>JANAVB010006393.1:397500-547653 GCA_029216955.1 Iris pallida
AAGGCATAGTCAGAAGGTTATCCGAAACACAACATCAAGTTAGAGTACGCAGAGAAATTGAATGACACATTTGAAATAGAAATAGACTTTTTTATTGATGATAATAAAACTTTACATAGACTCCTTTACAATCATTGCCGCGCGGGCTACAACATGACTCGACTTACAAAATGAACGCCGATGAGATAGTCGTTCCATACATTACATCCCTTTTTACAAGTAAAAACTATTTCACATTTCCACCTGCTATCGAGGCGAGTCGAGTCGTCATCTTCTTTTGGACTGAGTGCGGTTCTTCTTCAAAAGGAATCCAGGAACAAGCCTTTATACGCGGACGAGGCTTCAAAAGAGTTCACTTCGCCTTGAGCTTTTAGGTGGCACGCCCTTCGTAACTCGGGGTACCTGCGTGGAGAGCGAGGATCAGTACATTACACTTTGTACTGGTGCGTGGCTATTTAAGTTCCAAGCTCTTATTTGGTTGAAGAGTTTATATGACTTAGAGTATGAATGTTTCTAACCACCCTAATGAATTTTAGACATGCATATGACAAGCAATATGAAATTTACATTGAAACTTACCCACGGCGGACCGCGCCGTGCCTTATTAAACTTACCATGTTCTTTCCTGTCAATTGTTATCTTTTTCATACCAAGTGCAATATTTCGTGTGTTGGTCACTGGCTCCCAGAGCCATCGTGGACTCCTCTAGCTTTTGTTAGACGGGATCCTTTCAGCGTGAGTAGCGAGCCCCGCTGCAAGTCCTCGCCTAACCCGTGCCCAGCACAGCTAATTATTTGTTTCCCTTTGTGCCCGCAACGGTCCCGTGGCCTCGGGTTGCCGTGCGGGGAAACGCTCACCTTGTCGACAAGTTGTCTATGACCGTACAAAGACATGTTTTTAGTTGTTAAGACATAGCCTACCTTTTCTTTGAAAACTTGTTCATTCATTCGTGTTCGTGTACATGCATTTATCTTTTCATTCACAACAACACTATCAATTTTGCCTAAGAAGGGGGTCGAGTAGAACTTGTTGGTCGCGCTAGACGTCGCCTACGCGATTACCTGAAATCGCACAAGCAACCGATTAGAATACTGCATTATTCAAGGAGTTCGATAGGAAATGCGAGTTCGAAATGTAAGCCATGAAAACTATCGAAAACATTCACAAAAATACATTCAGAAAACAAAGCCAAAACCAACGCAAGCGGCGTGAAAAGCAGAGCAACGGGAGGTCTCACCCGACTCAGCCGCAGAGTCAATCATCGAGGCGCAGCCCGCTGAATATGGGACTTGGTTCCGAAGAAGACATTCCATAACGAGGAATGGATCTTAATTCAACCGTTCCCGTTCGATCGACTCGGTCGATCCCGACCTATCGGTCACGACCGAATCGATAGCGACAGTGTTCCTTTCTCGTGCACCCCGTGGACAGAGTACGGAGCACGATGTAGGGACGGGACACTACACCATAACCAACTAAGAAAAAGTTTCGTCTTCGAAACTTAAAATAGAACCTACCTCTATGAGAACAATGAAGGGAACTTTTTCTTCATTTCTGACTCAAGCTCCCATGTCGACTCTTCGACCGAATGGTTTCTCCAGTGGACGCGGACTAAAGGAATAGCACGGTTGCGGAGAAGTTTATCCTTGCGCTCCAAGATTTACACCGGCTCTTCGATATATGACAAGTCCGCCTTCAGGTCCAGCTTACCCAAATCTACCACATGCCCCGGATCGTACATGTACTTCCGCAATTGCGAGACGTGGAAGACGTCATGTACCTCTGACAATGCAGGCGGCAAGGCGAGTTAGTAAGCTACCGGGGCGACTCGCTTCAATATTTCAAACGGGCCAACAAATCTTGGGCTCAACTTTTCTTTCGCACCGAACCGGGAAACTCCACGCATAGGCATCACCTTCAGGAATACATGGTCGCCTTCCGAGAACTCGAGGGGGGCGTCGGTGCGTGTCGGCATAGCTTTTCTGTCGGCTTTGTGCTATCTTCAATCTCTCTCGTATCAACTTGACCTTCTGCACAGTCTGCTCCACCAGCTCCGGACCAAGTATCTGCCGTTCCTCGACTTCATCCCAGCAAATGGGCGATCTACACTTCCGGCCGTACAATGCTTCATACGGCACCATTTGGATGCTGGACTGATAGCTATTGTTGTATGCAAACTCGGCCAGCAGTAGGTGGACGTCCCAACTTGACTTCAAGTCAATCGCACAGAGTCGTAACATGTCTTCAAGAATTTGGTTCACCTGCTCTGTTTGGCCGTCAGTCTGAGGATGATAAGTTGAGCTGAACTTCAACTTGGTCCCCAGTGCTGAATGAAGACTACTCCAGAAGCGCGCTACGAACCGTCCATCCCGATCCGAGACGATAGATACTGGGACCCCATGCAGCCAAACTACTTCATCAAGGTATATCTGAGCAAGGCGGTCGACGCTCCAAGTAACTTTGATGGCAATAAAGTGCGCTGACTTGGTTAGTCGATCGACGATGACCCAGATGGCGTCGTTTCCTCGCGGCGTCCTCGGCAAGCCAACAATGAAGTCCATAGTGATGTGATCCCACTTCCACTCTGGAATGGCAAGGTTCTGTATCTCTCCGCCCGGTCGCTGGTGCTCGACTTTGACTTGCTGACAGGCCATACATTTTGACACAAAGAGCGCTACGTCCCTCTTCATGCCGTGCCACCAAAAGACAACGCGGAGGTCCTTATATATCTTGGTACTGCCAGGATGTAAGGAATATTTGGTATAGTGCGCCTCCGTCATTATCTTCTTTCTAAGTTCTGCGTCATCCAGTACGCATAGCCGTGCCTTCACGCGCAACACTCCCGGCTCATCCTCTGCAAAGTCGGACGCTTTCCCTGTCTATATCAGCTTCCATATCTTCTCCAAGTAGGGGTTGTCCTTCTGTGCAGACTTGATCCTCTCCAGTAGGTTCGGTTCCATCCGCAGTTGCGCCAGTTTTACGTCTCTAAAATGAACTCGGAGCTCGATGCCCATTCCTTCCATGTCACGCAGCAGTCGGTCGTTCATACATAATGAAGCTAAGTACTTCCAGCTCAGCGCATCTGCTACCACATTTTCTTTGCCCAGCGTGTAGTCGATTGATAAGTCATAGTCTTTGATTAGTTCGAGCCATCGCCTCTGCCGCAAATTCAGTTCTTTCTGGGTGAAGAGATACTTGAGGCTTTTGTGGTCCGTATAAATCCTGCATGCCACGCCATAGAGATAGTGATGCCACAGCTTCAACGCGAACACAATCGCCGCTAGTTCTAGGTCGTGTGTGGGATAGTTCTTCTCGTGCGGCTTCAACTGCCGGGAAGCAAAAGATATCACCTTATCCCGCTGCATGAGCACACACCCCGAGCCCTGGCCAGAAGCATCGTTGAAGATTTGAAATCCCTCCGTCCCTTCAGAAAGAGCAAGTATCGGGGCCAAAATGAGCCGTTGTTTGAGCTCCTGGAAGGAAGCTTCACAGTCGTCTGACCACTTGAATGCGACTCCTTTCTGGGTGAGGCGAGTCAACGGCGATGCGATCTTCATAAAGTCCTTCACGAAGCGTCGATAGTATCCCGCCAAGCCTAGGAAGCTTCGAATTTTGCAAACTGATGCGGGCCGTTTCCAATCAGCAACTGCCTCGACTTTCTTCGGATCGATTGCGATGCTCGCGGCGGAGATGATGTACCTAAGGAATGAGACGTTGTTCAGCCAGAACTCGCACTTGCTCATCTTCGCGTACAACTGATTCTCTCGAAGGGTTTAAAGTACCGTCCGCAGATGCTCTGCATGTTGCGCTCGATCCTTCGAGTAGACGAGGATGTCGTCGATGAAGACTACTACGAACTTGTCAACGCACGGACGGAACACCCGATTTATTAGATCCATGAAGACGGCAGGGGCGTTTGTCAGACCGAACGGCATTACCAAGAACTTGTAGTGGCCGTAACGAGTGCGGAAGGCAGACTTCGGCACGTCATCTGGCTTGACTTTGAGTTGGTGGTAACCCGATCGTAGATCAATCTTCGAAAATACTGTTGCACCTTGGAGCTGGTCGAACAAGTCGTCGATGTGGGGCAGGGGGTATTTGTTTCGGACGGTGGCTTTATTCAATTCCCGATAGTCGATTCAGAGTCGCATCGATCCATCCTTCTTCTTCACAAACAGCACGGGCACACCCCACGGCGAGACACTCGGACGGATAAACCTTCTGTCGAGCAATTCCTGAAGTTGTGCCTTCAATTCTTTCAATTCTGCAGGGGCCATTCTGTACGGAGCCTTCGAGATCGGCCGGGTGTCGGGGAATGTGTCGATGGTGAACTCTATTTCTCGATCGGACGACATGCCGGGTAGCTCGTCCGGGAACACGTCGGAGAATTCTGCCACAACGTTGGTCTGACCCGCGTTTGCACCATCCTGTCGCATGTCTCGAACGAAAGCTAGATAGCCTTTGCACCCGGAATGCAGCATCCGTCGAGCAGATATTGCGGAGATCACCATGCAGGTCGGCGACGCCTCACCACACGAGTAGCATAATTCAGGCACTCCAGGCATGCGGAATGTGACCTTCTTTTCAGCGCAGTCTATGGTTGTGTTGCACGGCCCGAGCCAATCCATTCCCAGAATGATGTCAAAGTCCTTCATATCTAGAACTATCACATCCAGACCGATCTTTTGACCGCCGATACAGATAATCCTACCGGCACAAGCTAATTTTGTGAGAATTGGTGTGCCCGAAGGCGTGCTTATGCTAAGGTCCAGATCTAATGATATTACAGGAAATTTGTGCTCGGCGGCAAAGTCTGCTGATATAAAACTATGTGAAGCACCTGAATCAAATAACACACGAGCAGGCACATTATTGAATTTTAGTATACCTGACACTACTGTATCTGATGCCAGCGCTTCGTCTCGATTCATGGCATAGACGCGACCCTGAGTATTGGGGCGACAGTCTCGACCATTTTGCGGTGCGGGTTGAGCGGGCGGAGGAGGTCGAGGCGCCTGTCCTCAATTCTCTTGACGATTTTGTTGTGGTGGGACGTTGCGAGTCAGTCTGGGGTTCGTGCAATCTCGAGCGAAGTGGCCCCTTTGTCCGCAAGTGTAACATTCAACATTGCGATAAAAGCAGTGACGTTCAAGGTGTCCAAGTCGCCCGCAATTGGTGCACTTAAGTATCATTTTCTCACCCTTGTAGCCGCCGTTATTTGGACGCTTTGATGCATCGTTGTTGCCTCCCGTATGGCTAGGACGTTTATGATTGGAGTGGCACACAACGTCGTCAGCAAAGGAAGGATGCAGGTTCTCAAGGCGGAGGGCGTGATTCAGAGCCTCGCCTACGGTCTTGTACTCCGGGACCCCGACATGCGCACCGATAGAGTGTCGCAGACCCACTTCGAACCGTCGCACATGACACTCTTCAGTAGCAGAAACTGGCCAGCAAACTTAGACAACTTATTAAATTCTGCGGCGTACTGTTCCACTGTCCGGCTCCCATGCCTCAACTGCATGAATTTATTCTCCTTCGCTTGACGAACGGCTGACGGAAGGTACTGGACTTCAAAAGCCTTGCGGAACGTGGCCCAAGAGATCGGCGCGGTGGTGTTGTCCGGTCGGATCGCTCGCTTGCACACGGCCCACCAGTCGTACGCGTTCAACCGTAGTTGAAGTTGTGCGCAGGCAACTTGCTTCGACTCTTCAATGCCGAGAAGCTCGAAGTGGTCTTCCAGCTCTTCCAACCAGTCGATCGCCATGGAAGGGCCCTCGGTACCACTGAAGGAAGTGCGACACGCTTTCTTGAATTCGGACACTTCAAAGTTGTACTTTTTCGGTGCCGCTTGTTGACGCTCGGGATCCTCCGTGTCGACTTCAATGGATTGGATCGCCGGCACGGTGACGGTAGGCACCGTCGTAGAATTCCCGTTGGCCGCCATTGTCTGGACGATCTGCTGCAGGGTATCTAACTGCTTTTGTTGAAGTTGGGCATGTGCGTCAAAGCGAGCTTCGAAGCGAGCTTCGAACTGGGCCTGTTGTTCCTCTACTTCTTGATGCCGGTTCTCGGACTGGTTTCGCTGTACCTCCATCATGTGCAGCATCCTTTCGATGGTATCGTTAGAAGGTCCGGCCCACGGATGATACGAACTACGGGAGCCGCTTGAAGCGCTCTGTTCTTGCTCGGCCGTGGGCTCCGTCACTTCTGCGATACGAAGACAAACGCATCAGTCACAAATTATTACGAACTCATTGTATGGAACAACTTATCTCATCGATGCGAGGTCAAATAATGTAAAGCCGTGCTCTGATACCATTATGTCACGCCCCGATTCCGTAGAATCGATAGTCGTCCCCCGGGCGTGATGCCGTGCGAACCTAAGTTGCGATCGCACAAGGCATAGTCATAAGTTATCCGAAACACAACATCAAGTTACAGTACGCAGAGAAATTGAATGACACATTTGAAATAGAAATAGATTCTTTCATTGATGATAATAAAACTTTACATAGACTCCTTTACAATCATTGCCGCGCGGGCTACAACATGACTCAACTTACAAAATGAACACCGATGAGATAGTCGTTCCATACATTACATCCCTTTTTACAAGCAAAAACCATTTCATATTTCCACCTGCTATCGAGGCGAGTCGAGTCGTCGTCTTCTTTTGGACTGAGTGCGGGTCTTTTTCAAAAGGAATCCAGGAACAAGCCTTTATACGCGGACGAGGCTTCAAAAGAGTTCACTTCGCCTTGAGCTTTTATGTGGCACGCCCTTCGTAACTCGGGGTACCTGCATGGAGAGCGAGGATCAGTACATTACACTTTGTACTGGTGCGTGGCTATTTAAGTTCCAAGCTCTCATTCGGTTGAAGAGTTTATATGACTTAGAGTATGAATGTTTCTAACCATCCTAATGAATTTCAGACAAGCATATGACAAGCAATATGAAATTTACATTGAAACTTACCCACGGCGGACCGCGCCGCACCTTATGAAATTTACCATGTTCTTCCCTGTCAATTGTTATCATTTTCATACCAAGTGCAATATTTCGTGTGTTGGTCACTGGCTCCCAGAGCCATCGTAGACTCCTCTAGCTTTTGTTAGTCGGGGTTCTTTCAGCGTGAGTAGCGAGCCCCACTGCAAGTCCTCGCCTAACCCGTGCCCAACACAGCTAATTATTTGTTTCCCTTTGTGTCCGCAACGGTCCCGTGGCCTCGGGTTGCCGTGCGGGGAAACGCTCACCTTGTCGACAAGTTGTCGATGACCGTGCAAAGACATGTTTTTAGTTGTTAAGACATAGCCTACCTTTTCTTTGAAAACTTGTTCATTCATTCGTGTTCGTGCACTTGCATTTATCTTTTCATTCGCAACAATACTATCAATTTTGCCTAAGAAGGGGGTCGAGTAGAGAAGGGTCAGCCACTCACCTTGAGTTTACTTCGGCGAGAGAACTTCTTAGTCGCGCTAGACGTCGCCTACGCGATTACCTGAAATCGCACAAGCAACCGATTAGAACACTGTATTATTCAAGGAGTTCGATAGGAAATGCGAGTTCGAAATGTAAGCCATGAAAACTATCGAAAACATTCACGAAAACGCATTCAGAAAACAAAGCCAAAACCAACGCAAGCGGCGTAAAAAGCAGAGCAACGGGAGGTCTCTCCCGACTCAGCCGCAGGGTCAATCCTCGAGGCGTAGCCTGCTGAATATGGGACTTGGTTCCGAAGAAGACATTCCATAACGAGGAATGGATCTTAATTCAACCGTTCCCGTTCGATCAACTCGGTCGATCCCGACCTATCGGTCCCGACCGAATCGATAGCGACAGTGTTCCTTTCTCGCACACCCCGTGGACAGAGTATGGGGCACGATGTAGGGACGGGGCACTACACTGCATGCCAAATTTGGTCCGATTCTGAGACAGTTGATTGGATCGCCGTTTCGCGGGCCCTACGATCCGATTCAACGAGCGATTTTATGTATGGCCCCTCGGAATCAAAAATTGGACATACCATTGGGTTCATATCATCAAATCGGATCCGTAGACATATATTATGATGACTTTAGGGACCACTGACTCTGGCACAATTTTTAGTACAAAGCGGGTCTAACGGCGGACATCGTTTTTGCCCGAAATTACCGTTTTGCCCCTGTGTCCAGAATTGGACTTAAGGACAGGCAATCCTAGCTAATTTCACTATTCTGAGAACATTGGTAATGTTTATTTCAGCTTTCGGAGACAGTTGTGATGACTTGGACTTTCTGACTTGTTGATTGGCGATACATTGTTGGTTTTCCGTGCAACCCCCAGGCAAGTATACCTTGCCGAACATATACAGTATTTACATTGTTTCTTTCTATTGTTTTCCTTTCATATTGTCACATGACTCCATATTGTGATTGATTTGTCCTTGATTGCTTTACTTGTTCTAGGTTATGTGCACGTATAGGATATTCGACATTGTTTGATTATTGGTCTCTTCGTGTTATCTTATCTCGTGATTGGGTTATCAGTTTCTATATTTGTCCTTGACTTAAACATTCTTGACTGGGAGTATCTTGTATTGTAATACAGTTGAGATATACTATAGATTGGGAGTATCTTACATTGTACTACGACCTATAGCCGATTCTTCTACCTTGATATCACTTGATTGACTTGACTTGCGACACTATAAATTGGGAGTATCTTGCATTGTACTATGATTTATAGGAGTCTACTTGACTTTGTATCCTTTATAAGAGGAGATCGATACTAGAATTGGCTAATCTTGTCTAGGAGTATCTTGCATTGTATTACTGTCAAAATCTACTATAGATTAGGAGTATCTTGCATTGTACTACAAGCTTTAGGGGTTAATCGATTGATTGATAGCCAAGTCTAGTATTACATTTCCACACGACTCGTCGTCCTTAGATGTTCTCATTGCAGTGTTCTTATCCTTCTTACATGTTATTTACTGTCATATTAGTAGGCATGTTTTATGTATCTTGCTAGTCCTCTGAGGACCTGATGATCTCTTTAGGTAGTTGATTGCACGGAGTTAGTTAGCTGAGCATGTGGTAGTTGACTTCAATCGCATGATTCAGGTATTTTGTTAGTGTTATTGATTTACTATCTTCTCGTTCTTTCATGATATATCCTGCTTATCAGCTTAGCTTTATAGACTCATATTATTCTTGGAGTCTAATCGGACATATATGCTAGTGGGCTGCAGACTATGACCCATACGTGTTCATTCTTGTTTTACATGATTCTTGTGGATTGAGATATAGTTTAGATTAGACACGATACCACGACCTTGACAGCTTATACGTACTCGAGTCGGGCTGGAGTCCGCTCGATACGTAGCTGGCTTGTTTACGAGCTCGCGTCCGAAAATTGGGTGCGGGTCGTGACAGCTTGATAAAGCATGCACGGTCCCGTCGTCTAAGGCATGGCATTGCCTTCGCACGTCCCGTGGGTTAAGTCGTATTTTACGGCTCATGGCTTAAGTCTAGGCACCCGAGAACTTGGTTGTTCAACCGAACGCGTGCACGACACGCTCCCTCGATACGAAGCTTGGCGTAGCCTTTGCTCGTCAAGTCGTTGCGCAAATAAGTTAGGCAAAGTCATGTCGGTCGGTCTAAGCTATTTCTAGCACGATCCTGCTTTATCTGTGGTTGTCAAGTCACGTAGTCCCTCGAGAGCAAGGCTCGTTATATAAGGTATATGACTTGAGCGATAGCGTCGCCTAGAGAACCAGACCTGTCTAAGGCACGAGCCACGGTGAATTTAGTAAAGAGTATGCCACGGACAAAGGAAGTCCATGCGACTGGTTGACCCCGAGATCGGTCCAGCTACTTGGGAGTCTCGCTAAGTCTCGATATGTCTCATTCACGAGATCGGTCCCGCTACTTGGGAATCTCGATAAGCAAACATGCGAGATCGGTCCTGCTACTTGGGAGTCTCGATAGAAAGATGGAAAGCATGGTCATGGTTAAGAAAGGACTTGATAGATTGAGTTAAGTCTACATGGTCATTAGATAACTTATCGACAAGGTTAGTCTTCTCGAATGATCGCCGGGGCGCCGGGATCATGTCGGCCCGGGGGAAGCGCGTTGCGGCTCAAGGTAGGATGCTGGATAACCGTATGGAAGATTCGGCGCTTCCGGGGCTAGCTACCCACGGAAGGACAGGCCGATATCCCCGAGCCAGTCCAAGATAGCTTGATATTGCTTGTGACCACTCATATAGATGGTGTAATGACCCGCTCCGCCCTAGCGGAACGTCGATTCAAACGACAAGTGCAACGACTCAAACGAACCGTCGACCCGAAGAGTTGGCATCGACCTGAAGAAGAATCGATGCAAGGCTTACATTGGCCCGTCAAGATGAATCCAGACTTAGACTTCCAAAGGCGCGCTCGAAGTATCGCTCGGCCGATGCGAACATCGCTAAGGTGGGTGGCTCCGATGAACCCGTCTTTTCTTAGCCTAGACACATAATAATACGGACACTATAGCTAGAATCGCTAGGCGATAACACCGCACATGCTAATAAAGGACTCAACGCACCTAGCTAAGGGAATAATCCTATCTTGTATGCTTGTATAGAATATGGAAAAGAACATGGAAAATATGAGAACTCTCGCACCGCGCTCCACGCTCGTGCTAAGGCACAAGCTTACGTTCAAGTCCTTTATGCATTCAACAATGAAACAATGAATGGTTTACAACAATGAAATGGGAAGGCTATCAACATAGTCGTTCCGAGTAGAGTATAGATACATTAAAAGACTATGGGACCGAAGGGTCGCCAAGGCGACTCCCGTACGGGGAGTTGCATAATGTATGAATGAAAGAATAAATGAATAAGTGAATGAATTAATCAACGAATGAATAAATGAATATGTGAATGAATCAATGAACCAATGAACAAGTGAAAGAAGGCAAGAAAGAAAAGAATAAATAAAAGATAAGAAAGGAAAGAATGGTTAGCGACAGGTGTGACGGGCACGTGCAACGGGGCTCGCTACCCACGCTGCACGGACGCCAACCTGGTCGATAACGCATTATGGCTAAGGGTTAGCCTATGGCTCAAAGACAGCCGTTAAGTTAAAATGACAATAAAATACGAAATGGTCACGGATGGCTCGTGCACGAGCGAAAAGGGATTCTAAGGGCAACGAACGACGTTTTTGTGGCCGGCCTAGGCGGAATCATGGCCTACGGGCGGACAGAATGTACGGGCTTGGGCACATAACCAAACGTAGGGCCGGTTATTCAATAGTCTATCAAGGTGTACCAGCCATCACGCTTGATAGATGAGAATTCCACAGGGGAAAATATCCAAAATGGCTGACTTGCCAGCGACCGGTGCATATAGATTTAAGTGGGCTTTGCTGGTGGCAATCCACGTGCAAGTCCTTGCATTGAAATCAAAGTAGTCTAAGTTAACTAAATGAAGTGCCTTCTGAACATGCTTGAATATAACAACACCAGATAATCGAGAGTACTTCGGTAAATGAGTTAGAGAACACGCCTTCGATGCGCTAGGACCCGAGGCAGGGACACGCCCTTGACATTGAAAGTTCACATGAATCACGTTAAGTTATTTCCTATGAATTATTGACTAACTTGGTTTACTTTAGACAAAGAAGGCCGGACGGTAAGTATGGGTAAGTCGTGCATGTATTTCCATGCGACACTTGAATTTGGCAACACGGGGTAGGCTATGAAATATGCCATGAAAATAATCCTAAGGCAAGATTAGAAAGACAATAAATGATAGAGATACACAAAAGTAAATAGAACTTGTTTGGTAATGATAGCATTGTGGGCGAGCTAGCCTCCCCACCAGTGTATAACAATGTACTGATAACCCCACAGTCTGCTTGTAGGAAGCAGGAAACGTCGACAGGTGTGGAGCTTTCCTCGAATGTGCTAAGGCGCGGAGGTATCTCTGGAGCCTTAGAGCGTTACAAGGAGCTGTAGCACCATATACAGGACATAATGTATCGGAACATCGCCATGAATCATTCCATGTTGTAAGCCACTTGGCACGCCTTTTATGTTTCAGAGAGAGAGAGCTTGAGCGATTTGTAATATCGGTCTAGCGCCGCTTGTAAACTTCTTGAATATCAATAAAGAGTTGAATTTGCTTCAATTTGTGTTCATTTTACTTTCTGCTGCAAATGGGAACACTCTGTGCGACTCTGTGGCCTAGCTCGATTCGGCCGTTTCTGGACATAGCCTTATATGGGCGTAACCTAAGCCCGTGCGGCATCACGCCTTAGCGAGGACGATCGCTCCTACGGGAGCGGGGCGTGACAAATGGGTCGGCAGAATAGCGGCAAAATCGCGTGTATACCTTTGGATTGAGTCTAGAACTTGAATACATGTCCAGTCGGTAACACAATGTCTGGGCCTAAGATTGGGCTGCAGTATATGTAGTGCCCCGCTCCTCGCGGTCCACTATGTAATACCTACGGCTTGCTGCCTCAGTCTTGAACTGAGTATTTGGGGAAACCTTTGTCGGTATCGATTGATCACGGATGAAATGCAATAAACCTTTCCAATTGATGGATTGGCTTCTATTGAAATGAATCCAAGGGTTGTGTTGGATGTTTTCTTTCGCTGCTTGGTTTTGATGAATGCATTTTTGTGTTGGTTTTCGATGATTAGTTTTCATTGTTCGCTTTTATCGCATTTTGCGTTCATTTCGAATCTTGAGAGAAAGAGACCGAAGTATGCTAATCAAGTGTTGGTGCCAATGTAGGACGTGTGAACTGCTCGTGAACGGCGTGTGAAGTCCCTCCTTCTCTCAACTAAGGTTCATCTCTGTGAGTTGCTTCAACCGAACAAACATTGATCTGTACGCCTAATAAAAATGATCTCTAGTCCACTATGTTGCCTTGTCCCTATGATCAACGATACCACATCAATAAAAGATAAGAGAAGATAATTGAATTAAATCAAATACAAGATTATGTATTGCTACTCTATCTACTCCATAAGAATGATCATCTGTTCGGTTACTAAGTATGCTTGAAAATGTAATCATGTACAGACGAACTTGTACGTGTTGAGATGAATAAGAAGGCACGAAATAAACGTGTCGTATATCTGTGCATAAGTCCAAATGTGTCTCATCTGATAGAACGGCTAGAGCATGCATTTGGTCTCGGACAACTTGTATACAAGGAATATATTTCTCTCGGGTGGTATCTGGGGACACCTAGAACCGCTCGGCCTAGGAGAGATTAGGGCCTCCATGTAAAAATGGAAGTCGATATCTAAGTTCTTAGCGACGAGCTGAACCGGAGAGTCACAGCGGTTAATCATGGGGATAACCCATGGACCAATATATAGAATAGTCTACCTGCATGACCCGAATTACAAACTTCAATATCTGCATGAATGAAACATGAATTACTCGTTATATAAATTGTGCTAACATGTTTTTGTGCAGGGATGACTGTCGGCGATGGTAAGTTGCTTATGAAATGTTCTACTATCATGTTCTTATGAATTGTTAAAAAGAACCTAGACAAGTAGAAAGATCACTAGTAAAATGTTAGCTCCACATGTTGATTTAGTGCAAAGATTTGCGAGTTCGACCAAAAGCCGCTCGCCAGTACATGATGTGTGCTGACCCACGTTGTGGGCATCCTTTTCAGAAAGCAAAAAAGAGATAGGGGGATTTCAAGTGAGGCACTGAAGCTCGTCCAGCCCAGTAGAGCTGTGGACTGCCTCGAAGCTTCTTTTCAATTCCAGTCAATCTGCAAGTTTCTTTTCCTTTGAAGGTGTCTTTCATTTCCAGCATGTAATAAAGCGATATGATGTATGGGCATTGTGACTATTTTCAAAAGAGAGTTTTAAAGAGAATCATGTAAGATAAGGCAAATCTGAGTTCGCAAAGCTTTGTACTTGTATTCCTAACAAGTTTATCAATAAAAGAATTATTTCCATTTCAAATCTCTGTATCCAATATTTGGTTTTCTGCAATGAATGGGTGCGTACGTGTGTTTTTGCTTGACTAGTTATTTTTGTGCAGGTTCATGGCCTTGTGCAAGCGCAACTTAGGCTCGCACGGCATCACGCCTTAGCGAGGACGAATGATCCTGTAGGGATCCAGGCAAGACGGACAACCCTAGCGGGATCGGGGCGTGACAAAGTGGTATCAGAGCACAGTTTTACGTCCTTGGTCTCTTGCAAATATCATTTTCGAAAAAGTATATAAAGTATTTTGATGGCTTTCAAAAGTACCAATTTTGAGTTATGAAAACCAACCTACGAAATATCCGTCGCTAACTGGGACTATCCCAAGTTAGCGACGGATGGCGACTACTCACCGACGGACGATCCGTCGGCAAGGTTATAGAAATATGAAAAAAATCACATAATAGGATCGACGGATATTCCGTCGGTAGACCGTCGCTAGTAGTCGATAAAAGTTTAGCGACGGATAATCCGTCACCAAATCCGCGACTGGTCGGCAACGTAGTAGCGACTAATCCCGACGAAATAGCGGTAGAATATATGTCGCCACGGTTCTGGAAATATGAAAGATTCACAGAACTGGGTCGACGGATGTACCGCCGTTATTCCGTCGCTAGCCCATCGAACAGTAGCGACTACCAGCGACGAGCTAGCGACAGATATTGCGTATCAGACACTCTCTGATACGCATTTACCGACCATTTAGCGACGAATTTGTAACGGATATTGTGTATCAAATACTCTCTAATACGAAATTACCGACCATTTAGCGACGGATACGTCCGTCGCTAAAGCGATGTATCATTAACTTTCTGATACGTGCTTTAACAAAAATTCATCGGCCATTCGTCGCGAGATGTACGAGTATGGTCGACGGAAATCCGTCGCAAAATCGTCGCTGGGCGACAACTTGGCGACGGATTATTTTTAGCGACGAGGCTTTTCTCGATAGATGTTTTTGACCAAAATCCGTTGGCCATCCGTCGGTATTACCATTTACCGACGGCCGGGCGACGGATACGGTCGTCGCTAAAGCGATGAATTTTGGTAATGATGGTAACTTAGTGTATTAGACTTTTAGCCCTGCTGCTCGTTCGAATATGGCTCAGGATTGTAGCAGTCCTGATATGTTGGTCCCCAGTATAATGCTCTGTCCATTGTGCATGTCCTGCATCTCTGTAGGTTCTGATAACCTATCTATATTCCTACCTAAGAGTATTAGACCCCCTACGTAACCTACATTCCAAATCTTACAACTCTTCTTTGTCTTCTGTCCAAGATATTCCATATATATGTGCACTTCCCTTTTTCCTTGCTAGTTCATAAATGCATGGTCCAATCCACATCAAAAGTTTTGTCCCTGTTGCATTACCTGTCCACTAAAATGGAATTTAGTGCATACGTCCTGTGTTCAGTCCTAGGATGCTCGGGTTAGGCCACTTAGAAGACCTGTATCTATAGGTTAGGACTGTATTACAAATGGCATCAGTCATGAGAGAGTGGAACTCCTTTCCACTCATGCCCTAGTTTTAAATCCATGTCCATATTTCCATCTAAGGTTCAGTTCCTACTTGGGTTCAACTTTAGTATACACTCAAGCTTTCTATCATTCCTATAATTCAATCCTTTAGGATAGGTCATTTTATTGGGTATATACAAGATAATTAGTGTAGTGCCCCGTCCCCTCAGTCAATCGGAGAAATCGAAACACCGACGGCGTTCGGACTTAGCCTTGCAACGACTGCTCGAAGACATCGCTCGGTCGAGGCGACCCCTCGCTCAGGTGGGTGTCTTCGGTAAACTTGCCTCATCTAGGCCTTCGCACTAATAAAATAAAAGTTTTCAAATGCACAAGTAGGCTTGATAATAAAAAGAGACGAAACCACATAGCTAAGGGAATAATCCCAAGTTGGGTCGATTGAGTTAGAACATGAAAAAAGGTCCCACGGTCGACCTAGAATTGTTGCACGGTGGCTTTGAAAATTGACTCTCCGTCCTTCGTCCCGCGGCTTGGGAGAAGGAAAGTTGGTCTTCGATATAAAACCATGAATTAACCTATGTCATAGGCGTCACCCACGTAAA
This sequence comes from Iris pallida, assembly GCA_029216955.1. Lineage (NCBI taxonomy): Eukaryota > Viridiplantae > Streptophyta > Magnoliopsida > Asparagales > Iridaceae > Iris > Iris pallida. The sequence continues at coordinate 413,577 of JANAVB010006393.1, forward strand.
TGTTCGATAAAGTATGCACGTTTTCTCGATGCAAGGCTTGGCATAGCCTTCGCCCCTCGGGTTAAGTTGTAGGCTTGAGTAAGTTAGGCAAAGTTATGCCGGTCGACCTAAGTCATTCCAAGTGCTGTCCCGCTCTTTCTGCGATTGTCAAATAAAATAGTCCCACGATCCCAAGGCCCGTCATATAAAGTATGACTTAGGTAATAGCGTCGCATAGAACACGAGTTGGTTCAAGGCACGAGCCACAGTTGGTGCGGTGGAAAGTTAGCCACGGTCTGTTGTCACGTGAGGAACACGTTATGTTCATGTTAAGTGGGAAGACTATGCAATAGTCGTTCCTTGAGTTCAAACAATGTTAAGTCAGAGTGAAGGTTAGTCGCCGAGATGAATATGTCGGGACTGTAGGTCAGTCGCCGAGGCAACCCTGGTTTGGGCTCTGCAAGAGTAGTTTGAAAAATGGAAGAAGTAAATAAATCGATTTAATAACAAATCCTAATGATACCCTAATATATATATACCTTATTAACATAACACGGTCGTTGGACTACTTGTCGACAAGGGGTGTTTTTATCGTTTCTTCGGATCGGAAAGCCTGGGGCTAGGGGACCGATGCCGGCCATGGAGGAAACGGGGTGATAGCCGAGCTGGGTAATAGGCAATGGTAGTTCGGGAACTTGCATCGGGGCTCGCTACTTGCGGTACAAGGATCCCGTTTACCAGGCTATGTCCTGAATGGCTTATTAATGTTAGAGACGTGTGGGTAATACACCTAATATAAGTTATTATCAACTAACAAAGAAAGTGATAATAAGTTTGTGTAAACACGGCAAGAGTGGTGTTGATAACATATGTGTGCACGACTTGCACCATGGTTTAAGAGCCTAGGACTTGGCCATAGCAAGGACTCGTGCTTCGACACGAGATGTGGCGTCGAGTGTTAGGTCCTCGACATAGAGTTGCATAAGTAAGTATTGAGTTGTTTCTAGTAAAGTCAAAAGGACAGTAGGGCAAGTTTCTTGAAGTTACGTTGAATTGCTGGGCACGACCTCGATATATGAGGCACGGCCACGTTGTCACAACACGAGCATAGGCAAGGCTAAGCGGTGAAGTACTGCCTTAAAGAGGAAGCATGGTTACATGGGAATTGTATAGTATTGTGTAGTTGTGTCTCTGATTATGGGCCGAAAGGCAAGCACACGACTTGATAGGTTAACGTTGTTGGCACGAGAATGGTCTAGAGACACAAAATATGCCTAGGCGTTTGTCCTAAAATTGATTCTAAGACAAGACTAGAAAGACAATACAAAGGGACTATGTTACACAAAGTAAATGAACGTGTCAGTTTTGTATGGGTGGACTAGGAGCTCATCCTACCAGTACAGTTGAGTACTGACACCTACATAGTATTTGTGTACAGGCATAGGTAGGAGCTCGTGGCACAGAGCTCAATTGGATGCGTCGAGACGCGGAGTTCCTTGGCGATTCAAGGCGTGCGTTCTACGCGAAGACTAGACTTATACAGGACATAATGTATGGATATCACCTCTCCGAAGCATCCGCTGGTTCAAGACTTGTATTGAGAGATGAGAGAGAGCTGAATGACTTGTAATATGAGAAGAGTGAGCTTGAGTGACTTGTAATATGAGAAGAGTGAGCTTGAGTGACTTGTAAACTTGTCCTTGCGTCCCATTGTAATCCATGTTTCAATATCAATAAAATGCATCTTTTGAATGACTTGTATTTTGCTTTCAAATTTTTGCTGTTATTATTCAATGTCTCTACTTGGGACTTCTGTGCGACGACCCCGTCGCAGCCGCTGTAATTGGCTGTTATGGAACCTGCCTTGCACGAGCGCAATCTAGGCTCGTGCAATATCATGCCTTAGCGAGGACGATCGCTCCTACGGGAGCGGGGTGTGACATAATGGTATCAGAGCGCAGCTTTACGTCCTTGGAATATCGATTGAATTCTTTAACCTTGTTATTTTCGCAAATTGATATCGTTGGTGCGCTCTCTCTCAAATGTCCCTTGGGATGTCCATATAATAAGTCTAAATAATTTGCAAATCATAGGAGAATCATTTTTAACAAAACAAAAGATAGATGGTTTCACGTAAAGTCTCGGTTGGCAAAGTCGGGCTCCGCATATACACCAAAATTGTGTCGACCTTAGAAAAGTCGAGTGCGGGATTCAAATCGTATCAGACGAGAATGATTTGGACTTGATTGAGTAAAGGAGGATGATTATCGATAGGGGTGCTATCGATCGACGATAACATCGATGCGATATAGATGAGCGTGCTTGAAATTTAATGAATCGAATGATAAGTTGAGGATTTGTTGAATGACTTCATCCCTGAGTGGTGTATGCGATAGCCTCAGGGATGTCGATCGATCGATTGAGGATGGGGGTGTCGATGAGTCTATCAGCAAGCATCACGTGTATACAAAGCCGTAGATCGAGTATTGTTGATTAAGTGTTGTAGTTTTGAGATTTGATAAGTTGATTCGAACAAAGGTTAGAAATGATGCACACGGAATTGAGGATTGTGCGAGTATGAAACACAAAAATGATTGAGTATATGAAACTGAATCGAAGAAAAGTTAAGGTGTACGAATGGATGACTTGATCGAGGAAATCGATATGGATCATATACAAAATTTAGCACGACAAAAAGATAGCGTGCATGAAAAGTTTGATTCGAATGTTTGAAAATAACTTTGAGGATTGGAATGGATATTGCTTGATGAATTGAGTTAGCAAGAAACGATGTGATTTGAAGAAAAATGTTGCTCGATGACTTAAGATAGACGGATGAATAATACGTAAATTTGGGTTTGAGGAAATTGATGATGTAAACGATTCGAAGGATAATGATCGAACTTCAATTTGAATATCGAGGAGATTATCCAGTCGGGCGTTAACATCATTCGTATGACTCAAAATTCATTGCAAAGGAACATCGTCAGGTTACGCATGTCATCGATGGTATTAAGGCGTATTAAAGATCGATATGGGATAACTCGGGGGTACACTGACTCGGTGAATGACGATCGTACAAGTGTTATCATTCTGATGGATACAATACTTGAGATTTTGATAGAAATGAATACTTGGATAAAAACAAAAGTGTCTTGATGGTTGCATTGATAACCACAACGTCGACGATCTTGTCTTGCGCGAGCGCAACTCCAGCCTCGCACATACGTCGCGTCGGATTTGGGTCGATCGTTCCGCATAAGCATTGATATGGGGATTTATGTCGCGAGAATGACCAAACTCAAAAAATTAGGGCACGACAACTTTGATTGTCTCGACTTGTTTGTTTGATGCGAAGGTAAATTCGAGGAATTGTTGGACTTGTGATGGACGACTAAATAAACTTGAGGATTGAGTAGGTCTAATCCGTGCATCGAGAATGAATTAGTCTAGACACAAAACAAGAGTTACGCCCCGATGAGAATGATTATTCTGTGGGAGCATTGCATGGTGATTTCATGCCCACCGTAGATAATCGGACTCGCGTGAGATCGGAACGTGGCATATTGTTAAGTCAGACGACCTTGTGATCAATTACGTGAATTGGAATAGATTACTTAGGGAATGTGGAATGTGAAATTATGGCTTAGCAACAAATTATGTCGTAGCATGCTTGACTTGAAAGGATTGATAGGCGGATTACGTCGAACGTGTTCAAAGAGATAGACTATACGAAATAGCTTGATGAATAAGTGATATTGATATGTCGAGGAATTGGTTGAAACGTGAGTTATCGTAGGATGGCTTTACTAAATAACTTAGACCCCGTGCGATGAATGTTGGGGTATGTGTAGAAAATCTATGCTCGATATTTAAAAATCAGAGTGATGGGAGCTTGGATGGAAAACCCCGTACTATCAACTTGGTTTGACCATAGGATGGGGTCAGTGTCGATATTGTTGTTTGGGAACTATAATTCCAATACTGACGGATGACCTTAGCCTAAAGACATAGCCTAGCGGTTAGGCAGACGTCCCGGCACGAAGAGATAGGAATTGTGGAGGAACCGCTCATGAGGCTCGGTTGACATGCACGTATATAAAAGACGCCCGAATATGTGCACGATCCTACTCGAGTGAGGATGGCAGATTCTCTATCACGAGGCTTGGCTAAAATGCATGTATTTTAGGGATGCCTAGAATATGTGCACAAACCAACTAAGTGATACGTTGAATCAAGTGAGACTATAGAAATGGAAAAGGGTCGAGGACTTTGAAATCATGTTTCAAGGAAAAAATTGGTGGTAGTGCGATCATTAGATTGAGACAAAACTTGAATATTGGTTGATCGGATGGTTTGCCTAGAACTGAATTGTCCGTGTGTGCGACGAGAGTAAGTTACCTAAGTTGAGATATAGTTGTTCGAGGTGAAAGATAACCATAGCACGAGCATGGCTCGAGTTGAAGAAACGCATAGAAGTAATGTGTGCCAGAAACATAGAATGTTGAACAAAGTAATAAGGCAATATGTGTACTCAGTTAGTTTCGAGGACAAAACTTTTCTGAGTGGTGTATGATGTAGTGGCCCGTCCCTCTCAGTCAATCGGAGAAATTGAAACGCCGACGGCATTCGGACTTAGCCTTGCAATGGCTGCTCGAAGACATCGCTCGGTCGAGGCGACCCCTCACTCAGGTGGGTGGCTTCGGTGAACTTGCCTCATCTTGGCCTTCGTACTAATAAAACGGAAGTTTTCAAATACACAAGTAGGCTTGATAATAAAAAGAGACAAAACCACATAGCTAAGGAAATAATCCCAAGTTGGGTCGATTGAGTTAGAACATGAAAAAAGGTCCCACGGTCGGCTTAGAATCGTTACACGGTGGCTTTGAAAATTGACACTCGGTCCTTCGTCCCGCGGCTTGGGAGAAGGAAAGTTGGTCTTCGATACAAAACCATAAATTAGCCTAAGTCATAGACGTCGCTCGCGTAAATGCTCAATAAAGCATGCATGTTTCCTCGATGCAAGGCTTGGCAAATCCTTTGCTCGCCCCTCGGGTTAAATTATAGGCTTGAGTAAGTTAGGAAAAGTTATGCCGGTTGACCTAAGTCATTGCAAGTGTTGTCCCACTCTTTCCGCGATTGTCAAGTAAAATAGTGCCACGATCCTAGCGCCCGTCATATAAACTATGACTTGGACAATAGCGTCACATAGAACACGAGTTGGTTCAAGGCACGAGCCACAATTGGTACGGTAGAAAGTTAGCCACGGTCTGTCGACACGTGAGGAACACGTTATGTTCAAGTTAAGTGGGAAGACTATGTAATAGTCGTTCCCTGAGTTCAAACAATACTAAGTCAGAGCGATGGTTAGCCGCCGAGATGAATATGTCGGGATTGTAAGTCAGTCGTCGAGACAACCCTGGTTTGGGCTCTACAAGAGTAGTTTGAAAAATAGAAGAAGTAAATGAATCGATTTAATAACAAATCCCAATGATACCCTAATATATATATACCTTATTAACATAACACGATCGTTGGACTACTTGTCGACAAGGAGTGTTTTTACCGTTTCTTCTGATCGGAAAGCCTGGGGCCAGGGGACCGATGCCGGCCATGGAGGAAACGGGGTGATAGCCGAGCTGGGTAATAGACAATGGTAGTTTGGGGACTTGCATCAGGGCTCGCTACTTGAGGTGCAAGGATCCTATTTACCAGGCTATGTCCTGAATGGCTTATTAATGCCAGATACCTGTGGGTAATACACCTAATATAAATTATTATCAACTAACAAATAAAGTGATAATAAGTTTGTGTAAACACGGCACGAGTGGTGTTGATAACACATGTGTGCACGGGTTGCACAATAGTTTAAGAGCTTGGGGCTTGGCCATAGCAAGGACCCGTGCTTCCGTACAAGATATGGCGTCGAGTGATAGGTCCTCGACATAGAGTTGCATAAGTAAGTATTGAGTTGTTTCGAGTTAAGTCAAAAGGGCCGTATGGCAAGTTTCTTGAAGTTACGTTGAGTTGCTGGGCACGACCTCGTTATATGAGGCACGGTCGTGCTATCAAAACACAAGCATAGGCAAGGCTAAGCGGTGAAGCACTGCCTCAAAGAGGAAGCCCTATTACATGGGAATTGGACACTATCGTGTAGTTGCGTCTCTAATTATGGGTCGAAAGGCAAGCACGTGACTTGATAGGTTAACGTTGTTGGCACGAGAAAGGTCTAGAGACACAAAATATGCCTAGACATCTGTCCTGAAACTGATTCTAAGGCAAGACTAGAAAGACAATACAAAGGGACTATATTACACAAAGTAAATGAACGTGTCAGTTTTGTATGGGTGGTCGAGAAGCTCATCCCACCAGTACAGTTGTGTACGAACACCCATACATTGTTTATGTGCAGGCACATGTAGGAGCTCGTGGCACGGAGCTCGCTTAGATGCGTCGAGGCATGGAGTTCCTTGGTGATTCGAAGCGTGCGTTCTGCACGAAGACTGGACTTATACAGGACATAATGTATGGACATCGCCTCTCCGAAGCATCCGCTAGTTCAAGACTTGTATTGAGAGATAAGAGAGAGAGAGCTGAATGACTTGTAATGTGAGAAGAGTGAGCTTAAGTGAGCTTGTAATTTTGGCCTTGTGCCACGTTGTAATCCATGTTTCAATATTAATAAAATGCATCTTTTGAATGACTTGTGTTTTGCTTTCAAATTTCTGCTGATATTATTCAATGTCTCTGCTTGGGACTTCTGTGCGACGACCCCGTCGCGGCCGCTGTGATCGACCGTTATGGAATCCGCCTTGAACGAGCGCAATCTAGGCTCGTGCGACATCACGCCTAAGCGAGGACGATCGCTCCTACGGGAGTGGGGCGTGACAACTAGTGTGATGTTTATTATGGATATACTAGATACGGGTTGTATATGCTATATCTATGAGATAGGTACTTGTGATACATTATATATGTAGATATGTTTTAAGGGTAAGATATATGGGATAAGTTATGGTGTTATACATTATATATATATATGTGTGTGTGTGTGTGTGTGTGTGTGCCTATATATATGTATAGTATATGGTAAATTCTTGAGTTTGGTCTTAATGTAGAATTGACTAGATTGCTAACCCTAGAAATAGCTTGGTTGACCTTGACCAAGATTGGCCTAATAGTCTAAGTTTGACTAAGTTGACTAAGAGAGTTGACCAAGAGCTGACTTTTGACATAGAGAGACCTAGTATCATGTATAATGCATTGTATAATTCAATTATTCAATATTGAACACATTGTAACCTTTATTGCTCTAAATATGACTAAGTTACTCCGGTTCGGACATCTGTATTCATCAGTCGCCCAAAATATTAGGCAAGTACATTCTCTGATCATTTTATACTTGTTAGGATCTATATTCTTACTCTAGACTACTTTACTTGATGCTGACACTTGTTATCACGGACTAGTACTATATGGATCTTTTTATGCGATGTTATCCCCTCAGCGGATACATCGGGTATTTCATGCTCGTGTACTTTATCATGTGCATCATGTACTCCTTGTATTCGTGTTATTTATGTACAAATCGTGTGCTCTCATGTATTCTTGTGTGCTCACAGGATCTTCTTGTGCAAACTAATCATCGTGTACGTAACATAACTTGAATAGATCCTTGTGTATTGATTGGGGATGGGGAGTAGAAGTGGTTGTGTGATTATTCCGTAGTTTACTCGTATACAAACTCAGTAACTTGGTCGTGTACAACATCAAGCCGATTACATAACCATCTTGTGCTCTAAATCACTTATAGTCACTTATAGTTCTTACTTTCCATATATATATCTTATTTTCCAGATATCTCTCTTACTACTCATGTACATCTCTTATAACACTTCATGTATAATATTTTATCGCTTGTTTAACATTTTCTTTCTTGATATGAATTGCGTGAGAGTTATGTGCTCGTTCTAGTCTTGACTGGACCTGTTGAAAATATTACAGATGACACCGAGGAGTTTTGCCCTACTTACTACGGAGCAGGCCTAGATGACATTGTGAGTTGGACCCCCTAGGAGGATCCAGCTCTAGCTGAGGACATCATCCATATTGTCTAGGCTAGATAGCTAGGTTTTATCTTATTTTTATGTCTTGTATTTGACTTTATGAGTTGTATTATTTTTGGATGTTGAGAGGTTGTGTCGTTTAGACACTTTTATTTCCTTCTGTTTGTATGTTCTCTTTTGAGATTTTATATATATCATATCATGTTGTTTCTACCTTAGAATTATGATTGAGTCGTACCTTCAGTATTGTCCTCCGTTTGGAGAGTATATCTTGTGCAACTACTGTAGAAGCGTGGAATTTTAGGCACATCTATAGGCCAGAATTCTTATGCGCTCAACCCAACCATGCGACCAACTCAAATGCGCCAGGAAGCTTAAACAGATACTTGGCACAACAAAGAACAGTACAAAAATATAGACATCAAAAGAAGGCTTTTATTTCGTATGAAAGTCTATTACATGTCTAAAGAAAGACTTTACAAAAGAGAACTTCTACAAAAAGAAATATCCTAAGGTTACAGCCAGGAGCAAGAACTGCCATGCGCCCCATGCCAGGCGCATCATCCGTCAGGCGCATCACTCTGATGTCTCATCCAAGCGCATCGTCTCGTCATTATGGCGCAGGCGCATCCACACAAATCAACCCTTATATAGCATAAGGAGGAGCTCTTCTAGCTCGACAAAGATCGTGGCACGTTCGGAAGCTTATGGCTCTTTCAGCATAACGAAAGACTGAGTGCGACCGCCACGATCTTTGGATACAACAGGCACTATCGGCCTGTGTCAGGACTTAATAATCCCGATATTTGGATACCACAGACACAATCACGGAAGCTCAGAGCAACGGGAAGACTGGGGCAGCACATCTTTACCCTCGGGAAGAGCTCGAGTTCGGCAGTTCGCCAAGGCGGAGCTCCGGCCAAGTTCATCTTTATATCAAAATGAAGAATGAAAGCAAGGCTTTCCCTCATGCGGCTATTTATAAGCACGGGTAGCCTACACCTAAGTGCCAAATGGCCAACGTTCCAAATTCCATGCAATGAATTTATATTAATCGCAAATGCATCCGTCTTCTCGTATTCGACTAAGTCAAGGCAACCATTAACACCTCGAAAAAGTGAACAGGCTGGCCAAAGAGGATGTGATGCATTGGCTGATGCGCCGTCGATATCATGTGCTCCCTATGGATGCGCCTAAGTGGGACATGGAACCATGTGCCCAGATCAAAATTAACAGATGTGCCCCTATCAAACTGATCACCATCAAGCATTTAATGTTGAATGACAAAGGCGGCGACATATTCCAAGAGCCGTCCAACCAGCAGCCCTTTATAAAAAATAAAGAGCTGCTGGTGTCTGCAACATCATTACACCTTGGGTCGGCAAACAACTGCCACGTAGCCGATCGATCATTCGTATGCGCCTCGTGGCCAAACGCCCAGAAGAATGTGTGCACCAAAGTGGACATACACCCCTTCAGCTCACTTCTGATCTCAAGCAACAGAAGACTAAGCTCTGCATGCGCCTCAAAAGCCATACGCCTGGACTTGCTCATGGCTCCTAAAAGTCATGAGACTAAGTCGCCTCCCCTACGCCTGATCCTAGGCGCACCCTGATGCGAAGCTCTGCATATGCCTCAAAAGCCGTGCGCCTAGACTTGCTCATGGCTTCTAAAAGTCATGAGACTAAGTCGCCTCCCCTGCGCCTGATCCTAGGCACACCCTGATGCGAAGCTCTGCATGCGCCTCAAAAGCCATGCGTCCAGACTTGTCTATGATGCCTAAAACTCATAGAACTCAGTCGCCTCCATACGTCCGATCCTAAGTGCACCCCGACAGATCACGCTCCTCCAAAACCAAGATCTTTGAGCCACAGGCATACGCCACGTGTCCTTTGACTCAGTTTTATTTCAAAGAATGGTTGCTAACCACCCAAGATCTCAGCAACAACCAAATCTCAGCAACTGCTACGTGTCAGCTCCTCCGCAGCCTGACGAAGCAGTTCGAGCAGATTCTACTACAACTCGAGGCGCATCGTCCATGCACCACCGCCAACATCAGCCACGTGGCGTCCCCACGTCCAGGCGTATCTGAAATATGCACGCATGAACAGCCAGCCTGCTATCTATAAATAGAAGGATCACTCCTTCAGAACACACACAGACAGAGAGAGAGGTATATACAGACAGACTATTATATCCACATACAGAGACCAGAAGAGATACTCAACATCCACTTCTCCTTGCAACGATACGGCATCCAGAACAACCCAGACCTTCAGAGAGTTCAAGATCGTCGTCAAATCGTCAACGTATTACCACTCGCTCTATCGACACAGTGCCCAGATAAAAACAAAACTGTACTCCTAAGACTACATCTAAGTCCTATATTATACTCTGTTCTATTTGTAATTAAAAACATCAATCACCAAAGAGTTTTAATGGCAAACAAGCTGGCGACTCTACTGGGACGTCGTTCTCCTCCAACGAGAAAGTTGTGTCGCAATCTGACGACATCAAACTCGGCTTCTCCCATAAAACACTTGTTGTGCGCCTCAATCAATAGGCATATGAGGAGTTCATCTCTGAAGACAGCACGAGTCCTTCGAAGTGGCTGTCAAAGTGGAAGAAGACTCGCCAAGTCTAGGTGCACAAGTTCGACGCGCCTGGCACCATCACTGAAGGGAATGCGCCACCGTAGCTGGCCTTTCCTGTTGACGTTCTCAGCAATAAGGATGCACCTACTGGTGTCGCATATCTGTATAGAAAATACAGTATTGATTGCATTCCCCAACCGTCCTCTTTCCAGCCGAAGAAGATGCGCCAACGGAGCATAGGTGCAACCAATCTGTAGTGCATAAGCTCTGGTGCATAAGAGAGAACATCTATCTTCAACAGACTCACTCGCTGTCATGGCAAGGCACAATTGGATTCTGAGTACTATGCACCGTCACGGGCTAGTACAAAGAAATCCAAGACAGCACAGGCCATGCGCCACGAATGTGCTACGCCAATAGCAAACTAGAAGCATGCGTTCAAAATCATGCACATTGCTGATGGTAAGCTGTACAGAGTCGACTCGGGTGCATCTGTGCCAGAAATGGGTCGACTCGTAAAGTCCCTATCCCGCTTGGGCACATCTACTGCATTTTGAACCAAGTCTGGCTGGGCAATCGCGATGTTGAGTCTATGCAACCACTCGGGTGATGCGCATAAAGTGGACTCAAGTTGCCATAAATGTTGTTCCTCTACCAATAATTTAGGCATATCTTATGTGTGTGAATCAGATCAACGGGTACAACATTCACTTGACCACCCCGGTGCTTGGCCTTGCCATGCACCTGATGGGGTGTTAAAGTGAAACACTTCCATCATGATTTACGTAATGTGATTACTCACAAATGCATATCAGGAGAGCTGACCAATAAGCACAATGCGCCCCTTGTATGGCACACCTATGCCATGGTCACCATCAACTACTGTTGTTGCAAAACAGCGGCTCCACCACAGAGGCAGCCGTATTTCAGTGACTACAATCTACGGCACCTATTTGACGTCGCCTCGAAAAGAAAGTGCCAATTGAAGACGAAGCGGAGCCCAGGATCGCTTCTGGTCATGTTGTCTCCAATTTTCACTCATCCGCGAGAAAGACGACCACCAACTCCTCAGCCTCTGCATCCAAGACTCAGCTAAAGAAGAGCAAAACATTGGTCCCATCCCCAGGGGTATACGAACACATCCGAGCAAGGAGCAAGGCCCTGGCAGAAGCAACAATCGAGGGTAGTCAAGCCTCTGACAACCCTCCCCTCGAAGACGAAGAAGCGCTTCGACAAACTGACCCTGATGTAGCTGGGGGTAGCCAACGCGAGGCCTTAGAAGAAGAAGCCCCTCCACAGGAAAGCGAGGTCGAAAACGAAGCCTCGACCGATCCATCCACTTCCACGCATGTCATGACAGCTTATATGGCAGGGGGTAGTGATGAAGGAGAATCAGACGCTCCAGCACTAGACATCGTACAGAGCATAGTCACCCTTGAGGGGAGTCTCAAAACCTCTCTGCTTCAATGCGGATCCTGACCCAGGCGGTGTTAGACATTCGAACCACTATGGCAAGGGCACCTATCTCCACCAGCTCTGATCTAGGGGCCAACGGAGATTCAACTATACCCCCTCAATGGGTATCTTCAAGGGCGGAGCACCACATGTAGTGCCCCGCTTCGCGAAGGCACTAGATAGACAGAAAGATCGGATTGCTAGCTCTGTAACAGAAGATGATTGATCTGGGTGAGTGGACAAAGTCTCATTTTATGATTCGCTTGTGCCTAATAAGAATCTGTGCTTTTGAATGAATGCTATTGTTAATAACAAGACGGTAATCTTGAGTATGCTTAAAGAGAACCCACACATTGTCTGCTAAGAAAGAGAACAGTTTCCTGCTTAAAAAGAAGATGAGATTGTTTATGACTTGCTCGATTGATGCATAATGGTTTTATTTGATATTGCATGTGCATTGGGGTATCCATTTAGTGACGAGCTGAACCGTAGAGAGTCACAGCGGCTAGCGACGAGCTGAACCCATGCGAGTCACAGCGGTTAGCGACAAGCTGAACCCGTGGGAGGTACAGCAGCTAAGATGGAATTAAAATGTTGGCTTTTCATAGATGTTTTCAAAAGAATGTAAACTGACCCAATATACATGGAATGAATCTAGGTAAAACTAGCAAGATCACATCACAAGAAACGTTTTCTCACTAAATGAACAGTGATCGTTTCAGACAAATGTAGCTCTTTGTTCATAATCACCAGTATGCTGATATACTGACCCACCATCAGTCTGTATACAAGTGTACTATGCATCGAGAAGGATAGTCCGAAGCGATAGCCTAAGCCTCATCCTCAGGAGCCAGAAATCAGAAGAGATGCCAAAAGATGACATCTATTGCAAGAGTTGGTTTTGTATATAAAGGGATGTAATGTATGGGAACGGGATCATTGTAATCTGTAAAGTTCTGAGAGAATGTAATATTGTATCAGAGAGAATCGAGAGCTTGTAATCTATTTAAATGAAATCAATAAAGAGAATTGTTTATTGTTATCATTGTGTTCAATGCTTGTATTCTGAATTATGTTCGCTGCTGCTTCAATTATCTGTGATACATTCTGCTGCCTATTGTCAAACTTGTCTATCTTGTCTTGCTTCAGGTCTTAGCCTTGTGCAAGTACGACTTAGGCTTGCACGGCATCACGCCATAGCGAGGATGAGCGGTCCCAAAGAGCCCGAAGCGAGGACGAAAGGACTCTGCGGGATCGGGGCATGACAGAATGGTATCAGAGCAACACGATCCTTTGGCCAATTGATTCGATTGAATTCGTAGATATTCTCCTGATGGAAATTTCCTTTGCCTACTCGATATCAATAATGAGATGAACGTTCCATACATTAAGTCCATAAATATTTTTATGATACCGGCAAATGTTTTATCAATTTGATTGATTGAGATTGAAATGCTTGATTGAACAAGAGTTTTAATATGATCTGAATTGTGATTTTATGGATTGATGATGGCGAAGGATGAGGACTATCGCTGCTAAGGATATCGTAAGTTTCTCCTTAAGTTTTGAGGACGAAACTTCTTTTCGGATGGTAATTATGTAGTGTCCCGCTTCGCGAAGACACTAGATAGGCAGAAAGATCGGATTGCTGGCTCTGCAACAGAAGACGATTGATTTGGGTGAGTGGACAAAATCTCATTTTATGATTCGCTTGCGCCTAATAAGAATCTGAGGTTTTGAATGAATGCTATTGCTAATAACAAGACGATAATCTTGAGTATGCTTAAAAAAGAACCCGTACATTGTCTGCTAAGAAAGAGAACGGTTTCCTGCTTGAAAAGAAGATAGGATTATTTATGACTTGCTCGATTGATGCATAATGGTTTCGTTTGATATTGCATATACATTGGGGTATCCACTTAGTGACGAGCTGAACCCTAGACAGTCACAGCGGCTAGCGACAAGCTGAACCCATGCGAGTCACAGCGGTTAGCGACGAGATCGACCCAAGAGAGTCACAGCGGCTAACGACGAGCTGAACCCATGCGAGTCACAGCGGTTAGCGACGAGCTGAACCTGTGGGAGGCACAGCGGCTAAGATGGAATTGAAATGTTGGCTTTTTAAAGATGTTTCAAAAGAATATAAACTGACTCTATATGCTTGGAAAGAATCTAGGTAAAACTAGCAAGATCATGTCACAAGAAACATTTTCTCACTAAATGAACAGTGATCGTTTAAGACAAATGTAGCTCTTTGTTCATAATCACCAGTATGCTGATATACTGACCTACCATCAGTCTGCATGCAGGTGCACTATGCATCGATAAGGATAGTCTGAATCTATAGCCTGAGCCTCATCCTCAGGAGCCAAAAATCAGAAGAGATGCCAAGAGATGACATCTGTTAAAAGAGTTGGTTTTGTATATAAAGGGATGTAATGTATGGGAACGGGATCATTATAATCTGTAAAGTTCTGAGAGAATGTAACATTGTATCAGAGAGAATCGAGAGCTTATAATCTGTTCAAATGAAATCAATAAAGAGAATTGTTTATTGTTATCATTGTGTTCCATGCTTGTATTCTGAATTAAGTTTGATGCTGCTTCAATTATCTGCGATACGTTCCGCTGCGTATTGTCAATCTTGTCTATCTCGTCTTGCTTCAGGTCTTAGCCTTGTGCAAGCACAACTTTGGCTCGTACGGCATCACGCCATAGCGAGGATGAGCGGTCCCAAAGAGCCCGAAGCGAGGACGAAAGGACTCTGCGGGATCAGGGCATGACAGAATGGTATCAGAACAACACGATCCTCTGGCCAATTGATTCGATTGAATTCGTAGATATTCTCCTGATCGAAATTTCCTTTGCCTACTCGATATCAATAATGAGATGAAAGTTCCATACAATAAGTCTATAAATATTTTTATGATGCCGGCAAATGTTTTATCGATTTGATTGATTGAGATTGAAATGCTTGATTGAACAAGAGTTTTGATATGATCTGAATTATGATTTCAGGGATTGATGATGGCGAAGGATGAGGACTATCGCTGCTAAGGATATCGTAAGTTTCTCCTTAAGTTTCGAGGACGAAACTTCTTTTCGATGGGTAATTATGTAGTGTCCCGCTCCGTGAAGGCACTAGATAGGCGGAAAGATCGGATTGCTGGCTCTACAACAGAAAACGAATGATCTAGGTGAGTGGACAAAGTCTTATTTTATGATTCGCTTGCGCCTAATAAGAATCTGAGCTTTTGAATGAATGCTATTGCTAATAACAAGACGATAATCTTGTGTATGCTTAAAAGAGAACCCGTACATTGTCTGCTAAAAAAGAGAACGGTTTCCTGCTTGAAAATAAGATAGAATTGTTTATGACTTGCTCGATTGATGTATAATGGTTTTATTTGATATTGCATGTGCATTGGGGTATCCACTTAGTGACAAGCTGAACCCTAGAGAGTCACAGCGGCTAGCGACGAGCTGAACCCATGTGAGTCACAGCGGTTAGCGACGAGCTGAACCCAAGAGAGTCACAGCGGCTAGCGACGAGCTGAACCCATGCGAGTCACAGCTGTTAGCACTACCAAATTACAGTATTTTAGCGACGGCCATTTAGCGACGGAAATTTTCCGTCGCTATTACCGTCGGATCACCGACGGATTTGTGACGAAATACCGACGGAAAGCAGTGGACAATTTTTTTATTTTTTTATGTCCATATCCGTCGCAACGCCGTCGATAGGTCGTCGGCCAAGTAGCGACGGTTTTATATCCGTCGCTAGAACGTCGCATATTTTGGCGGCAAAAGCCTAAAATATTGGCGCGAGATTTGACTGACGACTTAGCGACGGAATAATCCGTCGCTACTCTGGCACGAGATTTACTGACTACTTAGCGACGGAATAATCCGTCGCTACTCCGTCGCTAATTTCTGTACCCTAACTTAAATTGAACCGATGGAGGGGAAATTTTTATTCCCCCCCAAAATACTCTCTCTTCCCTCTCCCTCTCTCCGACAATCTCGCTCTCTCCGACCGGCGATCTCCCTCTCTCTCTCAAAGGTATGCTCTCTCTCCCCCCTCTCTCTCTCTATCTCCCTCTCTCTCTCTCTCTCTCTCTCTCTCTCTTTTACGATTTGGGGGGTTGGGGGGCTGTCGTAGTGGTCGGAGAGGGTGTGGGGCAGGGGGGTTTCGGGTACGGGGTGGGGTGGTCGGGGGCAGGGGGGTCGGGGAGGGGGTCGGGCAGGGGTGGGGGGGTGGTCTGGGCAGGGGGTGTTCGGGTAGGGGGTGGGGTGGTCGGGGCAAGGGTGGGGTGGAAGAGGGGGCAGGGGGGTCGGGGAGGGGGTCGGGCAGGGGTGGGGGGGTGGTCTGGGTAGGAGGGTGGGAGAGGGGGTCGGGCAGGGGTTGGGGGAGGGTCGGGCAGGGGTTGGGGGGGTCGGGGCAGGGGGGGCAGGGGGTGGGAGATGGGGTCGGGCAGGGGTTGGGGGGGGTCGGGCAGGGGTTGGGGGGGTCGGGGCAGGGGGGACAGGGGGGTGGGAGAGGGGGTCGGGCAGGGGTTGGGGGGGTCGGGCAGGGGTTGGGGGGGGTCGGGGCAGGGGGGCGTAGGAGGGACTCTGGAGTCCACGCGCAGGAGTCCTCCTCCTCCTCTCCCATAGACACACACACACACACGGACACACACACACACACACGGACACACACACACACGGACACACACACACAGACACACACACACACGGAAACACACACACAGACACACACACACACGGACACACATACACAGACACACACACACACGGACACACACACACACACACACGGACACACACGGACACAGACACACGGATACACACACACACAGACATATATATATATAGGCATAATTTTAAGTAATTTATTAATAATATATATATATATATACACAGACACTCGTCGTGAAGTCTAGTATATATATTTGATTAGCTAAGGTAGAAGTTTAGCCTAATTAAGGTTAGTTTTGACAGAGTTGACTTGGACTCCTAATTTGACCTAGAACTAGCCTAGTTGACCTATTTGTATTTCGATTGATATCATATGAATAGTTTGCCTAAGATTTGATTGGGTTGGTTTTAATGTGTAGGTAAATTAGTTTACCTTATTTTAGAGTATGACTACGTAGCTAGTGTGTAGAGTAGTATATGGTAACTAGATCCTAGTGTAGAGTAGTATGTAGAGGAGTATGGCTACTAGTGATATATAGATATGTAGGTCCATGTGTATCTGTATCGGACTATCGCTATCGGTATCGAACTATCGCTATCGGTATCGGACTATCGCTATCGGTATCGAACTATCGGTATCGATCGAACTATCGGTATCGGACTATCGCTATCGGTATCGGACTATCGCTATCATTATCGACCGTATATACTTAGTATCGGGCGTAGTGGATTAGTATCGATCAGTATATAGGTTTGGGTTAAGATCAAGGTTCAAAGTATCGGTATCGGATTAGTAGGCCGAATAGGAGGCCGAGATAGTCGAATGAGAAGAAGGAAAGAAGGGAGGAGCAGATGGGTCCAGAGCCATGGTGGAGGAGGAGAAGTAACATGAGAGCAGTTTCCGCCGTAACATCTCCTGGCTCTGCTGGCAACTGAAGTCCAGATGCTACAAAGGACGATCCTTCGCTGAAATTGACTACAACACCCATCAGTTCAAGTTCATTCCTATATGAGTAGATTCCAATGCCATAGAAGCGACGGACTGGCGACCACTCAGCGACGGATAGTCCGTCGCTAACTGGAGAAACTGAGGTTAGCGACGGAGTGGCGACGTAAAATCCGTCGCTACCTGGAGCATTTCAATAAAGCGACGGATTGGCGACGGACGTTCCGTCGACCTGATGCTGTTTGATGTCCAAAAATTTTAGCTTTCGCGACGGATTGGCGACTAACTTACGGCGGACTGGCGACCACTCAGCGACGGATAGTCCGTCGCTAACTGGAGAAACTGAGGTTAGCGACGGAGTGGTGACGTAAAATCCGTCGCTACCTGGAGCATTTTAATAAAGCGACGGATCGGCGACGGACGATCCGTCGACCTGATGCTGTTTGATGTCCAGAAATTTTAGCTTTTGCGACGGATTGGCGACTAACTTACGGCGGACTGGCGACCACTCAGCGACGGATAGTCCGTCGCTAACTGGAGAAACTGAGGTTAGGGACGGAGTGGCGACGTAAAATCCGTCGCTACCTGGAGCATTTCAATAAAGCGACGGATTGGCGACGGACGATCCGTCGACCTGATGCTGTTTGATGTCCAAAAATTTTAGCTTTCGCGACGGATTGGCGACTAACTTACGGCGGACTGGCGACAAAGTCCCGACGGACTATCCGTCGCTAACTGGAGAAACTGAGGTTAGCGACGGAGTGGCGACGTAAAATCCGTCGCTATCTGGAGCATTTCAATAAAGCGACGGATTGGCGACGGACGATCCGTCGAACTGATGCTGTTTGATGTCCATAAATTTTAGCTTTCGCGACGGATTAGCGACTAACTTACGGCGGACTGGCGACAAAGTCCCGACGGACTATCCGTCGCTAACTGTAGGAATTTAATGTATCGACGGATTGGCGACGTAATATCCGTCGCTACCTGGAGAATTTTACATTGAGCGACGGTTTAGCGACGGAATGTCCGTCGGTAATTGGGTATCAGAAAATCTCTGATACGCTTTTGCCGACAAATTTACGACGGATTAGCGACGGATATTGGGTATCAGAAAATCACTGATACGGTTTTGTCGACTCTTTAGCGACGGAGTTTTCCGTCGCTAACCCTATATCCTGATACATGTTTTGACGAAAGCTAGTCGGTAATCCGTCGCTATATATATATAAATGCGCCGACGGTATTCCGTCGCTAAGTCGTCGCTGAGCGACGGAGTAGCGACGGATATGTTTTAGCGACGAGGTTATTCCCGACGGCTGTTTTACCAAAATATCCGTCGGTAATCCGTCGGTATTTATTTTTGGCGACGGACTACCGACGGATAAGGCCGTCGGTAAATCTATGTATTTTGGTAGTGTAGCGACGAGATGAACCCGTGGGAGGCACAGCAGCTAAGATGGAATTGAAATGTTGGCTTTTCAAAGATGTTTTCAAAAGAATGTAAACTGACTCTATATGCATAGAATGAATCTAGGTAAAATTAGCAATATCACATCGCAAGAAACGTTTTCTCACTAAATAAACAGTGATCATTTCAGACAAATGTAGCTCTTTGTTCACAATCAACAGTATGCTGATATACTGACCCACTATCCGTCTGTATGCAGGTGCACTATGTATCGAGAAGGATAGTCCGAAGCGATAGCCCAAGCCTCATCCTCAGGAGCCCAAAATCAGAAGAGATGTCAAGAGATGACATCTGTTGCAAGAGTTGGTTTTGTATATAAAGGGATGTAATATATGGGAACTGGATCATTGTAATCTGTAAAGTTCTGAGAGAATGTAACATTGTATCAGAGAGAATCGAGAGCTTGTAATATGTTCAATTGAAATCAATAAAGAGAATTGTTTCTTGTTATCATTGTGTTCCATGCTTGTATTCTGAATTATGTCCGCTGCTGCTTCAATTATCTGCGATACGTTCCGCTGCGTATTGTCAATCGTGTCTATCTTATCTTACTTCAGGTCTTGGCCTATGCAAGCGCAACTTAGGCTTGCACGGCATCATGACTTAGCGAGGACGAACGGTCCCAAAGAGCCCGAAGCAAGGACGAAAGGACTCTGCGGGATCGGGGCATGACAGAATGGTATCAGAGCAACACGATCCTCTGGCCAATTGATTCGATTGAATTCGTAGATGTTCTCCTGATCGAAATTTCCTTTGCATACTCGATATCAATAATGAGATAAACGTTCCATACAATAAGTCCGTAAATATTTTTATGATGCCGGCAAATATTTTATCGATTTTATTGATTGAGATTGAAATGCTTGATTGAACAAGAGTTTTGATATGATCTGAATTGTGATTTCATGGATTGATGATGGCGAAGGATGAGGACTATCGCTGCTAATGATATCGTAAGTTTCTCCTTAAGTTTTGAGGACGAAACTTCTTTTCGGTAGGTAATTATGTAGTATCCCGCTCCGTGAAGGCAATAGATAGGCGGAAAGATCGGATTGCTGGCTCTACAACAGAAGACGATTGATCTGGGTGAGTGGACAAAGTCTCATTTTATGATTTGCTTGTGCCTAATAAGAATCTGAGCTTTTGAATGAATACTATTGCTAATAACAAGACGATAATCTTGAGTATGCTTAAAAGAGAACCCGCACATTGTCTGCTAAAAAAGAGAACGGTTTCCTGCTTGAAAAGAAGATATGATAGTTTATGACTTGCTCGATTGATGCATAATGGTTTTATTTGATATTGCATGTGCATTGGGGTATCCACTTAGTGACGAGCTGAACCCTAGAGAGTCACAGCGGCTAGCGACGAGATGAACCCATGCGAGTCACAGCGGTTAGCGACGAGCTGAACCCAAGAGAGTCAAAGCGGCTAGCGATGAGCTGAACCCATGCGAGTCACAGCTGTCAGCGTTGAGCTGAACCCGTGGGAGGCACAGCGGCTAAGATAGAATTAAAATGTTGGCTTTTCAAAGATGTTTTCAAAAGAATGTAAACTGACTCTATATGCATGGAATGAATCTAGGTAAAACTAGCAATATCACATCACAAGAAACGTTTTCTCACTATATAAACAGTGATCATTTCAGACAAATGTAGCTCTTTGTTCACAATCAACAGTATGCTGATATACTGACCCACTATCAGTCTGTATGCAGGTGTACTATGCATCGAGAAGGATAGTCCGAAGCGATAGCCCAAGCCTCATCCTCAGGAGCCACAAATCAGAAGAGATGCCAAGAGATGACATCTATTGCAGGAGTTGGTTTTGTATATAAAGGGATGTAATATATGGGAACGGGATCATTGTAATCTGTAAAGTTCTTAGAGAATGTAACATTGTATCAGAGAGAATCGAGGGCTTGTAATATTTTCAATTGAAATCAATAAAGAGAATTGTTTAACAATTGTGTTCCATGCTTGTATTCTGAATTATGTCCGCTGCTGCTTCAATTATCTGCGATGCGTTCCGCTGCGTATTGTCAATCTTGTCTATCTTGTCTTGCTTCAGGTCTTGGCCTTATGCAAGCACAACTTAGGCTTACCCGGCATCATGTCTTAGGGAGGACGAACGGTCCTAAAGAGCCCAAAGCGAGGACGAAAAGACTCTGTGGGATCGGGGCGTGACACCATACTGTACCGTGAGCATCAGCTCCTTCCTATATCCAGCTTCAGGCTGTACCGCCTTTACCTGCTCCCAGCTCGACAGAAGACTTGGTCGAGATGGTCAGAGACCTGTGCGAGCGTTTTAAGGCCCAAAGTTGACAAGAGGATCACTAGAAGATGGGACTCTCGCAACCTTACCCTCTCGAATGGAACAAAGTGGTTTATCCTCCCAAGTATAAACTACAACACTTACACCATACGATGGGAAGGATTCTCCTTGCCGGTACCTGACCTACTTTCAGTCTCAGACGGGGCATCTACCAAAAGAAGATGCCTTACTCACGAGCCTGTTTGTCGGAGCTTTGAAGGGAGCCGCCTACGACTGGAATTGCAGTCTCCCTGACAACTCCATATCATCCTTCGATGACTTGACACGCCTCTTCCTTGATCGATTCTTTGACGGAGGTAGAGACATGACAATATCGTCTCTCATAAAAGTGCGGCAGACTGAGAATGAGACCGTTTGAGTCTTTAATGAACGTTTTCGACAAGCATGTCTAAGGTTGCCTCCGGGCATACCGAAACATGCACTCATCGGAACATGCAGCATGAATATGCTCCCTGCAATCAAGCTCTGGCTCAACTGTACTCCCCTGCCTGATTAGAGCGCATTGATCATTGAAGCCGAAGCTGCTGAAAAGAAGGCACGTAATGCTCGCCTTCTGGGGGTTAACTTTCCAACCTTCGACGACAAACGAAAATGACCTGCGACCAGCAGTAGCAGTCGTAAAGCGAAAGGGAAGCAGGCATTGACTGTCAATGCATTTAACAGCACACAAGGTCCTGCCCAGAGGACTCCTACCGCACCATGACCGAAGATGGTCTACTCCTTCCACAATGAGGATACCTTACAGCTCTTCGAGATGCTGAAGCAGGGCGACAAAATCAAGTTGCCTGATCCCAAGCGTCCTTATGAAGTAGGCAGAGTCGGCGACCCGACGTATTGTCACTACCATCAGTTCGTCGGACATCCAACTAAAGACTGCTACATCCTCAAACACTACATACAGCACATGATGAATGCGAACGTCATTTCACTAGATTACGAGGAGAAGACAGTCTCGGCCAACATGGTGTCGCTCCAGTTCGGCACCTTACCACCTACCACAGCTCAGGATGGTGTCGTCCCCATCCTAAAGGCGACAATGGAAGTAGTCAACCTTCCATCAACCCGCAACAATGTGGGTGGGCTCACACCACTCATAACATCCAAAGGAGCGATCATGTGGGTTCACCCGGATCTCGTTCCAGAGCTGACTCAACCGGGGGTAACCTCTACCTCCAAAAGCAAAGACAAGAAGACCAAGTCTTGCCGAATGGTGACTTCCTCCCTTAAAGAAGCACTGCCTGTGTAAACGTGTTCACAACAGAAGCCCAGCCAGAGGAGGCTCCATCCGAAGTGACGCCTCCTTTTATCACCACAGCTGTCCAAGGAGAAGGTTCATCCCAACCTCCTGTTGCTGACAAACAAAAGCAGAAGGAGGCTCGCTTCGACAGGCCTCTTTGAAAAGACAACACTTCGGGGTTAGCCAAGCCCCACAACTTCGACATACTGGCATAACTTGCCAATACTCCAGCACGGCTTTCCCTATTTGAGCTCCTCCGCCTATCCAAAGATACTCGGAAGGCTCTCTGCGAAGCACTGAAGGACGCCGAGTCTTTCATCAGTCAGGTCAAGCAGCCTGACGACGATCCTATAGCATGTTTGTACTGTCATAATATGGGGGAGATCATCCCTAACATCATATTCACTTAATAGGATATGCTGCTCAAGAACAACAGGCACAACAGACCCCTGTATTACACAGGGTATATCGATGCCATCAAGGTGGATCAAATATAGATCGACCATGGGTCTTCTTTCAGCATCATCTCCCAAGCTCTGCTTCAGACGTTACGGATCCCGATGTATCGCCTGACAGCGTCTTCCACTACCATCAGTCGCTTCAACGCCAGTAAGGGTGAGCCGCTGGGGAAGATCCGCTTGAAGTGTCACATCGGCGATCTCCAGATCGAGGTAACTTGCTATATTATGGATGCAGATGTCAACTACAATATCTTGTTGGAACAGCCATGGATACATGAATATATGGTGGTGCCATCCACTCTCCATCAATGTATGAAATACTTGTCCACCAGCGGTATCATCCGAACAGAGTTTGCTAATGTCGATCCCATCAGAGGGTTTAAATCCTTCTTTACCGAAGCTGATCTGTACAAATCGATTCATCTCGGAGATGAAGCCAATGACGCTGATGATGAGGCAGAAGCTGAGGTCAAAGCTGACTCAGAGGCGGACATGATAATCGACGCTCCCCTAAAATTGTGACTCAAAGGGATGTCGCCTCAAACATTGGCCCCTTTGGTAGTCAAACTCTGCGGGAAGTAGCTAGCTTCTTCGGGCAGGTCCAATGAAGCTCCGTTGAAGATTCGCCTTAAAGGCAAGCCCCTTCAGGTGGTGGCTCCTCTCGTAGCCAAGCTATGGGAAAAGGCTCTAGCTCCCGGCACACCAACTGAGGCTCCCCTCAAGGTGCAGCTCAAAGGAAGACCTCCTCAGTTGTCGACACCCGTCAGACCGTAAGAGAAGACCTCGACATCCTTCTCGGCACAGTCCCAGGAGCCAGCATGGGGCATGTAGTGCCCCGCTCCTCGCGGTCTACTATGTAATACCTATGGCTTGTTGACTCAGTCATGAACTGAGTATTTGGTGAAACCTTTGCCGGTATCGATTGATCACGGATGAAATGCAATGAACCTTTCCAATTGATGGATTGACTTCTATTAAAATGAATCCAAGGGTTTTGTTGGATGTTTTCTTTCGCTGCTTGGTTTTGATGAATGCGTTTTCGTGTTGGTTTTCGATGATTGGTTTTCATTATTCGCTTTCATCGCATTTCGCATTCATTCCGAATCTTGAGAGAAAGAGACGAAGTATGCTAATCAGCTGTTGGTGCCAATGTAGGCCGTATGAATTGTTCGTGAACGGCGCGTGAAGTCCCTCCTTGTCTCAACTAAGATTCATATTGGTGAGTTGCTTTAACCGGGCTTGCATTTATTTGTCCGCCCTAATAAAAATGATCTCTAGTCCACTATGTTGCCTTGTCCTTGTGATCAATGATACCTCAATAACAAAAGATAAAGAGAAGATACTGAATTGAATCATATGCTGGATTATATGTTGCCACTCCAACTGTTGCCTATGAATATGCTTCAAATGTTAGATGTGTACAGACGAACTTGTATGCATTGCCACAGTAAGAGAATTGTTCCAAAGCTAGGAGCTATAAGCTCTGTCATTGTTCCAAAGCAAAGCATAAGTATATGTGTTGCCTAACAGTCGCCTTATAAAGTACACATAGGTCCTGGACAACTTGATACAAGGAAACTAGATCTCTCGAGCGGGACTAGGGGCACCTGG
Organism: Iris pallida; assembly: GCA_029216955.1. Classification (NCBI taxonomy): domain Eukaryota; kingdom Viridiplantae; phylum Streptophyta; class Magnoliopsida; order Asparagales; family Iridaceae; genus Iris; species Iris pallida. Next base: position 438,432 of record JANAVB010006393.1, read on the forward strand.
AATCGCTCGGCCTAGGGGAGATTGTCTAGACACTACGAGGTGCAAGGGCCTCGGGTTTTGAATTAATGTCCAAATAGCGACGAGCTGAACCCATGTGTCACAGCGGCTCAACGCGGGAAACGACCCGTGGACCAACATGTAGTTAGGTGTATTTATGAAATCAGAGTGCATTGCAACCTAACAAATGATATAGAATTTAAACAGTATGCTTTTACATCATATGCAAATTGTACTAACCTGTCTTGTGCAGGGATGATTGTCGGCGTTGGTAAGTTTGTTATGATTACTCTACTGTCATTGTTTCTTATGAATTGTTAAAAAGAACCTAGACAAGTAGAAAGAGCACAAGTAAATATGTAGCTTCACATGTTGAATTAGTGCAGATATTTATGAGTTTCGGCGAAGAGCCGCTCGCCAGTATATGATATGTGCTGACCCACGTTGTGGGCATCCTTTTCAGAAAGCAAAAGGAGACAAGAGGATTTCAAGTGAGGCACCGAAGCTCGTCTAGCCCAGTAGAGCTGTGGATCGCCTCGAAGCTACTTTTCATTTCAGTCAATTGCAAGTTTCCAGTTTTCATTTCCTTTGAAGGTGTCTTTCAATTCCAGCTTGCAATAAAGGGATATCATGTATGGGCATTGTGGCTAATTTCAAAAGATTGTTTCAAAGAGAATCATGTAGCCAAATTATAAGGCAAATCTGAGTTCGCAAAGCTTTGTACTTGTATTCCTATCAAGTTATCAATAAAAGAAAGTATTTCCATTTCAAATCTCTGTGTCCAATATTTGGTTTTCTGTAATGAAAGGGTGCGTGCGTGTATTTTGCTTAACTAATGGGTGCGTGCGTGTGTTTTTGCTTGACTAGTTGTTTTTGTGCAGGTACATAGCCTTGTGCAAGCGCAACTTAGGCTTACACGGCATCACGCCTTAGCGAGGACGATTGATCCCGCAGGGATCCAAGCAAGACGGATGACCCTAGCGGGATCGGGGCGTGACAGGGCAGGCTCCCGAAAAACTCTCATGAACCTCCCAAGGTTGCTCCAGTTCTCCAAGGCTGTTCCAGTTCTCACCGATGAAGAACTTGGAGAGTACATATCGGCTAATGTCGATGCTCCATCCCTCGATGATGTAATCCCTCAGGACAAGATCCCGTATTTTATCAATAAGAGAGTGTCTTTCAATTATTCTAATCTCCCATATTGGAATACCATGTACACTCTAGATAATGCTTACAGTCGTTGTAAACACAAATAATGACTGTGAGTCATATAAATTGAGTCATCCTGTACCAAGGAGTCTGTTACATAGTCCCGCGTCGGAACAAGGACGAGAAGCCCATTATCTTTGGCAAAGTCGAGCATCACCAAGACCTCCCACCGACGGAGCCAGAACCCGATACCTGCAGAATGCAAACCTATCGGTACATCGATCGTGCCAAGTATCTCATCCAAAATATGGGTTACAACTTGAAGGGCGGCTAAGGTCTGAACTACGGCAAAGGTCGACGCCTTTCACTACGACTTCCAGTACCAAAAGGGATGCCTCAAGCCTACCATAATCGTACCCGATGGGGGGTAGGCTACATCATGCTTCCAACAGCTACAGATGATTCAGAAGCAGAGGATGTCATACATTCTCACTCATCTGAAACTTCAACTCGGGACTCCGACACCAGCATCAGCTCAGTCTTCAGAAAGGTGCTGTCAGCCAACATAACATCCGTACATCCTTCAGAAGATAAATACGACGATCAAACAAGGGAGTTCTTCAAAGAAGAACCCTAGGCTCAACGCCTAGACACGCAATGGGAGTCTCGCTTTGAATTGCGAGAACACCCTACTAGCAGATCGACCTTGGGGATGGATCTTTATCCAAACCCATCTTCATCATTAAGAGCTTGGTGGAAAAGGACCAAGAATCCATGAACCACCTAGTCAAAGAATATATCGACGTCTTTGCCTGGAGCTACGAAGACATACCGGGACTCGACCCACAGGTCGCAAAGCACAAGCTTAACATCCTACCTAAAGCTAAACCTGTTAAGCAGCAACAGCGGCACTTTCGTCCTAACATTATGGACGCTACTGACAAAGAGATCGATAAACTCTTGGATAGATGGCTCATTCGTGAAGAACAATACCCCGATTGGATAGCCAACATCGTCCATGTCACCAAGAAGAATAGGAAGATCCGAGTCTGCATCGATTTTTGGGACCTCAACTCTGCATGCCCAAAGGATGAGTTCCCACTCCCGATCACTAACGTAATGATCGACAAGACATGTGGCTTCGAGCATATGTCCCTTATGGACGGCTATTCAGGCTACAATCAGATCAAGATGTTCCCAGACGACGAGAAGCACACGTTGTTCAGAACTCCAAAGGGGGTTTACTGCTACACAGTAATGCCCTTTGGCTTGAAGAATGCAGGTACCACATACCAACGAGCTATGAGTACCATCTTTCGTCAATACATTTGCAAGATGGATGCTATATTGACGATATCGTCATCAAAAGCCATCCTAGGGGCGATCACCTATGAGACCTAAAGGCAGTCTTCGATCTCATGTGGGCGCATCAGCTTAAAATGAACCCCGCTAAATCCTTTCTTGGGGTTTCTAGTAGAAAGTTCTTGGGCTTCATCATCACTGCAAAAGGCATTCATGTCGGCCCGGAGAAGACTAAAGCCATCCTTGACATGGACCCTCCGAAGAACCTCAGAAAACTTCGAGGCCTACACGGATGACTCGCCAACATCCGGAGGATTATTACGAACCTTTCTGGAAAATGTCAGCCCTTCACTAAGCTTATGAAGAAGGGAGTTTCTTAAGTTTGGACGGAAGAATGTCAGAAAGCTTTCAATGACATCAAAGCTTATCTGACAAGTCCCCAGACCTGGTGGCACCCATCACAGGCAAACCATTTTTATTTTATGTCTGAGCAATGGACCATTCCTTTGGCACTTTGTTGGCCCAGAACAACGAAGCAGGCTATGAACAGGCCATCTACAACCTCAGCAGGACTACGGTTGGGGCCGAACATCGGTACAACCCTGTGGAAAAAGAGTGTCTAGCTTTGGTGTTCGCCATCCAGAAGACTCGCCACTATGTTTCGGGACAAACAATCCATGTTATCTAATGAGTCAATCCACTCAGAATTCTTATGACAAAATCAGGAGCGCTAAACTCTTGGTTGGCTACGTGGGCGATATTATTGACACTATATGACATGGTATTCGTACCACAAAAGGCTGTCAAGGGCCAAGCATTGGCCGACTTCCTAGCCATGCACCTAATCCCGGAATCATCCAGGCTCTACGAAGGTATTCTCGATGAGGTGCAAGAAGTAAACATTACCGAAGAAAGCCCAGTCTGACGGATGTTCTTCGATGGTGCTTCCAGAACATGCCCCAAAGGCCAAATTATCGTAGGAGTGGGGGTGGTCTTAATCTCTCCCAACAAACTGGTCATCCAGCATGCCTATTATCTTTCAGAGCCGTGCTCCAACAATGTTGCGGAGTACAACGCCCTCATCATTGGGCTTCAGTTGGCAAGACAGCTGGGGGTGGACTACCTTGAATCTTACGGTGACTCAAAGCTCGTCATCAATCAAATCCGGGGACAATATGAGGTCCGCCATGAAGACCACATCCCCTATCACAAAGCAGTATTGGACATCATCTCAACCTTCATAGAATTCTTCATAGAGCATATGCCTCGGCTGCAAAACATGAAAGTTGATGCTCTGGCCGGCCTCGTAGCCTCATTGGCTGCACCCGTCGGGACTCAATACTTTGTTACGGTGATGGGTCAGGACTTGGCTTGCCCCAAAAATAATCTATGCATGCAGACAACTCATGCAATAGCCGTGGACCCTGACATCAACGTCAGAGACTGGAGGTTTCCATTCATCGACTTTGCTATCTATGAAATCCTTCCAGAAGACCCGAAAGAGGCAGTCTCAGTCAAAAAGCACTCCCTCTGGTTCTATTATGGTACAGCCTCCAAAATGTTATATCGGCGCTCCTACGATGGACTCCTCCTCCGATGTTTATCTAACGAAGAAGCCGCTGAAGCTCTTCGAGAAGCTCATGGCGGAACGTGCGAAGTTCATCAACCAGGTCCTAAGCTACAGGACCGACTCAGACGTATGGGCTATTACTGGCCCACCATGATGGCCGACGCTGTCAAGTATACAAAGAAGTGTCATGCTTGTCAGCTTCACGCCGATTCATCCACAGACCGTCCGAGCCTCTACGCCCGACTGTTGCCTCTTGGCTATTCGAAGCCTGGAGCATGGATATAGTGGGGCCTATCACTCCTCCTTCGTCAAGGGGACACCGCTTTATCCTTTCAATCATCGACTATTTCTCTAAATGGGCAGAAGCAGTACCTCTCACAGAGGTAAAAAGTTCAAAAGTGATCCACTTCATCAAGCATTACGTTATCTACTATTTTGGGTTACCTTGAAGGATTATCCACGACAATGGCCCACAATTCATCAGCAATGTGTTCAGTAGGTTCTGCAACAAGAACCGTATTCAGAATATGGCATCAACCGCTTACAATCCGACAGCGAACGGATTGGCTGAAGCTTTTAATAAGACCATCGTCAAGCTACTCAAAATGGTTGTATCATCCAATAAGTGCGACTAGGACGAGAAGCTCGGCGAATGCCTTTGGGCCTATCGCACAATGGTATGGACCCCGACAGGCAACACACCATTCTTCTTGGTTTACGAAAGCGAAGCAGTGCTACCGTTGGAGATCCAAATACCCTCTCTACGGGTGGCAATCACAAACTAATTGACTGAAGAAGACAATCAACATCGCTGTCTGTAAGAGTTGGAGGTATTGGATGAAAAATATCTCTTGGCTCAATAGCGCATCGAGCTTTATCAAGCCCGTATATCACAGACTTTTAACAAAAGAGTCTGACAGAGGACTTACCAAATGGGCGACCTGGTTTTGGCAGTCAGAAGACCAATGGTGATGACCTACAAAACATCGGGCAAACCAAAATGGAAAGGACCCTTTATCATAGAGACGGTATATTCAAACGGTACTTATCGGCTCGCTCAAGCTAATAGGGACTTGTTCATGATACCTGTAATGCCTCGCTCCGTACGGCGCATTACGCTGAAACGTTGACTCAGCGAGTCGCATTGACCCAAAGGAATGTATCGATGTAAAACGATACGAGAGTTAAGTTGTACCGAGCAACGCATCAAACTAAGTCGATGCGAAGAGTTACGTCGACCCGAGTAATGTATCGGACTATGTCGATGCAAAGAGTTGCCTTGTCCCGAAGAATGCATCGAGTGAATCGATGCGAAGCGCCGCGTTGCCCCGAAGGATGAGTGCGTTGAATCGGCTCGAAGATTCTAAGAAATCGAATCGACCAAGGCGCAAGTCCGAATCGATACAAGTATTGATTTTAGTTGGTTTCGTGTGCAGGTTAAACTTTGACGCGAAAATATTAGAGGTCGATCTTTGGAAATATTTAGTAAGGGGTCCGCAAAATCAAATCGTCACCTTGCGATGGGCCGAGACTTGGGCACGCTAAGGCAAATCGGACGGATAACTCATTGAAGTACGAAGTGCTCGAATGGCTAAGTCAGGAGAGTGGCCGTGCAACAAAGTTAGGGAATCGAGCCGCATCGGCTCGGCAAAACGATGAAGGCATATCGACTCAAGGTGGGAGGATTGACTTCTTTTTTTACTCCTTCATTCGATAAGTCAAATATATTATTGTATGCTAAGTTAGCCTATCGACGCCACGGGCGTGGTCCGATCGGGATAAATCATAGTGTGTGTCGAACACTAAGTTAGAACAATTGAAATGAAATGCGCATCATATGCACAAGTCGCTATGGAACATTTGGATATCGCTAAGGCGAGCACCTCGGTACGCAAGCCACAAGAACATGGGATAACTGTACTCGACGAGTGCCTTAGTGCATGAACCATACCGTGCCTTTGCTGCACGAGTTAGACGGCTAGAACATTGAAAGACAATAGGTGAGCGTCCTAGCGCGCAAGCCCCGAACATTGAATGCTAAGTTATAGAACAAGAGGATACGGTCGAAACGTGCCTACGTGCACGGGATAATAAAAGATGGCTTCGTTGCGAGAGAATACAGTTGTGGCATGAATGTGGCGGAACTGTCGGATATGACATGGTGCCTCGAAAGGTGTTCGAGACCTTCGGGTCGTTCGGTTGACGAGCATTGAGTTGAGGCACGATGCCATTGAACCATTGAAACGAAGTATGAAACGTAAGAACACAGAAAGTTAACGGAAGAGACGCGAGATGATAAAGTCTGAGTCTTGGACTCAAGGCTATACTTGGTTGTTTGAATGATAGTACGTTGCATGGTCGAATGGGATGGGCTTGAGATTAATCATGATAATAGCCCGTGCACAGGTGTTTCCCTCCGAACGGGCACGCCGGGGCACCGGGACCGTTCGGCCTAGGAGGGATGTTAATCTTTGATAGGCGCACATCTGCGAAGTCCGATTAGCACTCGGTCGTAAATGTGAGAAGCCGCAAATGATGGTAGGCACGCGGTAAGTTTCGGTTGTTTGGGATAGCAACCCAACGCGTGAAACGCCGAACTACCCAAATTTGAGAGAGAAAAGAAGGAGAGAAAAGAAAGTAAGGAAAGATAAAAGAGAAACTCCTTTAGTCTATTCCGGCGCGGATACGCCCACGACCTTCATATAGTTAAGGAACGATGGGTTGAAAGTGTAGGCGCAGATGCGTCCCGCGTAGAGATCCTGCTTAGAGATGCATATATAACATGACAGGGAAGGAATACGGCATATTCACCTTGCGTCAGTGCAAGGGACGCAAGGGCGAGTGCGTCGACTTGGTAAGTCGTGCCATGAATCAAACACGAGATTGCTTGCTTGCTTGTACATTCAATTCGATAACATGATGCTATGATAACATGCTTTACGCTTTCGAATATGCCATGAAATTGACCCTAAGGAGAACATAGCAAGATCATAAGCTAAGTTGCATGATTCAACGTAAATATAAAAATGTTGGTTTGGAAAGATGATCTTTGCTTCAGTATATGCAAGGACGAACATACTGATCCCCCACCAGCTTCATGCAGGGTGCAGGAAATGGATGGCTCGCGGCGAAGCGTTGCTTGAACATGTTGAGGCTTGGAATGTCGAAGCGCATTGAAGCGTGCGATCGCATTGACGCTCGGACTACGCAACTGGATTGATGCGGCCAAGATATAGACGGCATGATGTATGAAACGGTGAAATCCTTTGTGGGCAAGAGAGAACCTGAGTGTTGTAGCCAATCTGGCATATATTGTTAGGCTATCGAAAGCCTTTGTAATCTCAGTTTCGAATATAAATAAAGAGAATTGTTTCGTATACTTTGTTTTCCTATCGTTGTAAATATCGAATCAAAAGATAACCATTTGAGAACTTGTCATCTTGCCTTGCACGAGCGCAACTCCAGGCTCGTGCGGCATCATGCCCCCTGCGAGGACGACGATTCGGGTGATTCTGGGTCAGGGCATGACAAATTGGTATCAGAGCTCTAGGCTCAATTTCCTCTGGACGCTCGCTTCATTACAATTCAAAAAGTTGCCCACCACCACTTGATATATCTCTTGACTCTACTCGATGCCGCACTGGATTTTCCATACAATAAGTCTAATACAAATCATGAAATTTTGCCGCATGTGTTTTGGAAATTTCATGATGTTTGCTAAGGAAAGTCGCGAAGGGTATATTGCATTGATTGCAACGAGCCGTGAAAATGTTAGTTGCTATAAGCGCAACAAATTGTGAGATACGATTTGAGACATTGTTGCAATGTAACATGTTGAATGGGGAAATAAAACGATGCTCGAAGTGCAACGAGTTAATGGGAATATGCGTTAAAATGAAAGTGAAAAGTGATAAGCCAATACCGAATGTGCTAAATGGATTTGGGCATTGACTTGGAAAGTCAGAAATAAATCGTAACACGATGTGCAACGCGTGTTGGAAGTAAAATCATTGCACGTGGTGCAACGCATATCAAGTTAATCGTTGCACGGAGTGCAAAGAAAATTGGAAATGAATCGTTGTACAAAGTGAAATAAAATATCGAAAATAAATCGTAGCACGATATACAATGCGTATCGAAAGTAAAATTTGATGCACGGGGTACAACATATATCAAATAAATTGTTGCACAAGATGCAAAGTAAGGAAAGTATTAAAATCGTAAATCGATAGAACGAATCGTTCGGTTGCACACCAAACTTATATTGGCAAACGAGAACATTAACCGAGTTGCGTCGGATTTGATAGAATCAAAGTTACGGTTGTGATCAAGCACGATCACTGCGGAAATCGTGAGTCGGAAGAGATCGTTGGTCTGTACTAAGTATAATTCGAGGGAAGTGGATTGAATTATGAGTGTTATATGCCATACCACGTAGGCGATGAATAACTCGATTTTGAGTGGTATATGGTATAACACTCGTGCGATGAATTGCATCGACGCATTGGGAGAATTGTGGAAGGTTTGTCCACAACAGACGGGAGAGTACCGAGACTCGATTGAAAATTTGTATGACGGTATGTTTGTGCAAGTATTCTTCGAAAATCGGTTGGGACGGTAAGGCGAGTCTCGTATCGATGAACGATACGTCGGACGGAAGTTATAAGTTGGTCGGACGACCGAGACTAGCAAAACGGTTATGCCTTGACGTAAAAATCTGATCGACGGGAAAGGAAAACTCGAGCTTACGAATGAGTCGCACGACTTGCGATCTCGATAGAAATGTTTGGCTAAGCGAATCGAATCGCACGACTTACGATTTCGATAAGAATGTTAGACGATGCAAATTGTAATCGAATCGCACGATGTGCGACTTCGGTGAAGAGTTGGTTGACGTGAGAAATCGTGCCTAAGAAATAAGTTGGTTACGTTACGGCGAAACTCATTTGTGTACGACTAAAAAACACGCGAAACTTAGAGGGCGTGATCGTATAACTCGAGGGTTCGATGTTGGATAATCGGTAACTCAGTTACGCGAACAAAGTATAGCAGAATGTGGCGAATCGAAAAACAAGTTGATGCATATGGAAAAGTTTATAAAGAACATGGAAGTATGTAATGCAAGAAGTCGACGTTGAAGCGGGTTCAAAGTTGACCCCTACGTTATCGAAATTGATACGGCGTATCGAGATCGATACGTAAGGAAACGTAAACACAATGTAAAAATACAAAATGGAGTGCGCTTTGCGCTATCAAAGTTTTGTAGATAACAATACGAGAAAGGAACGAACTGGTTGATCATGAACTTCATAATTGATCAAGACGAGACTATAAGTCATCGACGACTGCTCGATACGTATAGCATCTCGTGTGTCGACCCGCGAATAAGATAGACTCGAGCTCGATGGGAGTAGATGTTTCGTAAAATTGCGGAATCATCAACGGCAGTGCATGACTTAACTCGGAGGATAGTTGCGCATCAGTTGCGCCGATAGAAATGGTTATGTCCGAAATTGGGTAGTCGCATAGAATCGTCGGAATGTGATTTAGCTCCGAAATAATATATAGCATGGTTCATAGTAAAACTATCCTTCGGTGATGATCCACAGTTATCGAGCGTAGCTTCGGGGCAGCTGACCCTAGAAGACTTAACTGCCAAATCAAATTGAATGCTGTAGACCGTAAGATGACCCATGCGATATCGCATATAAGATTGCACCGATAATAAATATAACACGGTACATGTTGACGATAAGTCTAGGCGATTGTGAGAAACATGCTATGCACAAAAAGGAACGATAAGGGAATAGCTTACGAGTCATGTCGTTAGATTCAGATTTACCTTGCAATTGAGCTTGCGTGAATGGAAATTATGTTCGATGTTGCGAGACGGATAAGTTAGGAATTTGGCTAGTAAATTCCTACTCGTTAGGAAATTGGATGTAAGTTGCGTCGTAAAGACCTTCGTGCTAAGGTGATCGTTGCCTTGAGCACCGTCGCCTTGATGTAAACGTTCGTGTTGGATAGATTGTGGCCTTTGTGCAATGTTAATTTAAAGTTGCGTCGGAAGAAGTTAAGCACGGTGCTAGATAAGTCACCGAGCGGGCGTAGTCCCAATTGTTGATAAGGAAATTGTATCGAGATAAGTTGCATAGCAAGACTTCGGAATAGTTGGTTAACGAATTCGAACGCGAACGCAAGGCATTGCGGAGGATCGTTGCGATCGGATGCGCATCGGCTTGACGCGACACTAGGAGTTGGTAGTCCCAATGAAACATACGAAATGAGATATGCGATTTTGAATCGCATCGCATGTAGTGACTTTATTGAATGAAATCAAGTATGTATCGAATATACGTATGCGATGAAAGTTCGAGAACGGTTGCTAAGGATAAGTCCGATCGAGAGTATGAAATGGCAAGCATAGGATTGAAATTTACCTGTCAGCTTTGTTCCAATTTGCTACGATTGGACTTGGTCGAAATACACATATCTTCGGGACGCCTTGAATATCGGTACGAATCTAAATCGAGTTGTATCCAAATTCAAATCGAGCTACAGGGATGACTTTGAAATGCTAGTGAAAAGCTTGCGAGATATTATGAAATCGAACATCATTTGTGGGGCAAGATCGTGAAACGATCTATAAAACACTTAGTCGGAGTGTTGGTTTTGGTTCGAGGACGAACCTTGTTTTGAGTGGTATATTCTGTAATGCCCTGCTCCGCACGGCACATTACGCTAAAATATTGACTCAGCGAGTCGCATTGACCCAAAAGAATGTATCGATGCAAAACGATACGAGAGTTAAGTTGTCCCGAGCAACGCATCGAACTAAGTCGATGCGAAGAGTTACGTCGACCCGAGTAATGCATCGGACTATGTCGATACGAAGAGTTACCTTGTCCCGAAGAATGCATCGAGTGAATCGATGCGAAGTGTCGCGTTGCCCCGAAGGATGAGTGCGTTGAATCGCTCGAAGATTCTAAGAAATCGAATCGACCAAGGCGCAAGTCCGAATCGATGCAAGTATTGATTTTAGTTGGTTTCGTGTGCAGGTTAAACTTTGACGTAAAAATATTAGAGGTCGATCTTTGGAAATATTTAGTAAGGGGTCCGCAAAATCAAATCATCGCCTTGCTACGGGCCGAGACTTGGGCACGCTAAGGCAAATCGGACGGATAACTCATTGAAGTACGAAGTGCTCGAATGGCTAAGTCAGGAGAGTGGCCGTGCAACAAAGTTAGGGAATTGAGCCGCATCGGCTCGGCGAAACGACGAAGGCATATCGACTCAAGGTGGGAGGATTGACTTCTTTTTTTACTCCTTCATTCGATAAGTCAAATATATCATTGTATGCTAAGTTAGCCTATCGACGCCACGGGCGTGGTCCGATCGGGATAAATCATTGTAATGCCTGTGGTTCGTATTTCGTATTTCTAGAATACGTGTACGTATTTATTCTTGTATTACATGATTCTTTGTATAGTTTTCTTCATGGCTTGACTTGGTTTATTCCTGGTTCGGGTTGGTTGGTTCGGCTTGGCTTGATTTTGATTGGGTTCATGATGAACCCAAGGTGAACCCCTACCTACCACCACCCTTTATATTTATTAGCCCTCTTCATTCTCTCTCTTCATTATTCATCTTCTTCTTCCTCATTTACTCCCTTCACCTACCAAAGAGAGAAGAGAGAGGTTTATGCAAGTGCACCTTTCCATCACTTGAGAACCACTTTTTATTTGTCCATTAGCTAGATTAGGCCATGGTGATCAACATTAGAACTTGACATTTTATGATTTGGAGTCTCCATTGTTCTAGATCTAAGTTTCTTCTATTTTCGGTTTTGTATGGTTTTGATCTATTTAAGTTGTAATTTTATGGGTTTTGATGTTTTTATATTGGAGAGAATTGAATTTCACCCAAGACAGAACTTTACAAAGTTGGATTTGGACTTATTTTGACCAAGTTATGGATTTTTGAAGCTTTGGGTTCAACCATGGAGTTCTTGCTGATTTGGAGAAGACAGTGAGCAGTGCACGAGCTTTTTAGCTTGTGCCACTGAGTTGCGCGTGCTCTTTACCGCAGCGCAGACCCCATATGCTGCCTTTTGGGAGCGTATGGCTCGCATACGCTCGCTTGCCTGACAAGGAGTCGTATAGACCCCATACGCTGCCTTTTGGGAGCGTATGGCTCGCATACACTCGCTTGCCTGACAATGAGTCATATCGACCCCATACGCTGCCTTTTGGGAGCGTATGACTCGCATATGCTCGCTTGCTTGACAAAGAGTCATATGGACCCCATACGCTGCCTTTTGGGAGCGTGTGACCTGAGCGTGTGACCTGAGCGTATGACTTTGGTACTGAGCGTATGGCCTTTGGCTGACTTGGTCTTATGTCAGCGTGTCAGTTTGGTTTTATTAGATATTCTATTAGATATTTTACGTCCATTTTATATCCTTATGCCTTTTGTCATGAACTTGATAATCATGAATTTACTTGATATATTTGGAATTGATAACTGATCCTGACACGATAGTGACCCGTAGTGGTGCACTCCTGACGTGAGTAACCTGACATAACCTGATAGTGGCCGTCGTGGCGCACTCCTGACTAGTACACTTGGTATGATAACCTGACATGTTATATCTTGATAAGTTGTTGCGACGGCTACTTGACATGACATGACCTGTATAATAACCTGGACAACGTGGGCGATTATGCTTGTATAAATAAACCAGTCCTATCTTGCATCATGTCTAGGACAGGGACTCCTGAGTACCACGGTCAGGAGTACCGACTAAAATGGACTAAGGCTAATAACTAGATTAATACATTAGTCATGACGAGATTTTCCAGCTACAGGCAATCCCGTTACCTGGGCACGCCTTGGGATCTGTAGCCTGCCGTCGAGTAGGGCACATTTCCAGCACACTGTCATGTGTTGCACCCTTCAAGCTACCTAAGGGTACATTCGTTTTCTGGACGATGTACCCACCTGAATTCAACTCTAATCTTTTAACCCGGGTAACCTGGATGGTCTGCAGGGCTTATGGCTATGGAATAATCTCACTGCATCTTGTTAGTAATTAGGTTGTGACAACCCTAGTTAGTTAAAGTATCGAGCCGTAATTCTTGCTTGGCCGTGAAGTGATTGGACGGAGTCTAACCAGTCTAGTCTTGTCATGATCCTGTTCCAGATTATTGAATGACCAGAATGCTTGTATTTATTTTACCGATAAATGGTAAAAATTCTAAGTTCTGTTCAGACGAAGGGTTACAATCCCGGTCCTTGTTTGGTTTACGGGTTGTAACCTGGTTACCTGAATAGTTCCATGGTTATCTCGTCGTATATCATCCTGGTGTATTTTCTTTATTTCCAGTTCTTACTTTTATTTATATCTTGTGCTGATTGCTGGTTTTAGTTCTTAAGTGAAGCTTCCTTGTGGCACTTGCTCTTTCTGGGGTCTGACCCAGCTGGTTTTGTGTGGCCAGATTTCGGAGCAGCTCCAGAGGATCTACCAACCTTCCTGCCAGATGGTGAACACTAGAAGGAATCCCGAGAACGAGTGGGTTTTATTTTGCTCTCCCACTCCCTTGTAAAAATATTCTTTTGAGGCGTTTAGCCGACGAGCACCTGTTTAGCTCGATAGCACTTACTTACTGTCTGCCTACGGGCTGTAACATGATTAACAGATCCTAGGGTTGATCATGTATGACTAAACACTTGCTAGTCCTGATATTTTATAACGACTAGCTTCATGATCAACTGAATATGTAATGTTTGGGACGCCTTACTATTGTATATTTAATGATCATACATCTTGTGACTTTTACTTACTTGCTTGTGATTGAGACACTAGGCTTGTTCATGACCTTAAGAGACTGTTTGCTTGTAGATAAACCCTCATGTATCTAGACAGCCGTGACCGTATAGCGAGATGGATTCCATTTCATATACGTAGCTGGCTATGTCTGCCCCCGCTCTCCAGTATTCTGGTTCTGTGGCGTGACATGGTTTAAGTGGTGGCCCATGCAGGTCTTGTAAATCAAGATATGTGAGGGTTTACCGAATAGATGTCTCAATCAGTATTCGTCCTTGATCTCTGCTCATATCTTCTGAATCCCTGGATTCTTGTCCTGATCATATGCTTATATCGTTGATCTGTCCTGGTCCTTCCTTATTGTTCCCTATGTCGCCTTCTTCAGCGGCATTATTCGTGGTTCAACCGACCAGCAAGGCGGAGCACCTTCCGCGGACCAGCAGCAACCCGGAGATCAAGCCCAGCACTCCGGAGTAGCCTCCAGAGTCGAGCCTATTGAAGAAGAGCCACCAGTCCAGCCAGTTCAACCTGTAGAACCTGATGACGGTACTTTGGTAGGACTCGTCAGGACCTTGATAGCTTCCCAAGACCGGCGTGGAGTTGCCTTGCACCAGGCAGTGACGGATGCTTTGACCCGGGGTGGTCATCAGGGTAACAGCGCGACCAACAGTTTCAAGCGCTTGAACCCTCCATTCTTCGACGGTAGTGAAGATGCTATCGCAGCAGATGCATGGCTTCAGGACACAGAGGTGATTCTAGAAGCAGCCAGGACCCCAGAGAACAAAAAGGTGGCCGTTGTGCGCCTGCAGTTGTTAGATCTTGTCCGCAGCTGGTGGGCAGCGCAGGCCGTTGGACTAGCAGTACCCATTGCTTGGGCAGTATTCAGAGAGAGATTCTAGACCAAGTATTTCGATGCCGTGGCTCGGTATGATCTGCAGACGAGGTTTACCAATCTGAAGCAAGGAGGCAGGACGGTCGACGGATATGCGGCCGAGTTTTTCAGACTCAGTCGGTTTGCTCCTACCTTGGTGGCAACCGAGTATGATAGAGCCTAGCGGTTCCAGCAGGGACTTCACCTGGAGATCTTGTTGGCAGTTGAGCAGTTTGAGCATCAGACTTTTGATGCAGTCTTGAGAGCAGCTAGGAGGCATGAGTACACCACCCAGAGGATTGTGGATAGGGCCGAAGGTCGGAAGAGATCTCACGGTCAGATGAATCAGTCTTCAGCACCGGCCCCGGCAGCCAGGGCTTTGACTATTAGAGCTCCTAGGCGAGCGGCCTCGGTAACGTCGGTTCAGCATTCAACTCCGACGCACCCTCAGCAGCAGAAGCAGAAGCAATCTTCCGCAGTGGGTTGTTCTCATTGTGGGAAGCCAGGCCATGTGGTGGCAGAATGTCACAGGGTACAGGGATTGTGTCTGGCTTGTGGAGCACCAGACCATAGGGTTGGATCCTGCCCGAATAGGGGTGATTCATCATCGTCCAACCTTTCTAGCTCTTCGGTGAGAGGACCAGCTTCGGTCCAGCAGCAGCAGTATCCATTGCCGAGGCCCTTGCCGCCTCAGACCCAAGTATTCCAGCAGCAGAACCCCCAGCAGTATGCACAAGTCCAAGCCCAGAGTCAGAGCAGGCAGCGAGGATTTCAGCAGAGGGGACCAGCACCCCGAGGGCACGGTCAGGCTATGGTGATAACCGTGGAGGAAGGATTGGCACCAGGAGAGGTAGTGGCAGGTACTATTCTCGTCAACTCCTTTCCAGCTTCAGCTTTATTTGATTCTGGTGTATCGTATTCATTTATGTCTGCACAATTCGTGACACGGATAGGACTGGAGCCCGAGTCATTATCAGTAAGGCTTAATATACTTACTGGTAACGGACTTGTGGGAGTAGATAGAGTATTTTCCTCGTGTCGGATCGTAGTTAGCGGTAGAGAATTCCCCGCTAGGTTGATAGAGTTTCCGATGGCCGATTATGATGTGGTCCTAGGGATGGATTGGTTGAGGAACCAGTATGCTAGGATAGACTGCCACATTGGCAGGGTTGTTTTAGCATTCCAGGCGAGCCAGAGTTTTCTTTCTCCCGAGGCGAAGTTGAGTCATCTCCTCCAGTATTGCGGATGGCAGTAGCAGCAGTTCAGTTGCCCAGGATAGTCGAGGAGTTTCCAGATGTTTTCCCAGAAGAACTTCCAGGTATGCCTCCGGAGCGGGAGATCAAGTTCACTATAGACTTGATTCCCGGGACAGCCCCAGTGTCAGAGAGAGTCTACAGGATGGGGCAATCAGAGTTGGAGATCTTGTACAAGATGAAGAGCTTAGAACCAAGGGATTCATTCGTGCTAGTGGATCGCCTTGGGGAGTCCCGATGCTTCTTATGAAAAAGAAGGATGGTACGTCCAGGTTATGTGTTGATTATCGTTCCTTGAACTCAGTGACAATCAAGAACAGATACCCTCTTCCAAGGATAGATGACTTGTTTGATCAACTCAAGGGGGCTTCAGTATTCTCGAAGATTGATTTGCGCTCAGGTTATCATCAGATCAGAGTCAGAGAGCAGGACATCCTGAAGACAGCTTTTAGATCGAGATATGGGCATTGGGAATTCCTTGTTATGCCTTTTGGTGCAACCAATACGCCGGCAGTATTCATGGACCTCATGAATCGCATCTTCATGCCTTACTTGGATCAGTTTGTGATTGTGTTCTTGGATGACATTCTGGTCTACAGCAAGAGTGAGGCAGAGCATGAGCAGCATCTCCGTATAGTTCTTCAGACTCTCAGGAAGCACCAGCTGTATGCCTAGTTCAGTAAATGCGAGTTCTGGCTCGATCGTATTTCGTACTTGGGTCATATCATCACCAGAGGAGGAGTAGAAGTGGATCCACAGAAGATTGTGGCTATTGAGTCATGGCCAGTGCCCAGCACAGTTGCAGAGGTTCGTAGTTTTCTTGGATTGGCCGGCTACTACCGGCGGTTTATTTTAGATTTTGCTCGAATTTCAGTGCCATTGACGCAGTTGACCTGCAAGGATGCGCAGTTTGCTTGGACAGCAGAGTGTCAGAGTTCTTTTGAGCAGTTGAAGAAAGGCCTGATAACAGCTCCTATTCTCACGCTTCCAGATGGAACCAGAGGATTCTCAGTGTATTGTGATGCTTCAGGCAGAGGTTTAGGATGTGTTCTGATACAGCATGGGAAGGTAATTACTTATGCATTACGACAACTTCGTGATCATGAGAGGAATTACCCAACCCATGACATGGAGCTGGCAGCAGTGGTATTTGCACTTAAGTTGTGGAGGCACTACTTGTATGGAGACAGGGTGGAGATTTTCACCGACCACAAGAGCCTGAAGTATGTTTTCACCCAGAAGGATCTTAACATGCGTCAGAGAAGGTGGCTGGAGCTTCTTGTGGATTATGATGTCAACCTGCAGTATCATCCTTGGAAGGCCAATGTTGTTGCGGATGCATTGAACAGGAGAACGGGAGTTTATTTTCTAACAGCGCAGCCAGAGCTGTTAGCAGATCTTCAGAAGATGGGTATTGAAGTTGTTCTCCCTTCCAGTGTGGCCTTGATGGCCAGTATGCAAGTTCAGTCCACTATAGTCGAGAGGATCCGGATGGCGCAGTCGGCAGATTCCAATCTTCAGCGACTCAGAACAGAGTGTGAGGCAGGACGAAGACCAGAGTTATGCATTCATGAGGATGGTACACTTCGACATGGTAAGCATCTTTGTGTACCCAGTAGAGATATCAGACAGGAAATCATGTCAGAAGCACACAGTTCTCAGTATTCCATCCATTCCGGCAGTACGAAGATGTACCGTGATATCCGGCAGCATTTTTGGTGGAATGGCATGAAGTGGGAGATAGCCCGGTTTGTCTCTCGGTGTTTGGTTTGCCAACAAGTTAAAGCCGAACATCAGAGACCGGCTGGACTTCTTCAGCCCTTGCCGATTCCAGAATGGAAGTGTGAGCATGTGACCATGGATTTTGTGACTGCACTACCTAGATCCCCAGCTGGTAGAGATGCTATCTGGGTTATAGTTGACAGGCTCACGAAAGTGGCTCACTTTCTTCCATTCAGAGTTGGTCAGTCGACGGCTCAGTTAGCAGAGATGTACCTCAGGCAGATTGTCAGATTGTACGGTGTGCCAGTCAGTATCACCTCGGACCGAGATTCAAGATTTACATCGCACTTTCGGCGTAGCTTGCAAGAGAGTTTGGGAACTCATCTCCAGTTCAGTTCGGCATATCACCCGCAGACAGATGGCCAGTCGGAACGCACGATCCAGACTCTTGAAGACATGTTGCGGTCTTGCACGCTTGACTTCGGTGGTTCATGGGAAGATCACTTGCACATGGTGGAATTCTCGTATAACAACAGTTTTCAGGCCAGTATCCAGATGCAACCGTTCGAGGCACTGTATGGTAGAAAGTGCAGATCCCCGCTAGCCTGGGATAATGTTGGAGAGAGACAGATGCTCGATCCAGAAATGATTGCCCAGACAGTTGAAGTGGTCAGGCGAGTCAGAGATCATCTTCGAGTTGCCCAAGATCGCCAGCGCCATTGGGCCGATTCTCATCGGTGCCCTCTCGAGTTTTCGGTCGGCGATCATGTATTCCTGAGGATTTTGCCTAATCGTGGCGTCATTCGTTTCGGCGTACGGGGCAAGCTTACTCCTAGGTATATAGGACCGTTTGACATTCTGGAGCGAGTAAGAGATGTATCCTATCGTCTCGCTCTTCTACCGTCGCTAAACGAGGTGCATGACGTGTTCCATGTATCCCAATTACGACGGTATATCCCGGACCCGAGCCACATCCTGGATCATTCGGAATTGGTTGTTGGTACCAACCTTTCGTATGAGGAGAGGCCCGTGTCTATATTGGACCGGAGAGAGAAGATCCTCAAGAACAAGACTATCAAGTTAGTCCGAGTTGCTTGGGGTCATCACTCTTTGGGGAAGTCAACGTGGGAGCGTGAGGATGATATCCGATCGCGATATCCCGACTTGTTTGACTCGTGAGGTATAATGTCTTTCTTATGCCTCATGCCTTCGATTCCTTGCTTGAATGAGTGATTGTCTGCCTAGTTATAGCTTGCACGTGATTAATGTAGCTTGTCATTGCTCTTCTAGCCTCTTGATTAAATTCCGAGGACAGAATTCTTTTAAGGTGGGTAGAGTTGTAATGCCTGTGGTTCGTATTTCGTATTTCTGGAATACGTGTACGTATTTATTCTTGTATTGCATAATTCCTTGTATAGTTTTCTTCATGGCTTGACTTAGTTTATTCCTGGTTCGGGTTGGTTGGTTCGGCTTGGCTTGATTTTGATTGGGTTCATGATGAACCCAAGGTGAACCCCTACCTACCACCACCCTTTGTATTTATTAGCCCTCTTTATTCTCTCTCTTCATTATTCATCTTCTTCTTCCTCATTTACTCCCTTCACCTACCAAAGAGAGAAGAGAGAGGTTTAGGCAAGTGCACCTTGCCATCACTTGAGAACCACTTTTTATTTGTCCATTAGCTAGATTAGGCCATGGTGATCAATATTAGAACTTGACATTTTGTGATTTAGAGTCTCTATTGTTCTAGATCTAAGTTTTTTCTATTTTCGGTTTTGCATGGTTTTGATCTATTTAAGTTGTAATTTTATAGGTTTTGATGTTCTTATGTTGGAGAGAATTGACTTTCACCCAAGATAGAACTATACAAAGTTAGATTTGGACTTATTTTGACCAAGTTATGGATTTTTGAAGCTTTGGGTTCAACCATGGAGTTCTTGCTGATTTGGAGACGACAGTGAGCAGTGCACGAGCTTTTTAGCTTGTGCCACTGAGTTGCGCGCGCTCTTTAGCGCAGCGCAGACCCCGTACGCTGCCTTTTGGGAGCGTATGGCTCGCATACGCTCGCTTGCCTGACAAGGAGTCGTATAGACCCCATACGCTGCCTTTTGGGAGCTTATGGCTCGTATACGCTCGCTTGTCTGACAAGGAGTCGTATGGACCCCATACGCTGCCTTTTGGGAGCGTCTGGCTCGCATACGCTCGCTTGCCTGACAAGGAGTCGTATCGACCCCATATGCTGTCTTTTGGGAGCGTATGACTCGCATACGCTCGCTTGCTTGACAAGGAGTCGTATGGACCCCATACGCTGTCTTTTGGGAGCGTGTGACCTGAGCGTATGACTTTGGCACTGAGCGTATGGCCTTTGGCTGACTTGGTCTTATGTCAGCGTGTCAGTTTGGTTTTACCTTCCTTCAGCTTGGCTCTTCTATAGCCTTGTATATTGATATTCTATTAGATATTTTACGTCCATTTTATATCCTTATGCCTTTTGTCATGAACTTGATAATCATGAATTTACTTGATATGTTTGGAATTGATAACTGAACCTGATACGATAGTGACCCGTAGTGGTGCAATCTTGACATGAGTAACCTGACATGACCTGATAGTGGCCGTCGTGGCGCACTCCTGACTAGTACACTTGGCATGATAACCTGACGTGTTATATCTTGATAAGCTGTTGCGACGGCTACTTGACATGACATGACCTATATAATAACCTGGACACCGTGGGCGATTGTGCTTGTATAAATAAACCAGTCCTGTCTTGCATCATGTCTAGGATAGGGACTGCTGAGTACCACGGTCAGGAGTACCTACTAAAATGGACTAAGGCTAATAACTAGATTAATACATTAGTCATGACGAGATTTCCCAGCTACAGGCAATCCCGTTACCTGGGCACGCCTTGGGATCTGTAGCCTGCCGTCGAGTAGGGCACATTTCCAGCACACTGTCATGTGTTGCACCCTTCAAGCTACCTAAGGGTACATTCATTTCCTGGACGATGTACCCACCTGAATTCAACTCTAATCTTTTAACCCGGGTAACCTGGATGGTCTGCAGGGCTTGTGGCTGTGGAATAATCTCACTGCATCTTGTTAGTAATTAGGTTGTGACAACCCTAGTTAGTTAAAGTATCAAGCCGTAATTCTTGCTTGGCCGTGAAGTGATTGGACGGAGTCTAACCAGTCTAGTCTTGTCCTGATCCTGTTCCAGATTATTGAATGACCAGAATGCTTGTATTTATTTTACCGATAAATGGTGAGAATTCCAAGTTCTGTTCAGACGAAGGGTTACAACCCCGGTCCTTGTTTGGTTTACGGGTTGTAACCTGGTTACCTAAATAGTTCCATGGTTATCTCGTCGTATATCATCCTGGTGTATTTTCTTTATTTCCAGTTCTTACTTTTATTTATATCTTGTGCTGATTGCTGGTTTTAGTTCTTAAGTGAAGCTTCCTTATGGCACTTCCTCTTTCTGGGGTCTGACCCAGCTGGTTTTGTGTGGCTAGATTTTGGAGCAGCTCCAGAGGATCTACCAACCTTCCTGCCAGATGGTGAACACTAGAAGGAATCCCGGCAACGAGTGGGTTTTATTTTGCTCTTCCACTCCCTTGTAAAAATATTCTTTTGAGGCGTTTAGCCGACGAGCACCTGTTTAGCTCGATTGCACATACTTACTGTCTGCCTACGGGCTGTAACATGATTAACAGATCCTAGGGTTGATCATGTATGACTAAACTCTTGCTAGTCCTGACATTTTGTAACGACTAGCTTCATGATCAACTGAATATGTAATGTTTGGGACGCCTTACTATTGTATATTTAATGATCATACATCTTGTGACTTTTACTTACTTGCTAGTGATTGAGACACTAGGCTTGTTCATGACCTTAAGAGACTGTTGGCTTGTAGATAAACCCTCATGTATCTAGACAGCCATGACCGTATAGCGAGATGGATTCCATTTCATATACGTAGCTGGCTATGTCTGCCCACGCTCTCCAGTATTCTGGTTCTGGAGCGTGATAATCATAGTGTGTGTCGAACACTAAGTTAGAACAATTGAAATGAAACGTGCATCATATGCACGAGTCGCTATGGAATATTTGGATATCGCTAAGACGAGCGCCTCGGTGCGTAAGCCGCAAGAACATGGGATAACTGTACTCGACGAGTGCCTTAGTGCACGAACCATACCGTGCCTTTGCTGCACGAGTTAGACGGCTAGAACATTGAAAGACAATAGGCGAGCGCCCTAGCACGCAAGCCCCGAACATTGAATGCTAAGTTATAGAACAGGAGGATACGGTCGAAACGTGCCTACGTGTGCGGGATAATAAAAGATGGCTTCGTTGCGAGAGAATACAGTTGTGGCATGAATGTGGCAGAACTGTCGGATATGACATGGTGCCTCGAAAGGTGTTCGAGACCTTCGGGTCGTTCGGTTGACGAGCATTGAGTTGAGGCACGATGCCATTGAACCATTGAAACAAAGTATGAAACGTAAGAACACAGAAAGTTAACGGAAGAGACGCGAGATGATAAAGTCTGAGTCTTGGACTCAAGGCTATGCTTGGTTGTTTGAATGATAGTGCGTTGCATGGTCGAATGGGATGGGCTTGAGATTAATCGTGATAATAGCCCGTGCACGGGTGGTTTCCTCCGAACGGGCGCGCCGGGGCACCGGGACCGTTCGACCTAGGAGGGATGTTAATCTTTGATAGGCGCACATCTGCGATCCGTACGCATCGGTGGCCAGCCAACTGTGCGAAAACGTGTCCTATATGTGACACACATCACGTGATACAACAAGTGTCAAGGCCGTATGAGATATACCGATACCTCAACATCAATGGGTGGTCACTAGACTAAGTCAATACAAGAGAATAAATAAAGCAAGAAGAACGACCGACATAGTCGCTTGCACCCAAGTGTGACTTGGACGCACAGTTAAAATATTACGAAATAATACAGAAAATAACAACTGAAAATAGAACATAATAATCACAGAGTAGGGTGGCAAGGTATCTTGCCTGGTGGTGCAAAGTGGCAAGTCCAAGAGTAGCAAGCGTCAACACCAAAACTCACAAATCACAGATGACTCCAAACGCTGAAACGAACATCAAAAATGGTCTCGGTGAAGAAGATATACCTAGGAAATGCCGGTCCAAAAGTCAAATTCTGGAACAGGGGCAAAATCATAATTTCGGGTCAAAATGATATCCGCCGTTGGACCCGCTTTGCACCGAAACGCGTGCCGAAGTCTACGGTCTCTAAAGTCGTCAAGCTATATATCTACGGTTTCAATTTGAGGAGAGGAACTCAATGGTATGTCCAGTTTTGGATTCCGAGGAGCCGTGTACAAAATCGCCCGTTTGATTAGAACTCGATCGTAAATGTGAGAAGCCGCAAATGATGGTAGGCACGCGGTAAGTTTCGGTTGTTTGGGATAGCAACCCAACCCGTGAAACGCCGAACTACCCAAATTCGAGAGAGAAAAGAAGGAGAGAAAAGAAAGTAAGAAAAGATAAAAGAGAAACTCCTTTAGTCCATTCCGGCGCGGATACGCCCACGACCTTCATATAGTTGAGGAACGATGGGTTGAAAGTGTAGGCGCAGATGCGTCCCGCATAGAGATCCTGCTTAGAGATGCACATATAACATAACAGAGAAGGAATACGGCGTATTCACCTTACGTCAGTGCAAGGGACGCAAGGGCGAGTGCGTCGACTTTGTAAGTCGCACCACGAATCAAACACGAGATTGCTTGCTTGCTTGTACATTCAATTCGATAACATGATGCTATGATAACATGCTTTACGCTTTCGAATATGTCATGAAATTGACCCTAAGGAGAACATAGCAAGATCATAAGCTAAGTTGCATGATTCAACGTAAATATAAAAATATTGGTTTGGAAAGATGATCTTTGCTTTAGTACATGCGAGGACGAGCGTACTGATCCCCCACCAGCTTCATGCAGGGTGCAGGGAATGGATGGCTCGCGGCGAAGCGTTGCTTGAACGTGTTGAGGCTTGGAATGCCGAAGCGCATTGAAGCGTGCGATCGCATTGACGCTTGGACTTCGCAACTGGATTGATGCGGCCGAGGTATAGACGGCATGATATATGGAACGGTGAAATCCTTTGTGGACAAGAGAGAACCTGAGTGTTGTAGCCAATCTGGCATATATTGTTAGGCTATCGAAAGCCTTTGTAATCTCAGTTTCGAATATAAATAAAGAGAATTGTTTCGTATACTCTGTTTTCCTATCGTTGTAAATATCGAATCAAAAGATAACCATTTGAGAACTTGTCATCTTGTCTTGCACGAGCGCAACTCCAGGCTCGTGCGGCATCACGCACCCTGCGAGGACGATGATTCGGATGATTCCGGGTCGGGGCGTGACAATACCCATCAATGACAAGTTCCTAAAAAAGTACTAATCTTGACCTCTGTCAAGAACATACTACCTCTCCCCAGAGAAAGGAATGGTGAACTTTACCAAACCAAATTCACACCCCTTCTTTGATAAATCATATGCTTCTGGAACCTAGCTGTTTTATTGCATTCTATCCCCAGTAGAGGGACAACCATGTCCACATCACCTCTGAGTTGTCTCTCTACACCTCTTCAAGCAGGATCTTGCACCGTATAAGATCATGCTTAATGTAATGTTTACCACGTCCACATCACCTCCCAGTAAACATCCGTACAACAATCCCTGTGTTGTTGTACCATAGAACATCCACGTCCATATTACCTCTGAGTTGTTCTATAAACACCCACAGAGTCCACTCCTACCACGTCCATATTACCTCTGAGTAGAAAAACTCTACCATTTCAGCCCATATTTACCATATCCACATTATCTCTGAGTAAATATGTTGGCTCTCTCTCTCTCTCAAGTTATCATCCATACTTAAAACTAAGGTACGCTAAGGGTGATAAGTCCACAAAATTTTAGTTTGTCACAACAAACGAATAAAACAAGAGTTCTTATATTTCTTCATCCAACAAAGATCAGCATTAGAATGGAACAAAAGCAAAAACTACATCTCAGAAAGGGAACAAAGATCAGAGACACTAAAAAGGAAAACCGATTTTGGCCTCAGCAAAAGACCACATGTCAGACGATGAACCCCTACAGCCAGGGATCGTAGTTACGTTGAGGCAAGTACTGTCACGCCTCGACCCGAAATCATCCGAATCAATGTCCTCGTAGGGGGCGTGATGCCGCACGAGCCTGGAGTTGCGCTTGTGCAAGGCAAGATGACAAGTTCTCAAATGGTTATCTTTTCATTCAATATTAACACGAAAGGAAAACATAGTATATGAAACAATTTTCTTTATTGATATTCGAAACTGAGATTACAAAGGCTTTCGATAGCCTAACAATATATGCCAGATTGGCTACAACACTCAGGTTCTCTCTTACCCATAAAGGATTTCACCATTCCATACATCATGCCTTCTATATCTCGGCCGTAATAATCCTGTTGCATAGTCCCAACGTCAATGCGATCGCACGCTTCAATGCGCTTCGGCATTCCAAGCCTCAATGCGTTCAAGCAATGCTTCGCCGCGAGCCATCCATTCCCTGCACCCTGCATGAAGCTGGTGGGGGATCAGTACGTTCGTCCTCGCATGTACTGATACAAAGATCATCTTTCCAAACCGACATTTTAATATTTATGTTGAACCAAGCAACTTAGCTTATGATCTTGCTATGTTCTCCTTAGGGTCAATTTCATGGCATATTCGAAAGCGTAAAGCATGTTAGCATGGCAAGCTTGTTATCGAATTGAATAGGCAAGCAAACAAGCAATCTCGTGTTTGATTCGTGGCGCGACTTCTTACCAAGTCGACGCACTCGCCCTTGCACCGACACAAGGTGAATACGCCGTATTCCTTCCCTGTCATGTTATATGTGTATCTCTAAGCAGGATCTTTATCCGGGACACATATGCGCCTACACTTTCAACCCATCGTTCCTTATCTATATGAAGGCCGTTGGCGTATCCGCACCGGAATGGACTAAAGAAGTTCCTTACTTTCTTTTCTCTCCTTCTTTTCTCAATATTGGTCGGGCTGCCCGACATTTAACGGGTGGGTTACGGTCCCTACTCTGAAATATTTCTGCTGTATGCCATCATTTGCGTTTTTTCTCAACTATAAACTAGTGCTACTCGACTTATAGATGTGCGCCTACAAAGATTATTCGAATCCCTCCACGGCCAATCGGTTCCGGGGTGCTCCTCCGACATTTAACCATTTTGGGAGAAACACCGGTGCACGGGTTATTATCACATTTAATTTCAAGCCCATCCTATTCGACCATGCAACGCCCTATCATTCAAGCAATCAAAATCAAACAACCAAACATAGTCTTGAGTCCGAGACTCAGACTTATCATCTCGTATTTCTTCCTTTTAACTTTCTATGTTCTTTCGTTTCGTACTTCGTTTCGATGTTCGATGGCATTATACCTTAACTCAATGCTCGTCAACCGAACGACCCGAAGGTCTTGAATACCTTTCGAGGCATCATGCCACGTCTGAACTATTCCGCCACGTTCATGCCACAACTGTATTCTTTCGCAACGAAGCCATCTTTTATTATCTCGTGCACGTAGGCACGTTTTGATCATATACCCAATGTTCTATAACTTAGCATTCAATGTTCGGGGCTTATGCGCTAGGGCGCTCGCCTATTGTCTTTCAATGTTCTAACCGTTCTAACTCGTACGCGAAGGCACGGTATGGTTCGTGCACTAAGGCACTCGCTGATTACAGTTATTCCACATTCTTTCGGCTTGCACACCGAGGCGCTCGCCTTAGCGATATCCAATGTTCCATAGCGACTCGTGCATATGATGCACGTTTTATTTCAATTGTTCTAACTTAGTGTTCGACTCATACAATTTACCTTCCGATCGGACCACGCCCGTGGCGTCGATAGGTTAACTTTTAGCTTAAAATAATATATTTGACTTATCGCATGAAGGAGTAAAAAGAAGTCAATCCTTCCACCTTGAGTCGATACGCCTTTGTCGTTTTGCCGAGCCGATGCGGCTCAATTTCATAACTTTGTTGCACGGCCACGCTCCTGACTTAGCCATTCGAGCACTTCGTGCTTCATTGAATCATTCGTCCGATTTGCCTTAGTGTGCCCAAGTCTCAGCCCGTCGTAAGGCGTCGATTTGATTTTGCGGACCCCTTACTAAATATGACAAAAGATCAACCGCTAATATTTTCGTCTCAAAGTATAACCTCCACACGAAACCAACTAAAATCAATACTTGTATCGATTCGGACTTGCACCTTCGTCGATTCGATTTCTTAGAATCTTTGAGCCGATTCAACGCACTCATCCTTCGGGGCAACGCGGCGCTTCGCATCGATTCACTCGATGCATTCTTTCGGAACAAGGCAACTCTTCGCATCGACTCAGTTCGATGCATTTCTCGGGACAATGTAACTATCGTATCGATCTGTATCGATATATTTTATTCGGTCAACATGACTCATTGAGTCCACGCTTCAGCGTAATGTGCCGTACAGCGCGGGGCATTACAGAATATACTATTCAAACCAAAACCAACACTCCGACTAACTGTTTTATAGATCGTTTCACGATCTCGTCCCACCAATGTTGTTCAGTTTCATACTATATCGCAAGCTTTTCATTATCATTTCAAAGTCATCCCTACAGCTCGATTTGAATTTGTATACAACTCGATTTGGATCCATACCTATATTCAAGGCGTCCCGAAGATATATGTATTTTGACCAATTCTAGTGGTAGCAAATTGGAACAAAGCTGACAGGTAATTTCAATCCTATGCTTGCCATCTCGTACTCTCGATCGGACTTGGACGCTAGCATAAGTTCTCGCAATTTTATTGCATATGCATATTGATACACACACGATCATCCAACAAAAGTCAAGGCACACGATGCGATTCAAAATCACATTTCATATTTCGTATGTTTCATTCGGAACTATCAATTCTATGCGTCGCGTCGAGCCGTCGCGCATCCGATCGCAACGATCTTTCGCAACGCCTTGCGTTCGAAGTCGCCACCCAACTATTTCCGAAGTCTGGCTATGAAACTGATCTTGACATGATTTCTTTATCAATATTCGGGACTACGCCCGCTAGGTGACTTATCTTGCACCGTGCTTAACTTCTCCTGACGCAACTTTAAATTCACATTGCACAAAGGCCACAATCTATCCGACATGAAAGTTTACATCAAGGTGACGGTGCTCAAGGCAATGATCGTCTTGACACGAAGGTCTTTACGATATGCCTTACGTTCGATTCCTATCGAGTAGGAAATTCACTTGCCAAATTTCCAACTTATCCATCTCGCTATATCGAATATAAGTTCGATTCACGCAAGCTCAATTGTAAGGTGAATCTGAATCTAACAACATGACTCATAAGTCATTCTTTATCGTTCCCTTTTGTGCATTGCACGTTTCTCGCACTCGCCTATCCGAATCCCAAGTTCGTTGGTAAATCTCTAGTTTGATCGTCGACCAACATAACCATTCAAGTATTCATCCGGTGAATACTCAAATCTTACTATATCATTCTCGATCGAAAGTTGTTCCAACAATTTTCGATCGCCTAGACTTATCATATTCATGCACCGTGTTATATTTGTTATCAGTGCAATCTCATATGCGATATCGCATGGGTTATCTTACGGTCTGCAGCATTCAATTTGATTTGGCGGTCAAGTCTTCTAGGGTCAGCTGCTCCGAAGCTACGCTCGATAATTGTGGATCATTAACGAAGGACAGTTTACTATGAACCATGCTATATCTTATTTTGGAGCCAAATTATGTTCCGACGATTCTATACGACTACTCAATTTTGGACAAAACCGTTTCTATCGGCGCAACTGATGCGCAACTATCCTCCGAGTAAAGTCATGCACTACCGTCGATAATTTCACAAATTTATGAAATATCTACTCGTATCGAGTTCGAGTCTATCTTATTCGTGGGTCGACACACGAGATGCTATACGCATCAAACAATCATCGATGACTTATAGTCTCATCTTGATTAATCACGAAGTTCACGATCAACCAGTTCGTTCCTTCTCGTATCATTATTTACAAAACTTTGATAGTGCAAGACGCACTCTATTTTGTATCCCCACATCGTGCTTACGTTTTCCTTACGTATCAATCTCGATACGTCGTATCAATTTCGATAGCGTAAGGGTAAACTTTGAATCCGTTCCAATGTCGACAACTTGTATTACATATGTCCAAGTTCGTAACAAACTTTTCTATACGCATCAGCTTGTTTTTCGATTTGCCGCATCTCGCTATACTTTGATCGCGTAACTGAGTTACTGATTATCTAACATCGAACCCTCAAGTCATACGATCTCGCCCTCTAAGTTTTGTATGTTTTTCAGTCGTACTCAAATGAGTTTCGCCGTAACGTAACCAACTATTTCTTAGGCACGATTACTCACGTCAACCAACACTTCACCGAAGTCGCACATCGTACGATTCGATTACAATTCGCATCGCCCAATATTTCTATCAAAATTGTATGTCGTGCGATTCGATTCGTCTCGTCGAACATTTCTATAGAAATCGCAAGTCGTGTGAT
Organism: Iris pallida; assembly: GCA_029216955.1. Classification (NCBI taxonomy): domain Eukaryota; kingdom Viridiplantae; phylum Streptophyta; class Magnoliopsida; order Asparagales; family Iridaceae; genus Iris; species Iris pallida. Next base: position 467,774 of record JANAVB010006393.1, read on the forward strand.
TCGATTCGTCTCGTCGAATATTTCTATCGAGATCGCAAGTCGTGCGATTCGATTTGCCTCGTCCAATATTTCTATCTAGATCGCAAGTCGTGCGACTCAATTGTAAGCTCGAGTTTTCCTTTTCCGTCAGTCCGATTATGGCTTCAAGGCATAATCGTTCCGCTAGTCTCGGTCGTCCGACCGCCTTATAATTCTCGTTCGACGTATCGTTCATTGATACGAGTCTCGCCTTATCGTCCCAACCGATTTTTGAAGAACACTTGCATCAATATACCGTCATACAAATTTCCAATCGAGTCTCGGTACTCCTCTGTCCATTGCGGACAAATCTTCTGCAATTCTCATAATACGTCGATGCAATTCATCGCACAAGTGGTAGACCATATACCACTCGGAATCGAGTCATTCATCGCCTACATGGTATGGCATATACCATTCGGAATCAAGCCATTTCCCTCACACTATACTCAGTATAACCCGACAATCTCTTCCGACTCACGATTTCTGCAGTGATCGTGCTTGATCACAACCGTAACTTTGATTCTATCAAAATCCGACACAACTCGGTCAATGTTCTCGTTTTGCCAACATAAGTTTGGTGTACAACCGAACGATTTGTGCTATCGATTTATGATTTCAATTATTTCCTTACATTGCATCTTGTGCAACTATTTATTTTGATATGCGTTGCACCACGTGCAACAATTTTACTTCCGATACGCGTTGCACATCGTGCTACGATTTATTCCCGACATTTCATTTCACTTTGTACAACGATTTATTTCTAATTTCCTTTACACTTCGTGCATCATTTTATTTCTCTTTCAACATGTTATATTGCCACAACAACATCCCAAATCGTATTTCATAATTTGTTGCGCTTGCAGCAACTAACATTTTTTATGGCTCGTTGTATTCAATGCAATATACCTTTCGCAACTTTCTTAGCAAACATCATGTAATTTCCAAAACACATGCAGTAAAATTACACGATTTGTATTAGACTTATTGTATGGAACATCCAGTGCGGCATTGAGTAGAGTCAAGAGTGATATCAAGTGGTGGTGGGCAACTTTTAGAATTGTAATGAAGCGAGCGTCCAGAGGAAATTGAGCCTAGAGCTCTGATACCAATTTGTCATGTCCCAACCCGGAATCACCCGAATCATCATCCTCGTAGGGGACGTGATGTCGCACGAGCCTGGAGTTGCACTCGTGCAAGGCAAGATGACAAGTTCTCAAATGGTTATCTTTTGATTCAATATTAACTCGAAAGGAAAACATAGTATACGAAACAATTCTCTTTATTGTTATTCGAAACTGAGATTACAAAGCCTTTCGATAGCCTAACAATATATGCCAGATTGGCTACACCACTCAGGTTCTTTCTTGCCCACAAAGGATTTTACCGTTCCATACATCATGCCTTCTATATCTCGGCCGCATTAATCCTGTTGTATAGTCCGAGCGTCAATGCGATCGCACGCTTCAATGCGCTTCGGCATTCCAAGCCTCAACGCGTTCAAGCAAGGCTTCGCCGTGAGCCATCCATTCCCTGTACCCTGCATGAAGCTGGTGGGGGATCAGTACGTTCGTCCTCGCATGTACTGATGCAAAGATCATCTTTCCAAACCGACATTTTAATATTTTGTCACCCTTATTTCCCGTATTTCTTGTATTTTCTGTATTTTTCTGTATTTCGTATTTATACTCGTATCTGGATTTTGGCATGTATTTTTATTTTTCTCAACTTGTGGAATTTTGGTATTTCTCGTATTAAGGTTTTTGGCTTGGCTCGGTTTTATTGGGTGGGTTCGGTTTGTTTGGTTTAGGTGTTGGAACACCATAGCCCTAAGCTCCACCCTCAACCCACCACAACTCCCCCTCTTTATAACTCTACCAACCTCTTCTCTCTCTTCATAACCACCATTTATTTCTTCTTCTTCTTCCTCCACACAACTCCCCAACCCCTAGGCAAGTGCATCTTGCCACTACATGAGGACCCTCTTTTTCTTGTCCATTTGCTAGTTTAGGACATGGAGATCAACATTAGTTCTTGGGTTTTTATGATTTGGAGTCTCTGTTGATGTAGATCTAAGTTATTGCTATTTTTGGATTTTATATGTTTTGATCCTTTTTGGTTGGTTTTCCTTGAGTTCTGATGTTTTCATGTGGAAGAGCTTTCAGTTTCACTCCAGTTGGAACTTTGGAAATCCGGATTTGGAGTTCGGATGGCCAAGTTATAAACTTTTGAAGTTTTGGTTTCAGCCATGTGTTCTTGCTGTTTGGAGAAGACAGTGAGCAGTGTGCAGAACTGTTTAGCTACGCACACTGAGCTACGCGCGCTCTTTAGCGCTGCGTACGCAGGCTTGAGTACGCTTCCTGTTGGAAGCGTGTCTCCTTGAGCTTGCGTGACTTTTCACGCAGCTGCTCCCTTGAGCTTGCGTGACTTTTCACGCAGCTGCTCCTCTTGAGCGTGCGTGACTTTTCACGCAGCTGCTCTCTGTAGCGTGCGTGACTTTCACGTACACTGCTCTCCCAGCGTGCGTGACTTTCACGTACACTGCTCTCTCAGCGTGCGTGACTTTTCACCTACGCTGTCCTCAGCGTGCGTGACTTTTACGTACACTGCTCTCCCTGCGTGCGTGACTTTTCACGCACTATTCCCTGTAGCGTGCGTGACTTTTCACGCAGCTGCTTCCTTGAGCGTGCGTGACTTTCACCTACGCTGCCCCTTGAGCGTGCGTGACTTTTACCTACGCTGCCCCTTGAGCGTGCGTGACTTTCACATACGCTGTCCTCCTGCGTACGTGTTATATTGTGTATGCATTCCCCCTGCGTGCGTGCTTTTGTGCGTACGCATCCCCTGACCCGTATTTTGATACTTTATTAGATATTTCATGCCCATTTTATATCCTTACGCCTTTTGTCATGAACTTGATTTTACTTAATATGTTGGAATGACTATGGTACATGGCTTGGTATGGCAAGGAACTTGCATAACCCGACAGTGACCCGTAGGGGGGCACTCCTGACATGACCAACCTGACATGATAGTGGCCCGTAGTGGCGTACTCCTGACAAGTACCCTGGCATGATTTATCTTGATAACTTGATAGTGGCCCTTGGCGGCGCACTCCTGACTTGACATGACCAGATAACTTAGCTTGACTTGCCTTGACATCGTGGGTGGTTCCTTCTTGCTTGCTTGTTAATCCACTTGTCCAGTCTTGCATCATGTCTAGGATAGGACTCCTGAGTACCACGGTCAGGAGTACCTACTAAAATGGATTAAGGCTAATAACTAGAATAACTCAGTAGTCATGAAGAGATGACACAGCTACAGGCAATCCCATTACCTGGGCGCTCTTGGAATCTGTATCCTGCCGTCGAGTAGGGCACATTTCCAGCGCACCGTCGAGTGTTGCACCCTCTAAGTCACCTAAGGGTACATTTGTCTCCCGGGCGATGTACCCACCGGAATTCAACCCTAATCTTTCGTCCTGGGTAGCCTGGATGGTCTGCAGGGCTTGTGGCTGTGGAACAATCTCACTGCATCTTGTTAGTAATTAGGCCTGTGATAACCCTAGTTAGTTAAAGTAGCAAGCCGTAGGATCTGCTTGGCCGTGATTGATTGAATGAGGTATAACCAGTCTAGCTATGTCTTGATCTCATGCAAGATTGCTCCCTGTTTTGATTCCTTGCATTATTTAACTTGCCGATAAATGGTGGGAAACCAAGCTCTGTTCAGATGAAGGGTTACAACCCCGGTCCTTGTTTGGTTTACGGGTTGTAACCTGGCTATCGGAATAGTTCCATGGTTATCTCGTCGTATATCTTCCTGACATGTTTTCGTAATTTTAGTTTTAATATTAGATTTTCTGTACTGATTGCTGGTTTTTGTTCTTATTTCGTGGCCCCCTTGTGGCACTTGCTCTTTCTGGGGTTGACCCAGCTGGTTTTGTGTGGCCAGATTTCGGAGCAGCTCCTGAGGATCTACCAAGCTTCCAGCCCAATGGTGGCGACTAGAAGGAACCCGGGCTACGAGTGGGTTTTCTATTTTGTTTCGCTCACTCTATTGTAAATTTATTCTTTTGAGGCGTTTAGCCGACGAGCACCTGTTAGCTCGATGCACTTTTACTTACTGTCTGCCTACGGGCTGTAAACATGATTAACAAATCCTAGGGTTGATCATGTATGACTTAACTCTTGCTAGTCCTTGTATTTTGTACGACTAGCTTCATGATCAGCTGATATATAATATTTGGGACACCTTTTATTGTATATTTGGTGATCATACATCTTGTAATTATGTTACTTGCTTGAGATTGAGACAATAGGCTTGACCTTAAGAGACTGTTGGCTTGTAGTAAACCCTCATATCTAGACAGCCGTGACCGTATAGTTGAGATGTATTCTATTTCAATATACGTAGTTGGCTATGTCTGCCCCCGCTCTCCAGTATTCTGGTTCTGGGGCGTGACATGCTTTAAGTGGTGGCCCATGCAGGTCTTGTCAATCAAGAAATGTGAGGGTTTACCAAATAGATGTCTCAATCAGTATTCGCCCTTGATCTCCGCCCGTATTTTCAAATCCCTGAAATTCTTTCCCTGATTATGTGCTTGTATCGTTGATCTGTCCTGGTCCTTCCTTATTGTTTCCCTGTGTCGTCTTCTTCAGCGGCACTGTACCTGACCCTGCCGATCAGCAAGGAAGAGCACCTCCCGTGGACCAGAAGCAACCTGGGGATCAAGCCCAGCATTCCGGAGTCGCCTCCAGAGTGATACCTACTGGAGGAGAGTCACCAGTTCGGCCCGTCCAGCCCGCAGAGCTAGATGATGGTACCTTAGTAGGCCTCATCAGAACCTTGATAGCTTCCCAGGATCGTCGAAGCGACGCCCTGCACCAGACGGTTCAAGATGCTTTGACCAGAGGCGGACAACCAGGGAACCAGGCGGTGAACAGCTTCAAGCGCTTGAACCCTCCTTTCTTCGACGGCAGCGAAGATGCGGTTGCCGCGGATGCATGGCTTCAGGATACGGAGGTGGTTCTGGAAGCAGCCAGGACACCCAAGAATGAGAAGGTGGCGGTGGTACGCCTGCAGTTGTTGGACTTAGCTCGCAATTGGTGGGCGACACAGGCGATGGGATTAGTGGCACCCATTGCTTGGACAGTGTTTAGAGAGAGATTCCAGACGAAGTACTTTGATGCTGTGGCTCGATACGACCTGCAGACCAGATTTACCAACTTGAAACAAGGAGGCAGATCTGTCGACAGTTATGCATCAGAGTTTTCTAGGCTCAGTAGGTTTGTCCCCACCTTGGTGGCAACCGAGTATGATCGAGCCCAGCGGTTCCAGCAGGGACTGCATTTGGAGATCTTGTTGGCGGTTGAGCAGTTCGAGCACCAAACATTCGATGCAGTCTTGAGAGCAACTAGGAGGCATGAGTACACCTCCCAGAGGATCGTGGATCGGACCGGAGGTAGGAAGCGGTCCCACAGTCAGATGCACCAATCATCAGCTCCAGCCCCGGCAGCTAGGGGATTGACCATTGGAACTCCGAGATGGGCGGCCTCAGTAACGTCGGTTCAGCATTCGCCCCGACGTACCCGCAGCAGCAGAAGCAGAAGCAGACTTCCGCGATAGGATGTTCTCATTGCGGGAAGCCAGGGCATGTGGTGGCAGATTGTCGCAGGGCACAGGGATTGTGCCTGGCTTGTGGAGCAGCAGATCATAGAATTGGAGCTTGCCCGAACAGGGGTGGTTCATCAGCATCCAACCCTTCCAGCTCTTCAGTGAGAGGACCGGCCCCAGCACCAGTTCAGCAGCAGCAGTATCAGCCTTCGAGGCCCTTGCCGCCTCAGTCTCAGGCATTCCAGCAACAACACCTCCAGCAGTATGCACAAGCCCAAGCTCAGACCCAGAGTAGGCAGAGAGGTTTCCAGCAGAGGGGACCAGCAGCCAGAGGACAAGGTCAGGCCATGATGATGGCTATGGAAGAAGAAGTTGCACCAGGTGAGGTAGTGGCAGGTACTGTTCTCGTCAACTCCCTTCCAACTTCGGTATTGTTTGATTCTGGTGCATCGCATTCATTCATGTCTGCACGATTTGCGACACGGATAGGATTGGAGCCCGAGTCATTATTAGTGAGGCTCAATATACTTACTGGTAATGGTCTTGTGGGGGTAGATCGAGTGTTTTCCTTGTGTCGGATCGTAGTTAGCGGTAGGGAGTTTTCCGCTAGATTCATAGAGTTTCCTATGGCAGACTATGATGTAGTCCTAGGCATGGATTGGTTGAGGAACCAGTATGCTAGGATAGACTGCCATATTGGCAGAGTTATCTTTAGTATCCCTGGCGAGCCAGAGTTTTCATTTTCCAGAGGCGCGGTGGAGCCATCTTCCCCAGCATTGTGGATGGCAGTAGCAGCAGTACAGTTACCCCGGGTAGTTGAAGAGTTTCCAGATGTCTTTCCAGAGGAGCTTCCAGGGATGCCGCCGGAGCGGGAGATTGAGTTCACTATAGACTTGATTCCCGGGACAGCACCAGTGTCAGAGCGAGTCTACAGGATGGCGCCTTCAGAATTGGAGATTTTGTACAAGATGATTGAAGAACTGAGGACCAAGGGATTCATTCGTGCAAGTGGGTCGCCTTGGGGAGCCCCGATGCTTCTTGTGAAAAAGAAGGATGGTACGTCCAGGCTATGTGTTGATTATCGTACCTTGAATTCGGAGACAATCAAGAACAGATACCTCTTCCGAGGATAGATGACTTGTTTGATCAGCTCAGAGGGGCTTCCGTATTCTCGAAGATCGACTTGCGGTCAGGATACCACCATATCAGAGTCAGAGAGCAGGACATCCCGAAGACAGCATTCAGATCGAGGTATGGACATTGGGAGTTCCTTGTTATGCCCTTTGGAGCGACCAATGCGCCGGCCGTATTCATGGACCTCATGAATCGCATTTTCATGCCTTACTTGGACCAATTTGTGAACGTGTTCCTAGATGACATCCTGGTCTACAGCAATAGTGAAGCAGAGCATGAGCAGCATCTCAGAGTCGTCCTTCAGACGCTTAGGGAGCATCAGTTGTACGCCAAGTTCAGTAAATGCGAGTTCTGGCTCGATCGCATTTCATATTTGGGTCACATCATTACCCGAGGAGGAGTGGAAGTGGATCCCCAGAAGATTGTGGCTATCGAGTCGTGGCCGGTACCCAGCTCAGTGGCGAGGTTCGCAGCTTCCTTGGATTGGCCGGCTACTACCGGCAGTTCGTTTCAGACTTCGCAAGGATTTCAGCGCCGATGACCCAGTTGACCCGCAAGGATGTGCCGTTTGCTTGGACAGCAGAGTGTCAGGAATCATTTGAGAAGTTGAAGCGAGGTTTGATAACGGCTCCCATTCTCACCCTTCCAGATGGGACCGGAGGATTCACAGTTTATTGCGACGCTTCAGGCAGAGGATTGGGGTGTGTCTTGATGCAGCATGGAAAGGTAATATCTTATGCGTCACGTCAACTTCGTGATCATGAGAAGAATTACCCGACCCACGACTTGGAATTGGCGGCGGTAGTGTTTGCCTTGAAGTTGTGGAGACACTACTTGTACGGAGATAGAGTGGAGATCTTTACTGATCATAAGAGCCTGAAGTATGTTTTCACCCAGAAGGACCTTAATATGCGGCAGAGAAGATGGCTCGAGCTATTGGTGGACTATGATGTGGATTTGCAGTATCATCCAGGAAAGGCCAACGTTGTAGCAGATGCATTGAGCAGGAGAGCCGGAGTTTATCTTCTGACAGCGCAACCAGAATTATTAACAGATCTTCAGAAGATGGGAATTGAAGTGGTTCTTCCAACCAGCGTGGCATTGATGGCCAGCCTACAGGTTCAGTCCAGTATAGTCGAGAGAATCCGGGTGGCACAGTTAACAGATTCCAAGATCCAGCGACTCAGAGCAGAGTGTGAAGCAGGAAGGAGGCCAGAATTATGTATCCATGATGACGGTACACTTCGGCATGGCACTCGTCTTTGTTTACCTAGTGGAGATATCAGACAGGAAGTCATGGCAGAAGCTCACAGTTCACAGTATTCTATTCATCCGGGTGGTACGAAGATGTACCGTGATATTCGTCAGCATTTTTGGTGGAATGGCATGAAGAGGGAGATAGCCCGGTTTGTCTCTCGGTGTTTGGTTTTCCAGCAGGTTAAAGCTGAATATCAGAGGCCCGCTGGACTTCTTCAACCCTTACCGATCCCAGAATGGAAATGGGAACATATAACCATGGATTTCGTGACCGGATTGCCCAGATCTCCGGCCGGCAGAGATGCTATTTGGGTAATTGTGGACAGGCTTACCAAGGTGGCACACTTTCTCCCATTCAGAGTTGGACAGTCGACGGTGCAGCTAGCAGAGATATACCTCAGGCAGATCATCAGGCTTCACGGTGTGCCAGTCAGCATCACCTCAGACAGGGATTCAAGATTCACCTCACACTTTTGGCGCAGCTTGCAGAAGAGTTTGGGAACTCGCCTTCAGTTCAGCTCAGCTTATCACCCACAGACGGATGGTCAATCAGAGCGCACAATCCAGACTCTTGAAGATATGTTGAGATCCTGTACCCTTGACTTCGGTGGTTCATGGGAGAATTATCTGCACCTGGTGGAATTCTCGTACAACAACAGTTTCCAAGCCAGTATCCAGATGGCACCCTTCGAGGCTCTTTATGGCAGGAAGTGCAAATCCCCGCTAGCATGGGACGATGTCGGAGAGAGGCAGATGCTCGGACCCGAATTGATTTCCCAGACGGTTGAAGTGGTCAGGAAGGTCAGAGATCACCTCCGAGTTGCCCAGGACCGCCAGCGCCATTGGGCCGATGCTCATCGACGTCCCTTAGAATTTGTTGTCGGCGACCATGTATTCCTTAAGATCTCGTCTAACCGCGGCGTCATTCGCTTCGGCGTGCGGGGAAAGCTTAGTCCTAGGTATATAGGGCCGTTCGATATTCTAGAGCGAGTAGGAGATGTATCCTATCGTCTCGCTCTTCCGCCGTCGCTAAGTGAGGTGCATGATGTATTCCATGTGTCCCAATTACGACGGTATATTCCGGACCCGAGCCACATCCTAGACCATTCGGAATTGGTTGTTGGTACCAACCTTTCGTATGAGGAGAGGCCCCTGTCTATTTTGGACCGGAGGGAAAAGATACTCAAGAACAAGACTATTAAATTAGTCCGAGTTGCTTGGGGTCATCACTCTCTGGGTGAGTCAATGTGGGAGCGTGAGGACGACATCCGATCGCGATATCCCTACCTGTTTGACTCGTGAGGTATAATGTCTTTCTTATGCCTTACATTTTCCCTTCCTTGCTTGCATTGTATGATTGTATGATTGAACTGCTTAGTGTAACTTGCCTGTGCTTAGTATAGCTTATCGTGGCAATCTCTAGCTCCTTGATTAAATTCCGAGGACGGAATTCTTTTAAGGTGGGTAGAGTTGTCACCCTCATTTTCCGTATTTCCTGTATTTTCCGTATTTTTCTGTATTTCGTATTTATACTCGTATCTGGATTTTGGCATGTATTTTTATTTTTCTCAACTTGTGGAATTTTGGTATTTCTCGTATTAAGGTTTTTGGCTTGGCTCAGTTTTATTGGGTGGGTTCGGTTTGTTTGGTTTAGGTGTTGGAACACCATAGCCCTAAGCTCCACCCTCAACCCACCACAACTCCCCCTCTTTATAACTCCACCAACCTCTTCTCTCTCTTCATAACCACCATTTATTTCTTCTTCTTCTTCCTCCACACAACTCCCCAACCCCTAGGCAAGTGCATCTTGCCACTACATGAGGACCCTCTTTTCCTTGTCCATTTGCTAGTTTAGGACATGGAGATCAACATTAGTTCTTGGGTTTTTATGATTTGGAGTCTCTGTTGATGTAGATCTAAGTTATTGCTATTTTCGGATTTTATATGTTTTGATCCTTTTTGGTTGGTTTTCCTTGAGTTCTGATGTTTCCATGTGGAAGAGCTTTCAGTTTCACTCCAGTTGGAACTTTGGAAATCCGGATTTGGAGTTCGGATGGCCAAGTTATGAACTTTTGAAGTTTTGGTTTCAGCCATGTGTTCTTGCTGTTTGGAGAAGACAGTGAGCAGTGTGCAGAGCTATTTAGCTACGCACACTGAGCTACGCGCGCTCTTTAGCGCTGCGTACGCAGGCTTGAGTACGCTTCCTGTTGGAAGCGTGTCTCCTTAAGCTTGCGTGACTTTTCACGCAGCGGCTCCCTTGAGCTTGTGTGACTTTTCACGCAGCTGCTCCCTTGAGCTTGCGTGACTTTTCACGCAGCTGCTCCTCTTGAGCGTGCGTGACTTTTCACGCAGCTGCTCTCTGTAGCGTGCGTGACTTTCACGTACACTGCTCTCCCAATGTGCGTGACTTTCACGTACACTGCTCTCTCAGCGTGCGTGACTTTTCACCTACGCTGCCCTCAGCGTGCGTGACTTTCACGTACACTGCTCTCCCTGTGTGCGTGACTTTTCACGTACTATTCCCTGTAGCGTGCGTGACTTTTCATGCAACTGCTTCCTTGAGCGTGCGTGACTTTCACCTACGCTGCCCCTTGAGCGTGCGTGACTTTCACCTACGCTGTCCCTTGAGCGTGCGTGACTTTCACATACGCTGCCCTCCTGCGTACGTGTTATATTGCGTATGCATTCCCCCTGCGTGCGTGCTTTTGTGCGTACGCATTCCCTGACCCGTATTTTGATATTTTATTAGATATTTCATGCCCATTTTATATCCTTACGCCTTTTGTCATGAACTTGATTTTACTTAATATGTTGGAATGACTATGATACATGGCTTGGTATGGCAAGGAACTTGCATAACCCGACAGTGACCCGTAGGGGGGCACTCCTGACATGACCAACCTGACATGATAGTGGCCCGTAGTGGCGCACTCCTGACAAGTACCCTGGCATGATTTATCTTGATAACTTGATAGTGGCCCTTGGCGGCGCACTCCTGACTTGACATGACCAGATAACTTAGCTTGACTTGCCTTGACACCGTGGGTGGTTCCTTCTTGCTTGCTTGTTAATCCACTTGTCCAGTCTTGCATCATGTCTAGGATAGGACTCCTGAGTACCACGGTCAGGAGTACCTACTAAAATGGATTAAGGCTAATAACTAGAATAACTCAGTAGTCATGAAGAGATGACACAGCTACAGGCAATCCCGTTACCTGGGCGCTCTTGGGATCTGTAGCCTGCCGTCGAGTAGGGCACATTTCCAGCGCACCGTCGAGTGTTGCACCCTCTAAGTCACCTAAGGGTACATTTGTCTCCCGGGCGATGTACCCACCGGAATTCAACCCTAATCTTTCGTCCTGGGTAGCCTGGATGGTCTGCAGGGCTTGTGGCTGTGGAACAATCTCACTGCATCTTGTTAGTAATTAGGCCTGTGATAACCCTAGTTAGTTAAAGTAGCAAGCCGTAGGATCTGCGTGGCCGTGATTGATTGAATGAGGTATAACCAGTCTAGCTATGTCTTGATCTCATGCAAGATTGCTCCCTGTTTTGATTCCTTGCATTATTTAACTTGCCGATAAATGGTGGGAAACCAAGCTATGTTCAGAAGAAGGGTTACAACCCCGGTCCTTGTTTGGTTTACGGGTTGTAACCTGGCTATCGGAATAGTTCCATAGTTATCTCGTCGTATATCATCCTGACATGTTTTCATAATTTTAGTTTTAATATTAGATTTTCTGTACTGATTGCTGGTTTTTGTTCTTATTTCGTGGCCCCCTTGTGGCACTTGCTCTTTCTGGGGTTGACCCAGCTGGTTTTGTGTGGCCAGATTTTGGAGCAGCTCCTGAGGATCTACCAAGCTTCCAGCCCAATGGTGGCGACTAGAAGGAACCCGGGCTACGAGTGGGTTTTCTATTTTGTTTCGCTCACTCTATTGTAAATTTATTCTTTTGAGGCGTTTAGCCAACGAGCACCTGTTAGCTCGATGTACTTTTACTTACTGTCGGCCTACGGGCTGTAAACATGATTAATAAATCCTAGGGTTGATCATGTATGACTTAACTCTTGCTAGTCCTTGCATTTTGTACGACTAGCTTTATGATCAGCTGATATGTAATATTTGGGACGTCTTTTATTGTATATTTGGTGATCATACATCTTGTAATTATGTTACTTGCTTGAGATTGAGACAATAGGCTTGACCTTAAGAGACTGTTGGCTTGTAGTAAACCCTCATATCTAGACAGCCGTGACCGTATAGTTGAGATGTATTCTATTTCAATATACGTAGCTGGCTATGTCTGCCCCCGCTCTCCAGTATTCTGGTTCTGGGGCGTGACATATTTATTTTGAACCATGCAACTTAGCTTATAATCTTGCTATGTTCTCCTTAGGGTCAATTTTATAGCATATTCGAAAGCGTAAAGCATGTTAGCATGGCAAGCATGTTATCGAATTGAATAGGCAAGCAAACAAGCAATCTCGTGTTTGATTCGTGGTACGACTTCTTACCAAGTCGACGTACTCGCCCTTGCACCGACGCAAGGTGAATACGCCGCATTCCTTCCCTGTCATGTTATATGTGCATCTCTAAGGAGGATCTCTATGCGGGACGAATATGCACCTACACTTTCAACCCATCGTTCCTTATCTATATGAAGGCCGTTGGCGTATCGACTAAAGGAGTTCCTTACTTTCTTTTCTCTCCTTCTTTTCTCAATATTGGTCGGGCTGCCCGGCATTTAACGGGTGGTTTGCGGTCCCTACTCTGAAATGTTCCTGCTGCATGCCATCATTTGCGGCTTTTCTCAACTATAAACGAGTGCTACTCGACTTATAGATGTGCGCCTACAAAGATTATTCGAATCCCTCCGCGGCCAATCAGTTCCGGGGTGCTCCTCCGGCATTTAACTGTTTTGGGGGAAACACCCGTACACGGGTTATTATCACATTTAATCTCAAGCCAATCCCATTCGACCATGCAACGCCCTATCATTCAAGCAATCAAAATCAAACAACCAAACATAGTCTTGAGTCCGAGACTCAGACTTATCATCTCACATTTCTTCCTTTTAACTTTCTATGTTCTTTCATTTTGTACTTCGTTTCGATGTTCGATGGCATTATGCCACAACTCAATGCTCGTCAACCGAACGACCCGAAGGTCTCGAACACCTTTCGAGGCATCATGCCACGTATGAACAGTTTCGCCACGTTCATGCCACAACTGTATTCTTTCACAACGAAGCCATCTTTTATTATCTTGTGCACGTAGGAACGTTTTGATCGTATACCCAATGTTCTATAACTTAGCATTCAATGTTCGGGGCTTGTGCGCTAGGGCGCTCGCCTATTGTCTTTTAATGTTCTAGCCATTCAAACTCGTGCACGAAGACACGGTATGGTTCCTACACTAAGGCACTCGCCGATTACAGTTATCCCATATTCTTTTGGCTTGTGTACCGAGGCGCTCGCCTTAGCGATATCCAACGTTCCATAGCGACTCGTGCATATGATGCATATTTCATTTCAATTGTTCTAACTTAGTATTCGACTCAAACGATTTACTTTCCGATCGGACCACGTCCGTGGCGTCGATAGGTTAACTTTTAGCATAAAATGATATATTTGACTTATGGCATGAAGGAGTAAAAAGAAGTCAATCCTTCCACCTTGAGTCGATACGCCTTTGTCGTTTCGTCGAGCCATCCTTCCACCTTGAGTCGATACGCCTTTGTCGTTTCGTCGAGCCGATGCGGCTCGATTTCATAACTTTGTTGCACAGCCACTCTCCTGACTTAGCCATTCGAGCACTTCGTGCTTCATTGAATCATTCATCCAATTTGCCTTAGTGTGCCCAAGTCTCAGCCCGTCGTAGGGCGTCGATTTGATTTCGCGGTCCCCTTACTAAATATGGCAAAAGATTGACCTCTAATATTTTGGTGTCAAAGTATAACCTGCACACGAAACCAACTAAAATCAATACTTGCATCGATTCGGACTTGCGCCTTGGTCGATTTGCTTTTTTAGAATCTTCGAGCCGATTCAACGCACTCATCCTTCGGGGCAACGCAGCGCTTTGCATCGATTCACTCGATGCATTCTTTCGGGACAAGGCAACTCTTCGTATCGACTCAGTTCGATGCATTGCTCGGGACAACGTAACTCTCGTATCAATTCGCATCGATATATTTTATTCGGCCAACGCGACTCATTTAGTCAACGCTTCAGCGTAATATGCTGTACGGGGCGGGGCATTACATGTACCACTTCCGCAGCCATCTCGCATATGAAGACTCGAACTGGTTGAGGTCGTCTTCAGAGACAGGAGTGTCAGAACTCCGGGTACTGCTATGACCTCGGCTTTCAGAATTACTTTTTTGTCAATGGTCGTCGGTTTGTCCTTAATTTCAACTTTGGGAGTCACCTCCTCCTTAATGAACACCTCTCATTTGATAAAAGGAAGCAGTGTCTCATCCTTTACAAAGGCCTCTACCTTCGGTATGGAACCTGCAAATAGGACCAAAGGGAGAAGTCAGCATGCACCAAAGGCACATTAGCAACCTGAAGCAATATCGGGGTCGAAGCCCAAGCGCACATATCAGATCCTATCTTCGGTGCATCATCAGGACCTAAGTCCATGCGCGTATGCTAAAAGGGCTTCGGCGCATCATCCGGACAAAAGTCCATGCACGTCAGCCCAAGCACATCAAAGTGAGGCAACTCATCTACAGTCGGGTTACCCCAACATCACTGCAACAAAGACCAAGACAAGAGAACACCCACCGAACACCTCCGGGCGAACGTCGGCGTGGGTCGCCAAGACGATAGGGGCTTCCTACGTGTCGCCCTCCAAGGGTTCTTTGTCTCGGCCCCTTCCTCGGCTAGCAGCACCGCTTCGGGGAGTCTTGGGTGACCCTAGCCATGGTGACCCTAGTCTAACTTAGGTTAACCTACTTTTAGTCATTAGAAACTAATTTTGGATTAGGAGGATTAGTTTAAGTGAAATTATTTTATGGTTTGTGGTTTAATGAAATGACTTGTGATTTAAGGACTTAATGACTTGTGACTTGGCCAATGACCCATAACTAGAAGCCCTAACCCTAACCAAACCCTAAGTGACCAGCCACATAGGGATCTGCACCCTATATAAACACTTATTCATTAGTTCTTGCCTCTTTTATATCATTTCAACACATAGGAAAAGAAAGGTATTTTCTCCCCTTCCAAAAATTCCCATAAATTCATTTTAATTCCTTTTTAATCCTATCTTTTGCATTATGACCTAATTTTGGTATGGTTAATATTTTTGGAGGTTAATTTCAGTTTAGGATCAATTTGGAGCATTTGGCCATCAAGAAGAACACCACCCATTTGGAGCTTTTTTATGCTTTTTGTACCTATAGGTAAAACTCCACAAATTGATCTAAAATTCTGTTTTCTTTGCATTTAGGGCTAGATCTAGGAGTCCCCTAGTTGTCCCTGAAGTTTGAGCCAATTTTGTGTCCGTTTGGTGTCCGTATCGGACACGTGGCTATGTGTATTGCTAAGTGTTTGATGAATTGCTTGAATGGATTAAAACATTGCAATTTCGAAAACTAATTTCATGGATTTGTAGCCCTATGTGTGTTCTTTAAATTCGTGTCCTACTGAGCACATTTCTGGACACGTTTCGTGTCCAAATTTAGACACACACGCATGCACGAGGCCCCGGTGCGCTGCCCTGCTGGTCGGGGTCGACACAGGACACGACACGGACTCTCATGAGCTGATTTTTTATGGACACGTGTGGGCACTGTCTGCCATCACCCACACAAAATTTGAGGCAAAATGATCGAGTGGATCGAGAGAAAACTCGATCGTACCGATCCTTTCCTGTGTTGCACGCGCGTGAAAATGCACACTGATACGCACGTTTTGACATGACACGGGGACACGGCGACGCAGTTCATGGTGACACGAGTGCAGCCCTATGTGGGGCGAACACGTGGGCATGAGCACGAGTTGTGTCGTGCCCTGTGTCGCGTCCACGAGGCCGTGTCCTCGCTGCACGAGGACACTCTAATGCTGTTTTCTGGCATTTAGTTTTTTTAAAATTCTTGGACACTTTGTGTCCCGATTCCTGGGCACATTGGGACACGTGGATGTGTATGACATGTCCTAATGTCTGTACACCCCCTGACACGAATGTTAATTTGGTTTTTGTTGACAAATTGGGTCGATTTTAGCATTACTGATACTGTGTTCCAGAATTGGGATATTCAAAAGTGGGTTAAATTGTTTCTGAGATTTACAAACTGTTAAGTTGTTAATATGGTGATGTTTATATGTCCATTACTATCTGGATAATAGTTACATTATTTGGTTCGATTTGATTTGGTATGTTGATTTCATTTTCGAGTGTGCTTTGGATTGTATTCGAATTTATGATTCAATGTACACTGTTTCAACTCAAAACCTGGGAACTGATTTCATTCTCCAGTTTTGACATTTCAATTGGGTTTTTGGGGTTTTGAATTGCTAACTAATGATAATTGGATAGTGTTTAAACATGTGTTTGTGTGGGATTATTGGGATATTGATTTAGGTTAACTGTAATTGCAATGTATTCAATAAATTCAGTGTGGACACCATGAACCTGGAAATCCTGAGTTTGTGTACTGAACACACACACACACATGATTGTATCACTGATTTCTGAGTTCACACAGTAAGTTCTGAGGTTGTTGAGTATGGGATTTGAATTCACATACTGTTTTCCTGAGATTAAGGTGTTAATGTGAGGTTGTATGTATATGATAACTTTAACATATGCTAAGGTTGTAATGCCCCGCTCCGCACGGCGCATTACGCTGAAGCATTGACTCAACGAGTCACGTTGATGCAAGGAAGTGTATCGATGAAAAACGATACGAGAGTTAAGTTGTCCCGAGCAACGCATCAACTAAGTCGATGCGAAGAGTTGCCTTGCCCTGAAAGAATGCATCGAGTGAATCGATGCGAAGCTCCGCGTTGTCCCGAAGGATGAGTGCGTTGAATCGGCTCGAAGATTCTAAGAAATCGAATCGACCAAGACGCAAGTCCGAATCGTTGCAAGTATTGATTTTAGTTGGTTTCGTGTGCAGGTTATACTTTGACGGGAAAATATTAGCGGTCGATCTTTTGCAATATTTAGTAAGGGGTCCGCGAAATCAAATCGTCGCCTTGCGACGGGCCGAGACTTGGGCACGCTAAGGCAAATCGGACGTATAACTCAACGAAACACGAAGTGCTCGAATGCCTAAGTCAGGAGAGTGGCCGTACAACAAAGTTGGAAAATCGAGCCGCATCGGCTCGGCAAAACGACGAAGGCATATCGACTCAAGGTGGGAGGATTGACTTCTTTTTACTCCTTCATTCGATAAGTCAAATATATCATTGTATGCTAAGTTAACCTATCGACGCCACGGGCATGGCCGATCGGAGATAAAATCGTAGTGTGAGTCGAACACTAAGTTAGAACAATTGAAATGAAACGCGCATCAATATGCACGAGTCGCTATGGGACATTGGATATCGCTAAGGCGAGCGCCTCGGTGCGCAAGCCGTAAGAACATGGGATAACTGTAATCGGCGAGTGCCTTAGTGCACGAACCATACCGTGCCTTTGCTGCACGAGTTAGACGGCTAGAACATTAAAAGACAATAGGCGAGCGCCCTAGCGCGCAAGCCCCGAACATTGAATGCTAAGTTATAGAACATCGGAACACGGTCGAAACGTGCCTACGTGCACGGGATAATAAAAGATGGCTTCGTTGCGAGAGAATACAGTTGTGGCATGAATGTGGCGGAACTGTCGGATATGACATGGTGCCTCGAAAGGTGTTCAAGACCTTCGGGTCGTTCGGTTGACGAGCATTGAGTTGAGGTACGATGCCATTGAATCATTGAAACGAAGTATGAAATGTAAGAACACAAAAAGTTAACGAAAGAGACGCGAGATGATAAAGTCTGAGTCTCGGACTCAAGACTATGTTTGGTTGTTTGAATTTAATTGCTAAATGATAAAGGGCGTTACATGGTCGATTTGGATGGACTCGAGATTAATGCGATATCGCCCGTGCACGGGTGTTTCCTCCAAGCGGTTAAATGCCGGATGCGCCCCGGAACCGCTTGGCCTAGGACGGATTCGAATAATCTTTGTAGGCACACATCCTTAAACAAGATGGGAAAAGCCGCAAATGATGGTATGCAGCGGGAATGTTTCGGTTGTTGGGATGTGACCCAACCCGTGAAACGCCGGGCAGCCCGACCAAACGATGAGAAAAAGGAGAGAAAAGAAAAAAGGAACTCCTTTAGTCCATTCCGGCACGGATACGCCAACGACCCTCATATAGTTAAGGAGCGATGGATTGAAAGTGTAGGCGCATATACGTCCCGCATAGAGATCCTGCTTAGAGATGCACAATAACATGACAGGAAAGGATTACGGCGTATTCACCTTGCGTCGGTGCAAGGGCGAGTGCGTCGACTTAGTAAGTCGCGCCACGAATCAAATACGAGATTGCTTTCTTGCTTGTACATTCAATTCGATAATATGATGCTATGCTAACATGCTTTACGCTTTCGAAGATGCCATGAAATTGACCCTAAGGAGAACATAGCAAGATCATAAGCTAAGTTGCATGATTCAACATAAAGATTAAAATGTCGGTTTGGAAAGATGATCTTTGCTTCAGTACATGCGAGGACGAACGTACTGATCCCCCACCAGCTTCATGCAAGGTGCAGGGAATGGATTGCTCGCGGCGAAGCGTTGCTTGAACGTGTTAAGGCTTGGAATGTCGAAGCGTATTGAAGCGTGCTATCGCATTGACGCTCGGACTACGCAGCTGGATTGATGCGGCCGAGATATAGAAGACATGATGTATGGAACGGTGAAATCCTTGTGGGCAAGAGAGAACCTGAGTGTTGTAGCCAATCTGGCATATATTGTTAGGCTATCGAAAGCAATTGTAATCTCAGTTTCAGATATCAATAAAGAGAATTGTTTCGTATACTCTGTTTCCATTCGTTGTTAATATCGAATCAAAAGATAACCATTTGAGAACTTGTCATCTTGCCTTGCACGAGCGCAACTCCAGGCTCGTGCGTCATCACACCCCCTACGAGGACGATGATTCGGGTGATTCCGGGTCGGGGCGTGACAAATTGGTATCAGAGCTCTAGGCTCAATTTCCTCTGGACGCTCGCTTCATTATAATTCGAAAAGTTGCCCACCACCACTTGATATCACTCTTGACTCTACTCGATGCCGCACTGGATGTTCCATACAATAAGTATAATACAAATCGTGTAATTTTGCCGCATGTGTTTTGGAAATTACATGATGTTTGCTAAGGAAGTCGCGCAGGGTATATTGCTTGAATGCAAACGAGCCGTAAAAATGTTAGCTGCTGCAAGCACAACAAATTGTGAAATACGATTTGAGATGTTGTCGCAATGTAACATGTTCAAAGAGAAATAAAATGATGCACGATGTGCAACGAGTTAATGTGAATATACGGTAAAATGAAAGTGAGAAGTGATAAGACAATACCGAATGTGTTAAAACGGATTGTGCATTGACTTGGAAAGTCGAGAGTAATTCGTTGCACGAGATGCTGTATATCGAAAATGATCGTTGCACGATGTGCAACACGTATTGAAAGTAAAAATCATTGCACATGGTGCAACGCATATCAAATTAATCGTTGTACGAAGTGCAAAGAAAATTGGAAATGAATCGTTGTACAAAGTGAAATAAAAGTGTCGGAAATAAATCGTAGCACGATGTGCAACGCGTATCGAAAGTGAAATTTGTTGCACGGGGTGCAACGCATATCTAAATAAATTGTTGCACGAGATGCAACGTAAGGAAAGAATTGAAATCGTAAATCGATAGAACGAATCGTTCGGTTGCAAACCAAACTTATGTTGGTAAGCGAGAACATTGACCGAATCGTGTCGAATTTTGATAGAATCAAAGTTATGGTTGTGATCAAGCACGATCACTGCGAAAATCGTGAGTCGGAAGAGAACGTTGGCCTATACTAAGTATAATACGAGGGAAATGACTTGAGTTCCGAGTGGTATATGCCATACCACATAGGCGATGAATGACTCGATTCCGAGTGGTATATGGCATAGCACTTGTGCGATAAAATTCATTGACGCGTTGTGAGAATTGCGGAAGGTTTGTCCGCAATGGACGGGGGAGTACCGAGACTAGATTGAAAATTTGTATGACGGTATGTTGATGCAAGTATTCTTCGAAATTCAGTTGGGACGATAAGGCGAGACTCGTATCAATGAACGATACGTCGGATGAGAATGATAAGTCGGTCGGACGACCGAGACTAGCAAAACGATTATGTCTTGAAGGCAATAATCGGATCGACGGGAAGGGAAAACTTGAACTTATAGATGAGTCGCACGACTTGCGATTTCGATAGAAATGTTCGGCTAAGGCGAATCGAGTCGCACGACTTACGATTTCGATAGAAATGCTGGGCGATGTGAATTATAAATCGAATCGCACGATGTGCGACTTTTGTAAGAAAGTTGGTTGATGCGAGAAACCGTGCCTATGAAATAGTTGGTTAAGTTACGGTGACACTCATTTGAGTACGGCTAAAAAATACGCGAAACTTAGAGGGCGAGATCGTATAACTCGAGGGTTCGATGTTGGATAATCGGTAACTCAGTTACACGATCAAAGTATAGCAGGATGTGGCAAATCAGAGAACGAGTAGATGCGTATGAAAAAGTTTGTTGCGAACTTGGATGTATGCGATGTGAGTTAAGTTGACGTTGAAACGGATTCGAAGTCGACCCTCTTGCTATCAAAATTGATATGAACTATCAAGATCGATATGCAAGGAAATGTAAGCACGATGTGAGAATACAAAGTGGAGTGCACCTTGCGCTATCAAAATTGTGTAAGTAAGGATACGAGAATGAACGAACTTGGTTGATCGTAAATTTTGTGATTGATCAAAGACGAGACTATAAGTCATCGACGATTGCTCGATGAGTATAACATCTCGTGTGTCGACCCGTGAATAAGATAGACTCGAACTTGATGCAAGTAGATGTTTTGTAAATTGCGAAATCATCAACGGCAGTGCATGACTGAATCGGAGGATAGTTGTGCATCAGTTGCGCCGATAGAAATGGTTTGTCCGAAATTGGGTAGTCGGATAGAATCGTCGGAACGTGATTTGGCTCCGAAATAAGATATAGCATAGTTCATATTAAACTGTCCTTCGATGATGATCCACAATTATCGAGCGTAGCTTCGGGACAGCTGACCCTAGAGGACTTGACCGCCAAATCAAATTGAATGCTGCAGACCGTAAGATGACCCATACGATATCGTATATGAGATTGCACCGATAACAAATATAACACGGTACGTGTTGACGATAAGTCTAGGCGATCGAGAATTGTTAGAACAGCTTTCGATTGAGAATGATAAGTTAGATTTTGAGTATTCGTCAGATGAATACTTGAATGGTTATGTTGGTCGACGGTCGAACTAGAATTCACCAACGGACTTGGTGATTCGGATAGGCGATTGCGAGAAACGTGCTATGCATGAGAGAGAACGATAAGGGAAATGACTTACGAGTCATGTCGTTAGATTCGGATTGACCTTGCAATTGAGCTTGCGTGAATCAAAAATTTTGTTTGATGTTGCGAGACGGATAAGTTGGGAATTTGGCTAGGGAATTCCTACTCGTTAGGAAATTGAATGTAAGACGTGTCGTTAAGACATTCGTGTCAAGGCGATCGTTGCCTTGAGCACCGTCGCCTTGATGTAAACTTTCGTGTCGGATAGATTGTGGCCTTTGTGCAATGTCAATTTAAACCTGCGTCGGGAGAATCTAAGCACGGGGACTATGTAAGTAACCTAGCGGGCGTAGCCCTGAATGTTGATGCATTTGCAAGTCAACAAAGAAAATCGTATCGAGACAAGTTGCAAGCGAGACTTCAGAAATAGTTGGGTGGCGACATCGAACGCAAGGCGTTGCGAAGGATCGTTGCGATCGGATGCGCGACGGCTTGACGCGACGCATAGAATTGATGGTCCCAATGAAACATACGAAATGAGAAAGGCGATTTTGAATTGCGTCGCGTGCAGTGACTTTATTGAATGAATCACGTATGTATCGAGTATACGTATGCGATGAAATTTTGAGAACGGTTGCTAAGTACAAGTCCGATCGAGAGTACGAGATGGCAAGCATAGGATTAAAATTTACCTGTCAGCTTTGCTCCAAATTGCTACAAGTGGAATTGGTTAAATACATATATCTTTGGGACGCCTTGAATATAGGTATGGATCCAAATCGAGTTGTATACAGATTCAAATCGAGCTACAGGGATGACTTTGAAATGTTAATGAAAAGCTTGCACGGTAGTGTGGAATTGAACAACGTTGGTGGGACGAGATCGTGAAACGATCTATAAAACACTTAGTCGGAGTGTTGGTTTTGGTTCGAGGACGAACCTTGTTTTGAGTGGTATATTCTGTAATGCCCCGCTCCACACGGCGTATTACGCTAAAGCGTTGACTCAACGAGTCACGTTGACGCAAGGAAGTGTATCGGTGAAAAACGATACGAGAGTTAAGTTGTCCCGAGCAACGCATCAACTAAGTCGATGCAAAGAGTTGCCCCGAAAGAATGCATCGAGTGAATCGATGCGAAGCGCCGCGTTGCCCCGAAGGATGAGTGCGTTGAATCGGCTCGAAGATTCTAAGAAATCAAATCGACCAAGGCGCAAGTCCAAATCGTTGCAAGTATTGATTTTAGTTGGTTTTGTGTGCAGGTTAAACTTTGACGGGAAAATATTAGAGGTCGATCTTTTGCAATATTTAGTAAGGAGTCCACGAAATCAAATCATCGCCTTGCGACGGGCCGAGACTTGGGCACGCTAAGGCAAATCGAACGTATAACACAACGAAACACGAAGTGCTCGAATGGCTAAGTCAGGAGAGTGGCCGTGCAACGAAGTTGGGAAATCGAGCCGCATCGGCTCGACGAAACGACAAAGGCATATCGACTCAAGGTGGGAGGATTGACTTCTTTTTACTCCTTCATTCGATAAGTCAAATATATCATTGTATGCTAAGTTAACCTATCGACGCCACGGGCGTGGCCGATCGGAGATAAAATCGTAGTGTGAGTCGAACACTAAGTTAGAACAATTGAAATGAAACGCTCATCAATATGCACGAGTCGCTATGGGACATTGGATATCGCTAAGACGAGCACCTCGGTGCGCAAACCATAAGAACATGGGATAACTGTAATCGGGGAGTGCCTTAGTGCACGAACCATACCGTGGCTTTGCTGCACGAGTTAGACGACTAGAACATTAAAAGACAATAGACGAGCGCCCTAGCGCGCAAGCCCCGAACATTGAATGCTAAGTTATAGAACATCGGAACACGGTCGAAACGTGCCTACGTGCACGGGATAATAAAAGATGGCTTCGTTGCGAGAGAATACAGTTGTGGCATGAATGTGGCAGAACTGTCAGATATGACATGGTGCCTCGAAAGGTGTTCAAGACCTTCGGGTCGTTCGGTTGACGAGCATTGAGTTGAGGTACGATGCCATTGAATCATTGAAACGAAGTATGAAATGTAAGAACACAGAAAGTTAACGAAAGAGACGCGAGATGATAATGTCTGAGTCTCGGACTCAAGACTATGTTTGGTTGTTTGAATTTAATTGCTAAATGATAAGGGCGTTGCATGGTCGATTGGGATGGACTCGAGATTAATGCGATATCGCCCGTGTATGGGTGTTTCCTCCAAGCGGTTAAATGCCGGATGCGCCCCGAAACCGCTTGGCCTAGGACGGATTCGAATAATCTTTGTAGGCGCACATCCTTAAACAAGATGGGAAAAGCCACAAATGATGGTATGCAGCGGGAACGTTTCGGTTGTTGGGATGTGACCCAACCCGTGAAACGCCGGGCAGCCCGACCAAACGATGAGAAAAAGAAGAAAAAAGAAAAAGGAACTCCTTTAGTCCATTCCGGCGCGGATACGCCAACGACCCTCATATAGTTAAGGAGCGATGGATTGAAAGTGTAGGCGCATATGCGTCCCGCATAGAGATCCTGCTTAGAGATGCACAATAACATGACAGGGAAGGATTACGGTGTATTCACCTTACGTCGGTGTAAGGGCGAGTGCGTCGACTTGGTAAGTCGCGCCACGAATTAAACACAAGATTGCTTGCTTGCTTGTACATTCAATTCGATAATATGATGCTATGCTAACATGCTTTACGCTTTCGAAGATGCCATGAAATTGACCCTAAGGAGAACATAGCAAGATCATAAGCTAAGTTGCATGATTTAACATAAAGATTAAAATGTCGGTTTGGAAAGATGATCTTTGCTTCAGTACATGCGAGGACGAACGTACTGATCCCCCACCAGCTTCATGCAGGGTGCAGGGAATGGATTGCTCGTGGCGAAGCATTGCTTGAACGTGTTAAGGCTTGGAATGCCGAAGCACATTGAAGCGTGCTATCGCATTGACGCTCGGACTACGTAGCTGGATTGATGCGGCCGAGATATAGAAGACATGATGTATGGAACGGTAAAATCCTTGTGGGCAAGAGAGAACCTGAGTGTTGTAGCCAATCTGGCATATATTGTTAGGCTATCGAAAGCCATTGTAATCTCAGTTTCAGATATCAATAAAGAGAATTGTTTCGTATACTCTGTTTCCATTCGTTGTTAATATCGAATCAAAAGATAACCATTTGAGAACTTGTCATCTTGCCTTGCACGAGCGCAACTCCAGGCTCGTGCGGCATCACGCCCCCTACGAGGACGATGATTCGGGTGATTCCGGGTCGGGGCATGACAAAGGTAGGTCAGTAATTATGTGAGGGGCTGAGCATGATTGGCTTGGCTTGTTTGCTTGCATTTGCAGCAGCTAACAGCAGTAGCAGCATTGCAATTGCAGTTACAGCAAGGGCAGCAGCAGTGCTTGGCAGTAGGGGTTCTTTTCCTGGCCTTGTAGTGGTAAGTTACTAGTGTAATATGTTAGAATATTGAGAGGGTGTATTAGATAATGTTAGGGTAATAGATAAATGAAGGGTATTAGATATTAGATAGGATATGAGAGATGGTTCAGGACTTAGGCTTGGGAGTTGTTGTAATGCTAGAGGGTGCAGTCCAGGTGTTCATATTGACAGTCCATTAATACTAGAGTTTTAGCCCTTACTCAAAACAGTTGGTTTAGCCTGGGATACATTTGTTCAGCCCTTAAGAACTAGATTAGGACAGGCCTGACCATGCATTTCCCTCTTACCTCCTTTGATCCATTTCATACTATGTATATGGTATATATATGTATGTGGTGTAGCATATATAAATATTATGTAAGGATGTATCTATATGGTAGAGTGTTTGGGATACATCATAAGTTTGGATGTTGAGATAGGGTAGTAGTGTATAGGGAAAAAGGGAAAAAACTAGGAAGGAAAGGTTAATGCTTGAGGGAAAAGTAGTAGGTAATGTCATGTAAGGATAGGTTAGTGGGATTTGAGTGAATGGCTAATGCATGTATACATATAGGTTGGGTTCACACATGATGTCATTACCTTATATGGGTATTTAAAGTTGAGGGCTAAGGATAAGTGATATAGTATCCTATATATGATGTGTAGTGTATATTAGATTGGGATATTATATGTGTATGCATGATATATATATATATATATATATATATATATTTTTTTTTTTTTTTTTTTTTTTTTTTTTTTTTTTATATATATATATATATATATATATATATATATATAGCATGGTAGTTGAGTGTGGGTTGTGGTAGTTTATAGATAGAAAGGACTAGAGTTGAGTCATTATTGTATGTAGATATGTGGTACTTGATATATGAGTTAGATTATAGGATTAGTTAAATGTAGGATTATGGTTAATTTATTAGAATAGATTTATTATAGAGTTTGAGTCTAGATGTGACCAATTGACCTAGTTTGACTAGAGTATTGACTTGGGTTGACCCAGAGTTGACCAAGTTTGACTTGGACCTAGTTTGACCTAGACAGTTGACCATGTTTGACTTAGAGTTGACTTTGACCTAGATTGGCCTAAAAATCATGTAGATTGTATCATAAATATCATTTGTCTTATTTTAAACACATTATAACATGTACTGCTCTATTTAGGACCTTGTGACTCCGGTACAGACATCTGATATTACACTACTCTTTTCAGAATATCAGGCGAGTACATTCTCTGATAGTTCTCTTATTTATTTGTCAGTTACTGTATTTCAGTTCTAGTTAGTTTTATGTGATTTTCTGTTACCACACGTATGGATATTTTTGGATTCATGTATGCGACACATTTACCATATTGTCTGGCCTCTATTACTGGAATCATTCTGGAATCTTTACTAGTATCATCGTGTTTGGCTGGACTCTTCTCGATTCTCGTGTCTTGTACTGGATTCACTTGTATTGCGGGGTGGGGAAATATTGAGTAAGACATGTAGACATACCCCAAATCTGGAATCTCCTAACTGAAATCTACTGGACGCATAGCCATCTCTCGCCTGATCAGTGAAAGATGTGCATGATACCTACAGCCGTTTACATGTCGATCTCAGTATTTTAAAACATACTATTAGATTGCAGCTGGTCTCACCTAGATTCTTGATCACTGACTAGAATCATCTTGTACTGGATTCATCTTGTATTAGATTCGTCCCATACTGGATTTATATAGGTTTTACACTTGTTTACATTACTGTCTGGACTTATCATATTACTCTAGTTCAGCTAGATTTATTTTACAGTCGTTATTGCCATGATTCTGCTCTTGTTTTAGTTATTTACTTTTCTTGTATCTTGTCTATTTCTCTATACCATCACCTGAATAGAACCCACCATGTTCATCAAAAAACTGTCTATAACTGCTTTATAGTTCCCTGTGATTTACTTGGATTTTCTTGATGAGTTGTACTCATTCCTGTCCTAACTGGACCTGTTGTAAATTTTACAGATGATTGCCCTGAGGACACATGCCCTACATATTACGGACCAGGAGATAGCTTAGCTACCTATGGCCCCGACACTCAGGAGTGATCGAGAGATTAGCTAGTTGTCTTGTTTTAGTTTCATGCTTTAGAACTTGAGTTGTAAATAAGTGGAGTTATGTTATTTGAGATTGTCTGAGATTATATTATTTAGTAGTTGGTTTATTGCTGTTATTTAGTCTTAGTTATAATCTTCTGTGTTATCATATCGTGCTTAGACTGTGATTGAGATTACATTATATCTATACTAGTCCTCCGTTCGAAGTTGATATTTTGACAAGTACATTTTATAATTACGTGATTTGTTGGTTAGATAGTGACCTAGAACAGCGTTCTACCGTCGATACTGTGGCGTAGGCTGGGCATTGTTACGTGCTCGTACCCTCACAGTGGGTGCGGGTCGTGACACATTTTTAGTGGTGGCCCATGCAGGTCGAGAGTCGCATTAGTGCAATATCGCGGTAATACGGCGACTTAGTGTACTGCCACGAGCCTGCGATAGGTTTGAGAGATAGGCTTTAACGGAGAGGCGCTCAATCATAGTTAGAAAAAATTCTGTTTCAATTCATACCATCTATACATCTTGCTGAATTGTCTTCCTTGAAATTAACTATCCTCCCTTGATTTATCGCTTCTATCTCAGTATTGTTTTCTTGTTTGGTCTGTGTCTCCACGATGGTTGAGACGAGATCACATCGCCCAGGGTCGAAAGACGCTGCAGAGGGGTCTACCACCTCTCGTCTTCAGCAGCCAGTTCCCGGTACCGCAGCCCCAGTCATGCCAGCTGGGGTGAGTGTTTCAGCAGCTTTCGGAGGAGCACATCCACCAGCTTGGAGGTAGAGTCTGGTGCTTCCTGAGATCCTTCCACCGCAGTAGCCTCCACCTGCGGGGATAGTAGATGCTGCTCATCTATTCTCTTTCGTGGAGAGGATTCTGGCGTCTCATCAGCAGCAGCAGCTGCGGCAGACTGTCGACTTCCGTCAGGGGATTGACGAGGCACATCAGCTAGTCCATACTACTGTAGAGATGGTGACTGCTCAGGGGGAGCTGCAGCAACCTCGTCGGAAGAAGAAGAAGGATATACAGGACTTTCAGAAGATGCATCCCAGAGAGTTCCTGGGCACATAGGGCATCCATTATGCAGACGACTAGATAGAACATATCGAGGAGATATTTAGGCTGGCAGAGATACCAGATCGACTCCAGATCGAGGCGGCGGGCAGTCAGATATAGGACTTAGCTCGTACGTGGTACCAAATAGATCCCAGGATGGGAGTTGAGGGCCAGACTTGGGCCCAGTTCAAGGAGCTGTTCAAGGAGCAGTTCTTTCCAGATGTGGCCTTGGGAGGCATAGAGGCACAGTTTGAGGGTCTGGTCCAGGGGAACCAGACAGTTGCTGAGTACGCCGGGGAGTTTTACCGGTTGGCCCGATTCATTGATGACTTGACAGAGAAGACGGAGGCAAGAAAGTTTTGCCGAGGCTTAATCATGGAGGTTCGGTCGCTGACTAAGAGCGACCGGAACGCTACCTTTGCGAAGATATTTTCTGGGACTATGGCAGCGGAGGACGACCTGGGGTTGAAGCTGAAGAGGGGTCGTGACTTCCAGAGTGGTAGCAGCAGCGGGGGCCAGGCCAAGAGGCCTCACGTTCAGATTCAGCAAACCCGGGCACCGGTGATGGTTCAGCAGGTGCAGCATCAGTATCGGGGTCAGGACCCGAAGATGATCAGTTGTTCCTACTGCAAAAAGTTGGGACACACCAGGGAGCAGTGTAGGAAGAGGCTGAAGGTTTGCTATTCCTATGGGTCTGAAGTGTAGTGCCCCGTCCCGCTCAGTCAATCGGAGGAATCGAAACGCCGACGGCGTTCGGACTTAGCCTTGCAACGGCTACTCGGAGACATCGCTCGGTCGAGGCGACCGCTCGCTCAGGTGGGGTAGTTTCGGTGAACTTGCCTCATCTTTACCATCACATAATAAATCGTGTTTTTAACTTGCACAAGTAGGCTTAATAATAAAATAGATAAATACACATAGCTAAGGAAATAATCCCGACGGGTCAAAATGAGTTAGAACATGGAAAAACATCCCACGGTCGGCTTAGAGTTGGTGCACGGTGTGCTTTGAAAATGACACTCGGTCCTTTGTCCCGTGGCTTGGGAGAAGGAAAGTTGGTCTTCGACACAAGTTATGAAATAGCCTAAGTCATAGGCGTCACCCGCGTAAATGCTCGACAAAGCATACACGTTTCCATAATACAAGGCTTGGCATAGCCTTTGCTCGTCCCTTGAGTCAAGTTATAGGCTCGATTAAGTTAGGCAAAGTTACGCCGATCGACCTAAGTCATTTCCAGTGCTGTTTTGCTCTTTCTGCGGTTGTCAAGTTAAATAGTCCCACGATCCCAAGGCCCATCATATAAAGTATGACTTGGGCGATAGCGTCGCGTAGATCGGAAGTCGATTTGAGACACGATGGCACGGTCCGAGAGTTTTAAGGTACGGGCCACGATTTTGATCCATTGAGTTTTGAAAAGTGTTGCGAATAGTTGTTCTTGAGTTGTGTAAAATGATAGGGCAAGAAAGAAGAATGCTCGCGACTACGGGTCGTCGAGGCAAGATCTCAGAAGTGAGACGTATTGAACTTGGCCCTGAAAGAGATGATAACACTAGAGGTGGAATGACTGTGTGAGACGTCAGTTGAGTCGAGTCTTGCATGGTCATAGACAACTTGTCGACAAGGTAGAGTTTCCTCGAACGGTAGCCCGACGGAAGGGGACCGGTTCTTGAGAAGCATCATTAGCACGTGCTGGATGACCGCACAAGTTAGCGCAGAGGCTTGCCAGCAGGGCTAGCTACCCACCTGGCAAGGGCGGCCGCCTAACAAGCTGAAGGAGTCCAGGATGGCTCTGGGTGTCAGTGACCAAATCATATAGATGAGTCGGCATGGCGGCAAATCCGCATGTGTGCCTTTGGATTGAGTTGAGTTGTTGAATGTGTGTATAGTTGGAATACAATGTTTGGCCCTAAGATGTGGCATCAACATAGGCGACGTGCTTCGGCACGAGATGTGGCGTCGAGTCTAATGTTGTCAGCATATAAGTTGCATAGTTTGGATGTGAGTGGTCCTGAGTCTAAGTCAGGAAAGGCCGCAAGGCAAATTTGGTCGAGTGACACTAACATTCACAAGTCTTGATTGTAGGAACGATATAGTAAAGCGTAATACTCTAGAGGGGGGGTGAATAGAGTTGGCAGCGGAATAATGCTAATTAAAAAATATTAGCAACACAATCACAGTATATAATCACAGTTGAAATAATGTTAAGGCAGAGTTCAGAAAGCAAACGCAAAGACAGCGATGTATACTGGTATCCCTCTGTTGAGGACTAATCCAGTCGGTAGAACTCTTGCTACCAGTTGAATCCACTATAGGAAAAACCGCAAGTTTTCTTACGAAGTCCTTGCAACTTCTACAACGCGAGCTTTGATACGAAGAACTCGTCCAACTTCAAATGTGAAGAGGTATTCTTCAATCAAGCCTTCTGATTACAATCTCTCAGAAACTTCTAGACCATACCGTACTGGCAAATCGACTAGAGGATTGTAACTGGCTTGGGATCTGAAAATGAAAGCTCTAGAAAACTCTTTGGAAGGCAGAAAGCTTTTTAGATAGAGAGAAGATTGAAAGTGAATGAGTGAATTAAAATGATCGAAATCCATCTCTATTTATAGGAATTCCAAAGGGAGAACTCTGTCAGAATTCGGGCAGAATTCGGGCAGAACTCGATGAGCAAATCTCGGTCAAATCCGCAACTGCAGGAGGACCAAGTTCCAGAGAATTCAAAAATCAAACGGCCACCAACCGAACTCTGGCCGAACTCTGGTCGAGTTCTGTCAGGGTTAGGTTAGGGTTTAAAAATAGATTTTTGGTGATTTTTGAAAACCTTTTTGAAAACCTTTTTGTAAACATTTTGATAGGTCATTTTAAAAACATTTTGAACTATTTTGGGGATAGCCTATTTGCCAGTACAACTCGGTGTACAACGTATTCCTAGACTCAAATAAAGTGAAAAATTATATTGCATAGGAAGTACAGACTCAAGTACGCAAACAGATCTTCAGTCTTGAACGGAGTGAATATCCAATCTTGCTTATGTCCAAGAAGCTGAGATGTCCCAACAAGCTTCGTATATCCAGACAGAGTTTTGATCAATTATTAAAATCAGGTTGACCATATGACCAATGGGCCAACAATCTCCCCCATTTTGATAATTGACAAACTATGAATGATATAACATTAAGCTTGTTCAAGCTTGTTCAAAAATATCAAAAAGTAGAAATTGTTCATAACATGTATTTAACTCAAAAAAAATGTTAGATCATTTTTAATTTTCTCCCCCTTTGTCACTTAGCAAAATAATTGCACAAGAGAAGGCTCCCCCGCATTAAATGCAGAAGACTCCCCCGCAATTAATGCATAAGGAACAAATAGTGAGAAAACATAATAAATAAAACATAAAGAGTAGATATATATCATCACAGGAATGTAAAGTTTCTACAAAATTATCATCACGGGCATGTATTGCTTCAAAAACATAAAAAAAATCTCAGGCATGCTATTTCACAGGCAGTTTAAAATGGAGAAGCAGTATAAAGAGATAGTGCTTAAACAAAATGCTGAAATAAACTGAGATGTCATAAATGAAATATCATAAACATGTCCATGAAGATAAAAAGTACTGATAGCAAACTACAAAGTACTGATAAAAAGTAAATGATAAAAACTTGGAATGTCAGAGCATTTCCAAGTATACAATAGAATATCACTAATAATCAAATCAGATCTCATCATCACTATCCTCATCAATATCATCAGCAGCGTGGCCAGCATGACCGGAAGTACCAGCACCAGAAGTACCAGCGCCAGTAGGATGAGTAGGGGCGCCAGCATAGAACTCACCAACGTAATCTCGAGGTACACGATACCAGTCATAGGTGTTACCTGGCTGGAAGTAGGTATGAACAGCCTCATCCTCACAGCGGTAACCCGAAAAAGCTGGATCTAGAGGGATGGAACCGGCTGAATAACCAGTCTGAGCGAACCGAAGATCAGCCAAGGAGTTTGCCATCGCCTGATAACGGGTGACATCACGGAACTCACGCTCGCGAGCCATGTCCATCATCGAGACATGCAAAGCTAAAATATGCTGATGTATGCCCTCAAAAGTCATGGCATACGGCTGATGTAGTGAAGATGGTGCAGTAGGAGGAGCAGGAGGTGGAGCTGAAGCAGTCTGGCTGCGACGAGAAAGCTAGAGTAACTTGGGCTCAGAGTCCTGAGTACAAGTCGATAGATCGATCTCGAATCGCTGAAAGATACGAGGGAGAATCATCGCGTAAGAGAGATTTCGATCTCTAGCACGACAACGTCCCATCATCTGAATAATAGTCTTAGGGGCGGAAAAAGGAATCCCCTTGATAAGATGGTACATGGCGGACAGCTCAAGCGAAGTCACATCATCCATAGAAGTGGATTTTGGAAGAAGAGTAGAGTAGATGATGCGATGCAATTCGTAGTTAAATAAGTTCAGGTTGTTAGCCTTGAACTTTCCAAAACGTACTCTGTCAGGTGCACAGAGTTCCGTTTTGAAACTCGTGAGTGTAGTGCCTTCGGGGAAATCGAATTCCGTGATATCAACTAGCGGTTCACCTTCATTGGGAATACCAAGAATCTCCGCTAGGAGGACATCATTGAACTCAATGTCTATGCCTCCAACACGTGTGCTCACGTCAAAAGTGTTAACTACGAGATTGTAATAGAACAATCTAATGGCATTAGTAGCTATTGGGAAGCACAGTTTAACAAGTAAGTGTAACCCTAATGCCTCAAATAAGTGACGATGATCAGGGAATACCGTCCATTTAACCGGAGCGTCGCTACATATGGATCGGGTGGAAAAGTTACCGTACCATAATAAAGCTTGATCGAGGGTTTGAAAGATGAACCCATCGAAAGCGCCGTCGCTCTTTTGGACCGGCGAAAACAAAGAATCCGTGTGAGGATTCGAAGAGGACCCTTCCTCACTAGGAGTGGTCTTCTTCCTCTTAGACGGATTAAATCTAGGTGCCATTGAAATAAAAAAGCACTAATTTGAAAGGTGGAGAGAGAGGGAGTTATACCTCACGAAAATTGGATATGTTGTAGAGAAGAATGATCTCCGCACGATTCCAAAATTTGGAAGGATTTCACCAAGTAGATAGGAAGCAATGGGTTGGTGAATACCTAGGGTTTGGAGGAGTTTCGGGCGGCTGGAGCTGCTGTTTGAAAGTTTGGAAGCAATGGAAGAGAAGAAGCTCTCGGGTTCTGTATATATATATATACACAGACATCCTTAATCGAACTCGGGCCGAATTCGGTCAGAGCTCTGGCCGAATTCGCCTAGGGTTCTTTCAGGTTGATTTTTGCTACTTCTTTTTTATTGACTCGTTGCAAATATTTAATTCAAAGATTAGTTATTTTAGTCTTCAAATAACATAATTAATAATATTTTATGAATTAAATGTCATTATACAGTGACTGTCTCAGATTAGCTGTAGGAGTACTGTCCCAGCTGGCGGAGGTTCACCGGGGAACTCTTAAGTACCGCTTCGCTTCAACCGTAGTTGTGGTGACAGACAAACTCTTTATTAGCTTGTCTCTAACACAGTTTTTGCATAATGATATATAATCATAAAATAAAATCAATTAATATTATTGACGTCCAAAATTCCTAATTCTCGACGTAAATAATTGAAACGATCTTCCGCTAGAGGTTTAGTGAAGATGTCAGCTAATTAAATTTTAGTATCTATGTACACAAGGTTTATATCTCCATTTTGATGATGATCTCTAAGAAAATGATGTCTAATCTCGATATGTTTAGTACGAGAATGACATACAGGATTCTTAGTCAAATTAATGGGGCTCGTGTTATCACAGAAAATGGGAATATGTGTGAAAAATAAATCAAAGTCTTCTAGGGTTTGTTTCATCCACAAAATCTGAGCGCAACAACGTCCTGTGGCGATATACTCAGCCTCTGTTGTTGATAAGGCTACAGAATTTTGCTTTTTACTAAACCAAGAGACTAGAGCCTTGCCTAAGAAATGACATGTACCGCTAGTACTTTTTCTATCAATCTTGCATCCAGCCAAATCTGCATCCGAATAACCAATAAGGTCAAAGGATTTAGTTTTGGGATACCACAAGCCGACAGAAGAAGTGGCCTTAAGGTATCGGAAGATACGCTTAACTGCGGTCAGATGTGATTCCTTTGGGTTAGCTTGAAAACGTGCACACAGGCAAACACTAAACATTATATCTGGACGACTAGCAGTTAAGTAAAGTAAACTACCAATCATACCTCGATACTTACGTGTGTCGAATGGCTTGCCTTGTTCGTCAGAATCAAGCTTTGTTGAAGTTGCCATCGGAGTGCCAATAGGTTTGACATTGTCCAGATCGAACTTCTTTAGCAAATCTTTTGTGTACTTGGCTTGATTAATGAACTTCCCATTGTCGGTTTGTTTGATTTACAATCCGAGAAAGAACTTCAGCTCTCCCATCATGCTCATCTCAAACTCATTCTGCGTACATCCCTTAGTAATATCACCAATTACCAAATCTTTTGGAAGATCAGCTGTGAATTTTAACCTTTTCGGTAGACTCTGTAGGTAGCTGGTTCCTGGATCTCCTCTAGGAGGTTCAGCTAGTGCAGATCTTGGTTCAGGTTCAGCTGATGTTGAACTTGATGTAGGCAGATCTTCATCACTATCATCGTGAGTCATTTGGTTCATTTCATCAAAAGTGACGTTGATTGATTCTTCGATGATCATTGTACGTTTGTTGAAGACTCTGTACCCTTTGCTCTTGGCCGCATAACCTAGAAATATACCTTCATCGGCATTTTCGTCAAACTTTCCCAAGTTGTCTTTAGTATTAAGAATAAAGCACTTACAGCCAAAAATCTTAAAGTATGAAACTGAAGGAATTCTATCAAACCATAACTCAAATGGAGTCTTCTTCGATTTGGGTCGAATTAGAACTCTATTGAGCACAAAGCAAGCTGTATTGACAGCTTCAGCCCAGAAGTATTTGGGTAGGCTAAATTGATTTAACATCACTCTGGCCATTTCGGTTAGAGTTCTGTTCTTACGTTCCACAACTCCATTTTGTTGTGGAGTTCTAGGGCAGGAGAACTCGTGTATGAAACCGTGTGTGTCACAAAATTGCTCGAAATCAGCATTCTCGAATTCGCCTCCATGATCGCTTCTAATTCGAGTGATCATGTAACCTTTTTTATTTTGTACTTTCTTGCAAAAGGCGACAAATTCGGATAATGCGTCATTCTTGCGTGTCAAGAAATATACCCACATGTATCTAGAAAAATTATCTACAATAACAAATGCATATAATTTACCTCCGAGGCTAGCAACTCTGCTAGGACCGAATAAATCCATGTGTAGCAATTGTAGAGATCTAGTAGTACATACTGCATTTACAGACTTGAATGTGGATCTGGTAGCCTTGTTCTTTTCATATTGGATGCATACCGAATCCTTCTTGAATGTTATGTCTGGTAAACCACGTACTAACTTCTTTGTGGATAATCTTGAAATTGTATCCATGTTTGTGTGACCGAGTCTCATGTGCCATAGATGACTCTCATCACTTTTGGCCATTAAGCATCTACCTGAAATGTTAGCTTCTTCCAGCAGATAGAAAACATATATATTATCTTCCCTGATTCCTTCAAAGATAGTACTACCAGTTGAGCTATCAACTATAGTACATTTGTCTTTGCCAAAGTTGATACCATAACCATGATCAGCTAGATGACTTATGCTGAGCAGAGACATCTTTAATCACGGGATAGGGAGACTTACCAACATCACCGATACCAATAATATACCCTTTCAAATTATTACCGAAGGAAACATAACCTTCTTTCTTCTTCTTCGACAGTGTTGCAAATAGGGTAGCGTCACCGGTCATATGCCGTGAGCAACCGCTGTCGAGGATCCATTTGCTTCTAGCATGTGAAGGGTGTTCCACCTACAAAACAGTTTGCAGATGAAACCTTTGGTACCCATTTCTTGTAGGGTCCTGAATTGTTAGCTTTAGGTATCCAAGCATAAACATTTAAATCTACAAGCTTTCTCATTCTACATGCAGATGATATATGACCAATGAGGCCACAATAATGACATTGTGCATGTCGAGTGTTGAAAGTTGAGTGGTGTGCATGGTTGGTAGGTTTGGGTTTTCTAGTATAGAAGAATGCATACCTATGATCATGTTTGGGCTTAACCTTTTGGGGTAAAGGTTTTATATGGTTTGGTCTGACAGTGTTTGGCTTGGGAATGTTCCGAATTCTCGGTAAGTGACACGTGTTAGGATAGGAAGCAGCAGGCTCAGGCTGTTTTTCTAACCTAATTTCCAACCTTTTGGAAGTGTCATATAACTTAGTATAATCAGAAGTGAGTGATTCCATTCTAATTTGTGCAGATTGAAGACTTTTCTTTTCTCTAGAAAGATCTTCTCTCAATTGGTCTATAATCTTATCTTTCTCTTCGGATGACTGTTTAGTCTCGTGTAATAAGAGCTTTATAGAGGAAAGCTCACCAGACTCACTAACATTAGCTCTAACCTCAGCTAGTAGGTCGGTAAGTCTTCCTATTTCTCCTTTGTACTCTTTGAGTACCTTCTTAGCGGTCTGATATTTACTACGCAGTTTCCTATTGTCAAGCATCAGGTCACTGAAGTCATCTCCTAATTGCTCAAAGGTGAAGTCATCATATGTTTCTATAGGTTCAGTAGGTACCTGATCGATTGCCATGAAGCAGATGTTTGCAGCGTCCTCTGAATGTTCATCTTCTGAGTCGCTAGCTTCACTCTCATGCCATATGCTGGTGTTGGCATATTTCCGAGACGTTGATCTTTTCAGGTTGCCTTTTTCATACCTGTTATTCTTCTTGCTCGATGATGAGTTGATGGGACAGTCCTTCTTCATATGTCCCTTCTTCTTACAGCCATAGCAGACAGCATCTTCTTGATACCAGTTGTTGCTGTTGCTCTCTTTGACTCTCTTCTCATGTCTCATGAATCTTTTGAACTTCCTTGCTAGGAGAGCTTGATCTTCAGCGTCAGATCCACTGCTGTCTGAGTCATCTTCAGCAGCTTTTCTGTGCTGAGCCTTGAGGGCGATATTCTTCTCCTTTGGAGCAGGCTCTTCAAAATCTTGTAGCTCCAGTTCATGAGTGAGTAGTTTACCCATGAGTACTTCAAGTGACATTGTGGTGAGGTCGTTTCCTTCAATGATAGCTGTAGCCTTTGGAATCCAGTTCTTGGTGAGAGCTCGCAGGAGTTTGCGAATCTTTTCGTGGTTACTGTAATCTTTGTCTAAGGAGGACAAAGGGTTTACAATATCCAAGAACCTCTCGAACATTTGTGTGACTGTTTTATTTGGCTTTATTTTGAACGCCTCGTACTCTTGAGTAAGTCTGCTGACTTTTGACTCCTTGACTTGAGTCGTGCCTTCATGTGTAACTTCGAAAAGCTTCCACACACCATTTGCCGTTGTGCATGTAGATACCCTGTTAAATTCTGTTCTGTCTAAGGCACAAAAAAGAGCATTAATGGCACGTGCGTCAAGACTGGCCTTTTTCTTTTCTTCCTCTGTATAACTGCTTTGGAGGTTTTCAACCAAAACTCCGTCGACATTTATACGAGGTGGCTTCTGATAGCCATCAAGAACAATAGCCTATAAGTCAAAATCAAAAGATTTCAAGAAGAAACTCATCCGTGTTTTCCAATAAGTGTAGTTAGTACCATCAAACAGTAGGGGTCTGTTTGTGGCCTGACCTTCACTTGTGAATTTCATAGTAGCCATGTGATGTGCTGTGATCTAATAAATAATGAATAAATAATAGCACTGTTACCTCGCTTTACCTATAACACCCGCTTTGATACAAATTGTAGGAACGATATAGTAAAGCGTAATACTCTAGAGGGGGGGTGAATAAAGTTGGCAGCGGAATAATGCTAATTAAAAAATGTTAGCAACACAATCACAGTATATAATCACAGTTGAAATAATGTAAAGGCAGAGTTCAGAAAGCAAACGCAAAGACAACGATGTATACTGGTATCCCTCTGTTGAGGACTAATCCAGTCGGTAGAACCTTTGCTACCAGTTGAATCCACTATAGGAAAAACTGCAAGTTTTTTTACGAAGTCCTTGCAACTTCTACAATGCGAGCTTTGATACGAAGAACTCGTCCAACTTCAAATGTGAAGAGGTATTCTTCAATCAAGCCTTCTGATTACAATCTCTCAGAAACTTCTAGACCGTACCGCACTGGCAAATCGACTAGAGGATTGTAACTGGCTTGGGATCTGAAAATGAAAGCTCTAAAAAACTCTTTGGAAGGCAGAAAGCTTTTTAGATAGAGAGAAGATTGAAAGTGAATGAGTGAATTGAAATGATCGAAATCCATCTCTATTTATAGGAATTCCAAAGGGAGAACTCTATCAGAATTCGGGCAGAATTCGGACAGAACTCGATGAACAAATCTCGGTCAAATCCGCAACTGTAGGAGGACCAAGTTCCAGAGAATTCAAAAATCAAACGGCCACCAACCGAACTCTGGCCGAACTCTGGCCGAACTCTGTCAGGGTTAGGTTAGGGTTTTAAAATATATTTTTGGTGATTTTTGAAAACCTTTTTGAAAACCTTTTTGTAAACATTTTGATAGGTCATTTTAAAAACATTTTGAAGTATTTTGGGGATAGCCTATTTGCCAGTACGACTCGGTGTACAACGTATTCTTAGACTCAAATAAAGTGAAAAATTACATTGCATAGGAAGTACAGACTCAAGTAGGCAAACAGATCTTCAGTCTTGAACGGAGTGAGTATCCAATCTTGCTTATGTCCAAGAAGCTGAGATGTCCCAACAAGCTTCGTATATCCAGACAGAGTTTTGATCAATTATTAAAATCAGGTTGACCATATGACCAATGGGCCAACATTGATTGGGTCAGTTGGTAATAAAAGTAGCAAGGGCCGCGAGGCGGTGATATGGTTGAGTAGCACATAATTGCGAGGCACGGCATGGTGGATTTGTAGCACGGTCACAAGGATTTGGGTACTATCGCATAGTACGTCTCTGATTTTGGTCGAAAGGCAAACACGACTTGATAGGTTAACGTTGTTTGAGTCGACATCGTTGTGCAAGCACGGGATGGTCTAAAGACACAAATAGGCAAGGCGTCGGTCATAAAACTGATCCTAAGGCAAGAGTAGAAAGATAATACAAAAGGGGACTATGTTTCACAAAGTAAAGTAAACGTGTTGGTTTTGTATGGATGGGCGAGGAGCTCATTCCACCAGTACAGTTGAGTACTGACACCCATATAGTTTACATGTGCAGGCACAGGTAGAAGCTCGTGGCACAGAGCTCGCTTGGATGCGTCGAGGCACGGAGTTCCTTGGCAATTTGAAGCGTGCGGCCGCATGGAGTCAGACTTATACGGGACATAATGTATGGACATCGCCTTCCGAAGCTTCCGCTGGATCAAGACTTGTAATTGAGAGATGAGAGAGAGCTGAGTGAACTTGTAAAATGTGAGAAGAGTGAGCTTGAGTGATTGTAATAGTGGCCTTGCGCCCCCAATGTAACCGTTGTTTCAATATCAATAAAGAGCTTCTTTGAATGACTTGTGTTTTGTTCTAAATTCCGCTGCTGTTATTCAATATCTCTGCTTGGGACTTCTGTGTGACGACCCCGTCGCGGCCGTTGAAATCGGCCGTTATGGAACCCGCCTTGCACGAGCGCAATCTAGGCTCGTGCAGCATCACGCCTTAGCGAGGATGATCGCTCCTACGGGAGCGGAGCATGACATAATGGTATCAGAGCACGGCTTTACGTCCTTGGATAACTGATTGAATTCTTTAACTCGTTGTTTCCGCAAACTCTGTTGCTTCCGCAAGTTGATATCGTTGGTGCGCTCTCTCTCAATTGTCCCACGGGATGTCCATAAAATAAGTCTATCTATTTTGCAAAACATAGGAGAACAGTTTTTGATAACAAAACAAAAAGATGGTTCGCGTAAGCATAGTTGGCTAAGTCGGGCTGGGCATATACACCAAAGTTGTGTCGACCTTAGAAAAGTCGAGTGCGGGAATTGAATAGTATCGAGCAAGAATGAGTTGAACTCGATTGAGTAAAGTGAGTCAACTATCGATAGGGGTGCTATCGAGCGACGATAACGTCGATGCGATATAGATGAGCGTGCTTGGAATTCGAGGAATGGTTCGAACCAAAAATTTGAAGAAGTCGATTTCGATTCGAATGATAACTTGAGGAATTGCTGAATGACTTCATCCCTGAGTGGTGTATGTGATAGCCTCAGGGATGTCGATCGATTGATAAAGAATGATGCAAATTGAGAAAAATACGTTGGTCGATGACTTAAGATAAACGGACGAACGATACGTGAATTTGGTTTGAGAAAAATTGATGTTGTGAATGATTCGAGGGATAATGATCGAACTTGAGTTTGAATGTCGAGGAGATTATCCAGTCGGACGATAACATCATTCGCACGACTCAAAATTTGGTCACAAAGGAAGATCGTCAGGTTACGCATATCGTCGATGGTATTGAGGCGTATCAAAGATCGCTATGCGATAACTCGGAGGTACTCTGACTCGACGAAAGACGATCGTGCAAGTGTTATTGTTCGGTTGGATGCTATGCTTAGGATTTTGATCGAGATGAATGTTGGATGAAAATGATTGTGCTTTGATGGTTACGCGGATAACCACAATGTCGACGATCTTGTCTTGCGCGAGCGCAACTCTAGTCTCGCACATGCGTTGCGTCGAATTTAGGGCGATCGTTCCGCGTGAGCGTTGACATGGTGATTCATGTCACGGGAATGATCGAACTCGAAAAATCAGGACGCGGCAACGTTGATTTTCTCGACTTCTTGGCTTGATGCGAAGGTGAATTCGAGGATTAGTAGGACATGCGATTGATGATTGAATAAACTTGAGGATGGAGTAAGTCCAATCCGCGCATCGAGAACGAATTAATCTAGACACAAAACAAGAGTTATGTCCCGATGAGAATGATTATCTCACGGGAGCGTGCATGGTGATTCGTGCCCACCGTGGATAATCTGACTCGCGTGAGATCGGAGCGTAACGTATTGTTAAGTCAGATGACCTCGTGATCGAATACGTGAATTGGGATGAATGACTTAGGAAATATGAAATGTGAATTATGGTTTAGAGATGAATCGTGTCTTAGCGTGCTTAACTTGGAAGGATTGATAGGCGGATTATGTCGAACGTGTTCGAAGAGATAGTCTATGCAAGATGGTTTGTTGAACGAGCAATATTGATACGTCATGAAATTTGGTTGAACGTAAGTTGAAGTAGGATGGCTTTGCTGAATGACTCAGACCCCACGCGACGAATGTTGGGATATGCGTAGGAAATCGATGCTCGATGTTTAGAAATCGGAGTGATGCGAGCTTGGGTAGAAAACCCGTACTATCAACTTAGTTTGACCTTAGGATGGGGTCAGTGTTGATATTGTTGTTTGGGAACTATGATTCCAATGCTGACGAATAACCTTAGCCAAAAGACATAGCCTAGCGGTTAGGCAGACGTCCGAGCGCGAAGCGATAGGAGTTACGGAGGCACCACTCGCGACTCTCGGTTGACATGTACGTATATCATGGGCGCCCGAATATGTGCACGATCCGACTCGAGTGGTGAAGGTGGATTCTCTATCACGAGGCTTGGTTGAAATGCATGTATTTTGGGGATGCCTAAGATATATGCACGATCCATACTAAGTGATACGTTGAATCAAGTAAGACTTGAGGAACGGAAAAGTGTCAGGGATTTTGAGATCGTGAGTTTGGAAGAAAGGATTGAAGATAGTGCGAGCGTGGCTCGGATTGAGGAAACGCATAGGCGTAGTGTGTGCGAGAGTTCTTGAACGTTGAGTAAAAGTGATAAGTCAATAAGTGTACTTAGTTAGTTTCGAGGACGAAACTTTTTCTGACTGGTGTATGATGTAGTACCCCGTCCTGCTCAGTCAATCGGAGGAATCGAAATGCCGACAGTGTTCGAACTTAGCCTTGCAACGGCTACTCGGAGACATCGCTCGGTCGAGGCGACCGCTCGCTCAGGTGGGGTAGTTTCGGTGAACTTGCCTCATCTTTACCATCACATAATAAATCGTGTTTTCAACTTGCACAAGTAGGCTTAATAATAAAAGAGATGAATCCACATAGCTAAGGGAATAATTCCGACGGGTCAAAATGAGTTAGAACATGGAAAAACGTCCCACGGTCGGCTTAGAGTTGGTGCACGGCGTGCTTTGAAAATGACACTCGGTCCTTCGTCCCGTGGCTTGGGAGAAGAAAAGTTGGTCTTCGACACAAGTTATGAAATAGCCTAAGTCATAGGCGTCGCCCGCATAAATGCTCGACAAAGCATGCACGTTTCCATAATGCAAGGCTTGGCATAGCCTTTGCTCGTCCCTTGAGTCAAGTTATAGGCTCGATTAAGTTAGGCAAAGTTACGCCGATCGACCTAAGTCATTTATAGTGCTGTCCCGCTCTTTCTGCGGTTGTCAAGTTAAATAGTCCCACGATCCCAAGGCCCGTCATATAAAGTATGACTTGGGCGATAGCGTCGCGTAGATCGAAAGTCGGTTTGAGACACGATGGCACGATCCTAGAGTTTTAAGGCACGGGCCACGGTTGATTCATTGAGTTTTGGAAAGTGTTGCGAATAGTTGTTCTTGAGTTGTGTAAAATGATAGGGCAAGAAAGAAGAATGCTCGCGACTACGGGTCGTCGAGGCAAGATCTCACAGGTGAGACGTATTGAACTTGGCCCTGAAAGAGATGATAACACTAGAGGTGGAATAACTGTGTGAGACGTCAGTTAAGTCGAGTCTTGCATGGTCATGGACAACTTATCGACAAGGTAGAGTTTTCTCGAACGGAGCCCGACGGAAGGGGACCGGTTCTTGAGAAGCATCATTAGCACGTGCTGGATGACCGCACCAGTTAGCGCAGAGGCTTGCCAGCGGGGCTAGCTACCCACCTGGCAAGGGCGGCAGCCTAACAAGCTGAAGGAGTCCAGGATGGCTCTCGTAGTCAGTGACCAAATCATATAGATGAGTCGGCATGGAGGCAAATCCGCGTGTGTGCCTTTGGATTGAGTTGAGTTGTTGAATGTGTGTATAGTTGGAATACAATGTTTGGCCCTAAGATGTGGCATCAACATAGGCGACGTGCTTCGGTACGAGATGTGGCGTCGAGTCTAATGTTGTCAGCATATAAGTTGCATAGTTTGGATGTGAGTGGTCCAGAGTCTAAGTCAGGAAAGGCCGCAAGGCAAAGTTGGTCGAGTGACACTAACATTCACAAGTCTTGATTGGGTCAGTTGGTAATCAAAGTAGCAAGGGCCGCGAG
The DNA here is from genome assembly GCA_029216955.1 of Iris pallida. Classification (NCBI taxonomy): domain Eukaryota; kingdom Viridiplantae; phylum Streptophyta; class Magnoliopsida; order Asparagales; family Iridaceae; genus Iris; species Iris pallida. The sequence goes on from JANAVB010006393.1 coordinate 511,447, forward strand.
GTGGCGATATGGTTGAGTAGCACATAATTGCGAGGCACGGCACGGTAGATTTGTAGCACGGTCACAAGGAATTGGGTACTATCGCGTAGTACGTCTCTGATTTTGACCGAAAGGCAAGCACGACTTGATAGGTTAACATTGTTTGAGTCGACATTGTTGTGCAAGCACGGGATGGTCTAAAGACACAAATAGGCAAGGCGTCGGTCATAAAACTGATCCTAAGGCAAGAGTAGAAAGACAATACAAAAGGGGACTATGTTACACAAAGTAAAGTAAACGTGTTGGTTTTGTATGGGTGGGCGAGGAGCTCATTCTACCAGTACAGTTGAGTACTGACACCCATATAGTTTATATGTGCAGGCACAGGTAGAAGCTCGTGGTGCGGAGCTCGCTTGGATGTGTCGAGGCACGGAGTTCCTTGGCGATTCGAAGCGTGCGGCCACATGGAGTCAGACTTATATGGGACATAATGTATGGACATCGCCTTCTGAAGCTTCCGCTGGATCATGACTTGTAATTGAGAGATGAGAGAGAGCCGAGTGAACTTGTAAAATGTGAGAAGAGTGAGCTTGAGTGATTGTAATATTGGCCATACGCCCCCAATGTAACCGTTGTTTCAATATCAATAAAGAGCTTCTTTGAATGACTTGTATTTTGTTCTAAATTTTGCTGCTGTTATTCAATGTCTCTGCTTGGGACTTCTGTGCGACGATCCCGTCGCAGCCGCTGAATTCGGCCGTTATGGAACTCGCCTTGCATGAGCGCAATCTAGGCTCGTGCGGCATCACGCCTTAGCGAGGACGATCGCTCCTACGGGAGCGGGGCGTGACATGAAGCCCACCAGAAGATAGACTGTCCCTTTGTACCTCCTTTTGAGGAAGCTAGGCCACCTGTAGCTCAGCACCAGAGGGGTGGAGCTTTTGCGATGGCTGTCGAGAAGACCGACGCTGCAGGTGATGGGTTAGCAGGTTTATCCTTCTGTAAAACCCCTCGAAATATTTCCTTTATTTATTATTTATTTGTTACTAAATTTTGTTATTTGTTAAATAAATGTTATTACACTAATTATTAATTATTTATAAGGTTTAGATATATATGTATATATATATATATATATATATATATATATATATATATATATATATATATATATATATATATATATATATATATATATATATGAAGGTCTTTGTGTGTGCATTGTATTAGGAAATCCTAATCCTTAACCCTAAAGGCTAAACCTAGGTTAACTCTAACCTAAATTCATTTAGTTTATTTATTAGACTATATATATATATATATATATATATATATATATACTTATATATATAGTGTTACTATTTATTTAGTTTTATTATTAGATTATATATATATCTATACTTATATAGATATGGTGTTCAATTTATAGCAACCTAAACCAAATCCATATATCCCGACCCTAACCCTAGCTCAGCCCATGGGCCATCTACCCTCACCCTAACTTAGGTCCAAACCCATTAGGGTTTCCTAAACTCATGGATCTTATATATATATACATATATATATATATATATATGTAGCAACCAAACTAGCCTCAACCCTAACCTTGTCTACACGTAAACACCAGCCCCCCATCATCACCGCCACCCCTAGCCACCTCCGGCGACCCTTCCCTTCGCCTGCCCCCTCACCCAACCGAGGCATGTCGCCGTCGGGAGACGGAGAATGCGGCGTTGCCACGCCCGCGCGGTGCACCCGACCCGCCCGCTGATCCCGGCGACCCCCTCGTCGGTGCCACCCACCCGGACGGCGAGCCACCCCCCTGCGGCGTGGCCAGGTAGCCCCCGACCCACCACGTGGCGCTGCCATGTGGGAAAACCCCCCTTGTATGCTTTAACCCTAGTTTTAGGGTTTAAAATCTGATTATTTAGTTTTATTTAATGATTGTTATTGTGTAATAATTGATAATTAATTAGATCTGATTGTAGGAAATCATTGGTAATTAAGTAGAGGTTCTGCCCTAATTTTTGTGGGAATTAGTATTAATTATTAGTATTTATTTTTATTTAATTATGAGTTTTCAATGCTAGTAATTAAATAAATGTGTTTACTGTTTTAATCTTTAAGTAATAATTTTATTATGAATTAAATAAAACTTTGTAGATGAAAAAGTTTGTACAATTAATATAGTATTTTAAAATAATATTTCCATAATTTATAGAATTTAATTTATAATTATTTTACGTGAAAAACAGTAAATTTAAATTGTTTAATTAGTTCTGTTTGATTCATATTATTTAATTAGTAAATAAATGAATAATATAATTTATATGGAAAATATAGATTTAAATATAAAGTATATTATGGAAATTTTTCCAATATTTTATTGTTTTTTAAAATATTTTATTTAGATTTATCTTGTGAGTTTTGTATTAATCAAATCAATTATTAAATACTATTTTCAATTTATATTATGTATTTGGTTAGTAATTAAATAATACATATTGAATAGAAAATGTTTGTAAAAATATACTCTTCTGTATAAAAATAATTCCCATATTTAATTATAGTTATTTATAATTATTTGGATTTAGTTGGGTAATTTTTAGAATTATTTAATAAATTAGATATATTATATAATTAATTGTTATTAATTATATAAATATTGTAATTTTGTGAAGTGATAAGATTCTGTTAGAAATATGTAATTATGATATTTAGGAAATTGTTTCATGTATTTTATATGTATTTACAAATTTTTAAGATTTAAAAGTAGTTTTTAGATTCATTTTAGGATTATGTATTAAATTGTGTAATAATTATTTATTAATTTAAATAATTATTAATTATGTGTTACTATGGTATAAAATAGTGAAATTAGCTTTAATGGTTTAATTTAAGGTTTGTGGTGATTTTTAGGATTTATTTAGAATTATTAAGTACTTATTGTTATTAACTATTCATTTAAATAAATAGATTTAATGGTAATAATTCATTTCTGTAAAAATATGCATATAATGTATATTTATTATTCTGATATTATTTAGTTTATTAATAAAATAGACTAAAATGATTTTTCAGGATTTTTACTATTTTTGTTAGTATTATTAGGAATTGTGTATACCTGTGTGTATTAAATTGGTTGGTTAATTAATTATAATTAATTAATTAATTAATTATTAAATATTTGGTTATATATAAATTTCAGAATATAAGTTGTATGATAATAAGTATATTTTACATACTTATTATTGTTCATAAATATTGATACTAGTTAGCTAGTAATAATAGATTAATTTAAATTATAGATTACTTAGCAATTAAATAAATTGTTTAATTTGTTTAATTATTAATTAATTAGAAATCATGCTTGTTTAGGATTATTTGCTTCTCGGGACTCAGACTCTACTTTGGACCCGGATACTCAGTTGCTGGACACAGGCAAGTACACCTTCCTTGACAATTACTATGCAGTATTTACATTTGACCAGTTATTACTATTGTGTGCACTCGTCTCCATTGATAACTACCCTGTATAGAGTTAGCATAAACTTGACACCTTCTCAGACACGTATCACATATGAGTGAGTTGAGTGCAGAGGTTCTGTGTTGACTAGCCCTTAACATATGATCTTGAGTCTGTTAGCAGTTTGGTTTAGGTACATTATATTTACTATGACGTCTTGCATATTGTTCGTACCGCGTATACGGTATGAGCACATTGGGTGGGGAGAGTCTACTAGTGGTGTATGAGAATTTCTGTTTCCAATGTACGCTGGATGCTCGTAGCCCCTCGTTTCTCAAACTGTAGAACGCTTGGTGGCAGTTTCTTCTTCTTCTCCCCCTCTCATGTGCCACTAGAGATGTCTCGAGAGCATTTACACATAGATGGTTAGAACACCTTTATTGCTTACCTTGTATTTCCTGTCCTTGTTTGGTTAGGGAAATACTTGGTTGCATACTTTATTGTTACTTTTACATTACTGCTCAGTATTATCATGCATGTCGATTTCCTGTGTATTTGTTATGTCCCTCTGAGGACCTGGTATCTTTTCCAGAGCTTGACGAGCACTTATTCCCGGCTGATTACGGAGTAGAGGGACTTGTTGACGACGACTTTGAGGTGGAGCCGCAGCCTTGATCCTTTGGAGGCTAGCTATATCTTCAGACGTGGGTTTCATTTCCAGTATTCTGTTTATTTCTATTTACTACTTCATTTCATTCCAGTTGTACTCATTTACTTATTTAGTGGATTGTTCTCCACTAGTCATAGTTGACATTTCGACGCTGTGGCACTGATGAATTTCTATTCAGTTATCTCTTACTTTATTTCATGAATGAGACTAGTTTACCTGCCTGCGATGTTACTTTATTAGTTTTACTTCAGCGTACTACGATCAAATCATAGTCCATTAAATTAGGTTAGCTATGCTTGATTGTACAGCTGGCATGCCACGTGTTCTCAATCCGATTATTTGGAACTGGGGCGTGACACCTTCTCATTCTTCCTTTCCACTTTCCTGTGTGATTCCATTAGTACCTGCCAAAATATTATTGTGATTGCTAGATAGTGTAGCTACCCTGTTCGAGACTGTGAAATCACGACATGTAGGACTGTGTTGCGTGTTATCTTTGACTTTGATTGTTGGGGGTTTGACCTAGTAGGGATACGATCATCTTAATTTCGAGGACAAAAATTTTCTATGGGGGTAGGATTGTAACACCCAGTTTTCCAGATGAAGGTAATTTTGAAATTTTGTAATTATAATTATTATTTATCGATAATTATTACACATTATGATTTTTGGTGATTTTTAATAATTTTTAAACTATTTAAAAACTGCTTTAAGTCATGACTTATGATTTTGATGTGCTACCAGTGAAACCCTAGAGACTGTATGACCTAGAGCCTAACCATGTCATTAGGATGATTTAATTATCATTTTTAGCCTAGGGGTAATTTGGTTATTTTGACTTATTTGAATTATTTGATGATTTATTGAATCGGTGAATTCTAGTTTGACCTTGACTTGTTGAGACCTAGTGGACTAGCCTAGAAGCTAACCCTAGCCATGGTGACCCTAGTCTAACTTTGGTTAACCTACTTTTAGTCATTAGAAACTAATTTTGGATTAGGAGGATTAGTTTAAGTGAAATTATTTTATGGTTTGTGGTTTAATGAAATGACTTGTGATTTAAGGACTTAATGACTTGTGACTTGGCCCATGGCCCATAACTAGAAGCCCTAACCCTAACCAAACCTTAAGTGAGCAACCACATAGGGATCTCCACCCTATATAAACACTTATTCATTAGTTCTTGCCTCTTGTATATCATTTTAACACATAGGAAAAGAAAGGTATTTTCCCCCTTCCAAAAATTCCCATAAATTCAATTTAATTCCTTTTTAATCCTAATCTTTTGCATTATGACCTAATTTCTGGATGGTTATTATTTCTGGAGTTTAATTTCAATTTGGGATCAATTTGGAGCATTTGGCCATCAAGAAGAACACCCCCCATTTGGAGCTTTTTTATGCTTTTTGCACCTATTGGTAAAACTCCACAAATTGATTTAAAATTCTATTTTCTTTGCATTTAGGGCTAGAACTAGGAGTCTCCTAGTTGTCCCTGAAGTTTAAGCAAATTTCGTGTCCGTTTGGTGTCCGTATCGGACACGTGTCTATGTGTATTGCTAAGTGTTTGATGAATTGCTTGAATGGATTAAAACATTGTAATTTCGAAAACTAATTTTATGGATTTGTATCCCTATGTGTGTTCTTTAAATTTGTGTCCTACTGAGAACATTTCTGGACACGTTTTGTGTCCAAATTTAGACACACACGCACGCACGAGGCCCCGGTGCGCTGCCCTGCTGTTCGGGGTCGACACAGGACACGACACGGACTCTCATGAGCTAATTTTTTGTGGACACGCGTGGGCACTGTCTGCCATCACCCACACAAAATTTGAGGTAAAATGATCGAGTGGATCGAGAGAAAACTCGATCGCACCGATCCTTGCATGTGCTGCACGCGCGTGAAAACGCACACTGATACGCATGTTTTGACATGACACGGGGACACGGCGACGCAGTTCAGGAAGACACGAGTACAGCCCTATGTGGGGCGAACACGTGGGCACGAGCACGAGTTGTGTCGTGCCCTGTGTCGCATGCACGAGGTCGTGTCCTCGCTGCACGAGGACACTCTAATGCTGTTTTCTGGTATTTAGTTTTTTTAAAATTCATGGACACTTTGTGTCCTGATTCTTGGGCACATTAGGACACGTGTGTAGTGCCCCGCTCCTTACGGTCCACTATGTAATACCTACGGCTTGTTGACTCAGTCATGAACTGAGCATTTGGTGAAACCTTTGCCGGTATCGATTGATCACAGATGAAATGCAATGAACCTTTCCAATTGATGGATTAGCTTCTATTGAAATGAATCCAAGAGTTTTGCTGAATGTTTTCTCTCGCTGCTTGATTTTGATGAATGCGTTTTCGTGTTGGTTTTCGATGATTGGTTTTCATTGTTCGCTTTCATCGCATTTCGCATTCATTCTGAATCTTGAGAGAAAGAGACGAAGTATGCTAATCAACTGTTGGTGCCATTGTAGGCCGCGTGAATTGTTCGTGAATGGTGCGTGAAGTCCCTCCTTCTCTCTACTAAGATTCATCTCGGTGAGTTGCTTCAACCGAACAAACATTGATCTGTACGCCTAAGAAAAATGATCTCTAGTCCACTCTATTGCCTTGTCCCGATGATCAAGGATACCCCAACAAAAGATAAGAGAAGATAATTGAATTGAATTAAATACAAGAATATATGTTGCTATTCTATCTGCTCGATAAGAATGATAATCTGCTTGTCACTAGTATGCTTGAAAATGTAGACATGTACAGACGAACTTGTACGTGTTGAGAAGAACCTGAAGGCATGAATCAAACGTGTCGTGTATCTGTGCATAAGTCAAAATGTGTCTCATCTGATAGAACGGCTAGAGCATACATTTGGTCTCGGACAACTTGTATACAAGGAAACATTTGTCTCTCGGGTGGTATCTGGAGGCACCTGGAACCGCTCGGCCTAGGAGAGATTAGGGCCTCCATGTGAAAATGGGAGTCGATCTGAGTCCTTAGCGACGAGCTGAACTAAAGAGTCACAGCGGCTAATCATGGGGATAACCGATGGACCAACATATAGAATAGTCCACCTGCATGACCCGAGTGACAACTTCAATATCTGCAAGATTGAATCATGAATTACTCATTATGCAAATTGTGCTAACGTGGTTTTGTGCAGGGATGACTGTCGGCGATGGTAAGTTGCTATGATATATTCTACTGTCATGTTCTTATGAATTGTTAAAAAGAACCTAGATAAGTAGAAAGATCACTAGTAAATGTTAGCTCAACATATTGATTTAGTGCAGAGATTTGCGAGTTCGACCAAAAGCCGCTCGCCAGTACATGATGTGTGCTGACCCACGTTGTGGGCATCCTTTTCAGAAAGCAAAAGGAGACAGGAGGATTTCAAGTGAGGCACCGAAGCTTGTCTAGCCCAGTAGAGCTCGTGGATCGCCTCGAAGTTTCATTTCATTCCAGTCAAGTTTCCAGTTTTCATTTCCTTTGAAGATGTCTTTCAATTCCAGCTTGTAATAAAGGATATGATGTATGGGCATTGTGGCTAATTTCAAAAGAGTGTTTCAAAGAGAATCATGTAGCCAAATTATAAGACAAATCTGAGTTCGCAAAGCTTTGTACTTGTATTCCAATCAAGCTATCAATAAAATGAGTATTTCTATTTCAAATCTCTGTGTTCAATATTTGGTTTTCTGCAATGGGTGCGTGCGTGTGTTTTTCTTGACTAATGGGTGCGTACGTGTGTTTTGCTTGACTAGTTGTTTTTGTACAGGTACATGGCCTTGTGGAAGCGCAACTTAGGCTTGCACGGCATCACGCCTTAGCGAGGACGATCGATCCCGCAGGGATCCAGACAAGACGGACTACCCTAGCGGGATCGGGGCGTGACAAAGTGGATGTGTATGACATGTCCCAATGTCTTTACACCCCCTGACACGAATATTAATTTGGTTTTTGTTGACAAATTGGGTCGATTTTAGCATTACTGATACTGTGTTCCAGAATTGGGATATTCAAAAGTGGGTTAAATTGTTTCTGAGATTTACAAACTATTAAGTTGTTAATATGGTGAATTTATATGTACATTACTGTCTGAATAATAGCTACATGATTTGGTTCGATTTGATTTGGTATGTTGATTTCATTTTCGAGTGTGCTTTGGATTGGATTCGAATTTATGATTCAATGTACAGTGTTTCAACTTAAAACCTTGGAACTGATTTCATTCTCCAGTTTTGACATTTCAATTGGGTTTTTGGGGTTTCGAATTGCTAACTAATGATAATTTGATAGTGTTTAAACATGTGTTTGTGTGCGATTATTGGGAAATTGATTTGGGTTAACTGTAATTACAATGTATTCACTAAATTCAGTGTGGACACCATGAACCTGGAAATCCTGAGTTTGTGCACTGAACACACACACACATTGTATCACTGATTTCTGAGTTCACACAGTAAGTTCTGAGGTTGTTGAGTATGGGATTTGAATTCCCATACTGTTTTCCTGAGATTAAGGTGTTAATATGATATTGTATGTCATGTGATAACTTTAACATATGCTAAGGTAGGTCAGTAATTATGTGAGGGGCTGAGCATGATTGGCTTGGCTTGGCTTGCTTGCTTGCATTTGTAGCAGCTAACAGCAGTAGCATCATTACAATTGCAGTTGCAGCAAGGGCAGCAGCAGTGCTTGGCAGTAGGGGTTCTTTTACTGGCATTGTAGTGGTAAGTTACTAGTGTAATATGTTAGAATATTGAGAGGGTGTATTAGATAATGTTAGGGTAATGGATAAATGAAGGGTATTGGATATTAGATAGGATATGAGAGATGGTTCAGGACTTAGGCTTGGGAGTTGTTGTAATACTAGAGGGTACAGTCCAGGTGTTCATGTTGACTGTCCATTCATACTCGAGTTTTAGCCCTTACTCAAAACAGTTGGTTTAGCCTGGGATACATGTGTTCAGCCCTTAAGAACTAGAATAGGATAGGCCTGACCATGCATTTCCCTGTTACCTCCTTTGATCCATTTCATACTATGTATATGGTATATATATATATGTGGTGTAGCATATATAAATATTATGTAAGGATGTATCTATGTGGTAGAGTGTTTGGGATACATCATAAGTTTGGATGTTGAGATAGGGTAGTAGTGTAGCGCCCCGCTTTCGATAGGCGACGGAACTTCATAATATGCTAGCGCCGAGTCAGATCGGCCGGAAACTTAGATGGCCATCTGACTCGATCGCTAAGCTTGGTAAACGTTAACGCCTTACGGCATCGATTCAAATCAATTTGGACGGAAGTTACGAGAATCGATCCAACTAATGGAATGACTTCTGTTGGAATAAGTCCTAGATGCAGCGGGCTGCGTCTCGGCGAGTGAGCTCTCTATAAGAGTCCCTTCGACGGGACCGGACCGCTGTATGGTTTTCTTGGAGCTTTGCCGCTGGGCTTGATGAAGTGCTTTCGCGTCGTTTTCATGGATGCAATTACAATTTCGATGCAAGGGAAAAGGAAGGAATTCTAACAAAGCGTTGGTGCCATTGCAGGAGCTCGCGTAACTAAGGATTGACGTTGCGTAGCGCTTGGACGATCGGCACGAAGCAAAGTAATCGGTGGGTGATTCGAGCCTTCTTTTCTACTATGTCCCGTAAACTTATTCCTTGCTTCGAATTCATTCAAATCGAACGATGCCAAGTTAATTGTATTCCTATCCACTAAGTCAAGAACTCGGGAAAAACGTATCAATTTTGAGTAATCTACTCAGAAAAATACAAGTTTCTCACACAACTGAAAAAGTTTAAGGTTCTAGTAAAAAGATAGACTATTTCATGTGCTGCAAAATAATATGAAACGTCGATCATGGGTTATGATACCTCGGACAATTTGGTGCCCACGGGACGCTAAATCGGTGTACGGCTTTGGGGAAAATGAATCGTTGCATGAGTTGCGAGAAATGATAATGCTGTTCGATACTATCCGCGCTATACGAAACTGTTTGCATATATGAAACTGTTCGCACATAGGCATTGTCATGGACAGCTTGTGCACAAGTTCATTTTCCTCGAAATGGTATCCGGGGCATCGGAACCGATTCGTCCTAGGGGGAATAATTTATCGTGCTTCGGCGCGAGGCATGCGGGACCTTTAGTAAGGCTTGCAACCTAGGCTGAACGGGTTGCGTCGCATGCCAACTTCGATTAAGTCCCTAGTGGTACGTAGCACCAATGACCGCATATAAGATAGTTGCATGCTCACCTATTGTCTTATGCAGGTGTAAATATTATCTCTGTTTTCATGCAGGGACGAGCACGGCCGTGGTAAGAAATATGATAAACTGCGGTGTTATGTAGTATGCTTTAATACTCAAAGACGGCTATCGAATATGAACTGAATTCATTTATTTCTAATAGAAAGACAACTCTAAAGCATGCCTATCCTAACAATCAGAGACGGTTTAGACGAGTTGGTTCGTCTCGTCCACTTAGCAAGTGTGCTAATCCCCTCCCCCAATTTTCCCAGGTGCGGCGGGCGCTCCAACCTAAAACGAAGCTGAAGTACGGAGAGGCATTTTGAAGCTCTTCCTATACTGAAGTATTTTGAAGCCAATTCAAGTCGACGGCTTATGTATAAAGGGACGAATGTATGGGACGGCAAGCGTAGTTCAGGCAACTTTTCGAATGTATTTTCTTTCCGTTTTCAATCAATGTAGCCGCAACGGCATCCAATGTAAATTACGACTTGCACTTCGTTGCAAGCTATGAATGAAAAGCATTTCTATCTTCCTATACTGCGTTTTATATTCTGATGTGATTTGTGAAGTTTTGACTTGGCGTATTAATATCAAAATTAAAAGATAACCGTTTGAGAACTTGTCATCTTGCCTTGCACGAGCGTAACTCCAGGCTCGTATGGCATCACGCCTTAGCGAGGACGATCGAATCGGCAAAATTAACATCGGGGACGAACGTTGCCGACTCGGGGCGTGACAAATTGGTATCAGAGCTCAGTTATGTTTCCTCGGATTTTCGAAATATGTTTCATTGTTGGAATGTCCGTTGCGATGGCTTGATTGAATGCTTGTCGGCATGCTGCGTGAAATACAAGTTCCATACAGGTAAGCCCGTAGATATTTTTGAAAAATACTAACGAGTTTACACTGTTTGTAGGAATGACTAAGCGAGATAAGAAAATCGCCGGCCCAACAACCCAAACTCTAGATAGTACGTCGAGCACATAAAGCACCGAGCCTAGCGAGACGACTATGTAGAAGATGCTACAGTTGATGCAACTGCAGCAGCAGCAGCTTCAGACACAATTCAAAGCTCAATTTGAGGCGCAACAAAGACAGATGAATGCCCTGACTCAGATAGTGAGCAGAATGGCGGGCAATACCAAGATGACGGACGAAGAGCCCGAGGAAAAGCAAGGTGATCAAGAAGAAGACGAGGAGGAAGATGGCTCCCCGCAAATGATGAACTCTCCTTCCATGTTCAAAGTGAAGGAGTTTCGCAAAATGAACCCGCCAAAGTTCAACGGCCGAGCAGAGCCCGACGTGATAGTAGGATGGCTCGCAGAGATGGAGGACTTATTCGATCTCCTCTGCATCGAAGGGTCCCAGAGGTGGCCTGTGCGGCGCTGCAGTTACAACTTAGAGCACATGACTGGTGGACGGCGAAGAAACAAGAGATCTGTGAAACCGATTCCAACAAAAAGATTTCTTGGGAAATGTTCAAGACAGCCTTTCTTGAGCAGTACGTTCCTCGCGCCATCCGTCGACAGAAGGCAGATGAGTTCATGATGTTGAGGCAGGGGAATATGAGTATCGAAGATTATGATGCAAGCTTCTCAAAACTTGCAAAATTTACCGGCGCCTTCCTGTCTAACAACGAAGAATGGTGCGAGCGTTTTCAGCAAGGCCTCAACGAAGAACTGCGTAGGGACGTCATGAACCAACGATGCCGAACTTATCGTGAATCCTACGAAGCTGCACTTGATAGTGAGCGAATCTTTGGCCGTATGTCACAAAGGGCCGCGCCTGTCGTTCGCAACAACTTCAACAAGCGTCTTAATGACGCTGGAGGATCGGGAGTACAAAAGCGCCCAAACACGTCTGAGAATCGTGGTCACTTTGTTGCAGTAAATTACAACAGATGCGGCAAGCGTGGGCACCGAGCACCCGACTGTAGACTGAGAACATGCTTCAAGTGTGGCGAGCTAGGCCACTTCAGTCAATATTGTCAGGCGGGGAAGCCGAATCAACACAACCCACCAAGGAACACTCCGAATCCATATAAAGCGCCTATACTACAAGGCGTAAATGCGGTGCCTATGACCCTGCAGAATCAACGCCACGGAGCTCAAGGCCGAGTTTATGCCTTAACTCGGGATGAGGCGTACGCGTCCGATACGGTTGTAACAGGTATATTACTCTACAAAGATATACCTGCTCGAGTCCTATTCGATTCGGGTGCGACGCATAGCTTTATATCTGCTGATTTTGCGAAAGAAAATAAAATAACCATACAATCACTAGATATAAATATTAGCGTTAGCACTCCGTCGGGAGTCGATATGCCTGCGAACTTTATTTGTATGGATGGCCACATTTGCGTCGGGGAAAGATATCTATCCTTGGATGCCGTCGTGCTAGACATCAAAGATTACGACGTAATCCTGGGCATGGATTGGTTGGGTGCTTGTCGTGCAACGATCGAGTGCGCGGAGAAGAGAGTGGTGTTTCGCCTTTCTGGCGAGACAGAGTTCTCATATTCGTGCGGTACGGCCTCGAAGACGGCGATGATGGTGTCGGCAATCTCGGCAAGGCGTATGCTGCGTTCCGGCTGTGCGGGATACTTGGCATCAGTTCGAGACACGCGGACGGATAATACAAACACAATGCAGACTGATGTTGTGGCAGATTTTCCTGACGTTTTTCCTGACGAGATGCCCGGGATGCCGCCGGATCGAGAAATTGAATTCAGCATCGACACCTTTCCGGATACACGGCCGATATCAAAGGTGCCTTACCGAATGGCTCCAGCTGAACTGAAGGAACTGAAGGTACAATTACAAGAGTTGCTAGATCACAGATTTATTCGCCCTAGCGTCCCTCCGTGGGGAGCTCCCGTACTGTTCGTGAAGAAGAAAGATGGGTCGTTGTGGCTATGCATCGACTATCGAGAACTCAACAAGGCGACCGTGCAAAACAAGTATCCTTTGCCGCGAATCGACGACTTGTTTGACCAACTGCAAGGTGCGGCAATATTTTCGAAAATCGATCTTCGTTCAGGCTATCATCAGTTGAAGATCAAGTCCGACGACATATCGAAGTCTGCCTTCCGCACTCGATATGGTCATTACGAATTCCTCGTCATGCCGTTCGGTTTGACTAATGCCCCTGCCGCATTCATGGATCTGATGAACCGAGTCTTTCGACCTCAAATAGATAAATTTGTAGTCGTATTCATCGACAATATCCTTGTCTACTCAAAGAATCGGGAAGAGCACGCAGAACATTTGAAGACGGTGCTGCAGATTCTGCATGAAAATAAATTATACGCCAAGCAGAGTAAGTGCAAGTTCTGGATGAGTAGCGTGACATTCCTCGGGCACATAATCTCTGCCGAAGGTGTCGCGGTGGACACAAAGAAGATTGATGCGGTGGTGGATTGGAAACGACCTGCCTCGGCTAGCAACATTCGGAGTTTTCTGGGCTTAGCGAGCTACTATCGTAGATTCGTGCGAAGCTTCTCAAAACTAGCGTCGCCTCTGACTCGCCTCACCCAGAAGGGAGTAGTATTTGAATGGAGCGACGACTGTGAATCCAGCTTCCAAGAGTTGAAGCAACGGCTCGTCTCAGCTCCAATCCTTACACTTCCAGCCGGTCCAGAAGGCTTTCAGATATTCAGCGACGCATCGGGAACTGGCCTCGGGTGCGTACTCATGCAGAGAGACAAAGTCATCTCCTACGCTTCACGGCAGTTGAAGCAGCACGAGAAAAACTACCCGACGTACGACCTAGAATTGGCGGCGATCGTCTTTGCATTGAAGTTATGGCGGCACTACCTCTATGGCATGGCATGCAGAATCTATACAGATCACAAAAGCCTGAAGTACTTATTTACACAACGGGAACTCAACCTACGACAGCGATGTTAGCTCGAACTCATAAAAGATTACGAGCTAACGATCGAGTATACACCGGGCAAGGGAAACGTGGTGGCCGACGCATTCAGCAGAATGTTTATGGGAACACTGGCCATAAACAAGGAGATAAAGCGAGACCTTGAAGCGATGGGTATCGAACTCGGAATTGAGTATCGACACCTGCACCTAGCTCAACTGAAGTTAGGATCGAGCCTGCTTAGCAAGATAAAGACCGCACAGGGGGACGACTCATTCCTGAAGAAAATACGTGAGCTGATTTCAACGGGAAGGGCGACTGACTTTACGGAAGACGGAGACGGGACGATGCGACTAAAGGGAAGGCTCTGCATTCCGGAAACTGCCGAACTCAGAAAAGAAATTCTGACAGAGGCGCACTATGAAAAGTACTCGTTACATCCTGGAAGCACCAAGATGTACAAGGACTTGCGCACAAAATTTTGGTGACACGGTATGAAGAAAGACGTGGCTACGTTCGTATCGCAATGTATGGCGTGTCAGCAGGTGAAGGCGGAACACCAACGGCCAGGCGGCGAGCTGCAGAACATCTCCATTCCCGAGTGGAAGTGGGACAATATCTCGATGGATTTCATTGTGGGATTTCTGAAGACGCCGCGGGGGAATGACACGATTTGGGTCATTATTGATAGATTGACCAAGTTGGCTCACTTCATCGCAATTAAAGTAGGATGGAGCATCGATCGGTTAGCACAAATCTACGTCGATGAGATTGTTCGACTGCACGGGGTACCGGCCTCTATAATTTCGGACAGAGACGGGTGATTCCTATCGCGTTTCTGGACGAGCCTCCAAGCGGCGATGGGGACCAAACTGAACTTTAGTTCGGCGTACCATCCCCAAACAGACGGTCAGACAGAGAGGGTCAATCAGATCTTAGAAGATATGTTGTGTCTGTGTGCGATAGACCTAAAGACTAGTTGGGATACGCATTTACCGCTTACGGAGTTTGCGTATAACAATAGTTATCAGTCGAGCATTCAGATGGCTCCATACGAAGCGCTCTACGGGAGGAATTGCCGTTCGCCGATATGTTAGATGAAGTCGGAGAGCGACAAGTGCTTGGACCGGAACTGGTGGAGCAGGCCGTCAAAAAGGTCTGCTTGATTCGAGATAGACTCCGCATCGCGCAAAGTCGACAAAAGAGCTACGCAGATCTTCGTCGACGACCGCTAGAGTTCTTGGTCGGGGACCATGTGTTTCTGAAAGTAACACCCAAGCACGGCGTGATGCGGTTCGGCGTTAAAGGCAAGTTGAGCCCGAGATTTGTAGGCCCCTTCGAGATCATTGAGCGAATTGCGACGGTTGCTTATCGGATCACACTACCTCCTGCCTTAGCTGATGTGCACGATGTTTTCCATGTTTCACAACTTCGAAAATACGTGCACGATCCAAGTCATGTGGTTAGCTTCGATCAGTTGGAGCTACGTACTGACTTGCCTTACTCGGAGGAGCCTATTCAAATTTTGGACCGCAAGGAGAAGGTGCTGCGAAATCGGTCGATGTCCTTGGTCCGCGTGCTTTGGCGGAACCATTCAGTCGAGGAGTCGACGTAGGAGATAGAGGCGGAGATGAAAGAGAAGTACCCCGCGTTGTTTGTCTAAATTAAGGTCCGACCCTTGTTCTTAAGTTTCGGGATGAAACTTTTTCTTAGTGGTATATTATGTAGCGCCCCGCTTTCGATAGGCGACGGAACTTCATAATATGCTAGCGCCGAGTCAGATCGGCCGGGAACTTAGATGGCCATCTGACTCGATCGCTAAGCTTGGTAAACGTTAACGCCTTGCGGCATCGATTCAAATCGATTTGGACGGAAGTTACGAGAATCGATCCAACTAATGGAACGACTTCTGTTGGAATAAGTCCTAGATGCAGCGGGCTGCGTCTCGGCGAGTGAGCTCTTTATAAGAGTCCCTTCGACGGGACCGGACCGTTGTATGGTTTTCTTGGAGCTTTGCCGCTGGGCTTGATGAAGTGCTTTCGCGTCATTTTTATGGATGCAATTACAATTTCGATGCAAGGGGAAAGGAAGGAATTCTAACAAAGCGTTGGTGCCATTGCAGGAGCTCGCGTAACTAAGGATTGACGTTGCGTAGAGCTTGGACGATCGGCACGAAGCAAAGTAATCGGTGGGTGATTCGAGCCTTCTTTTCTACTCTGTCCCGCAAACTTATTCCTTGCTTCGAATTCATTCAAATCGAACGATGCCAAGTTAATTGCATGCCAATCCACTAAGTCAAGAACTTGGGAAAAACGTATCAATTTTGAGTAATCTACTCGGAAAAATACAAGTTTCTCACATAACTGGAAAAGTTTAAGGTTCTAGTAAAAAGATAGACTATTTCATGTGCTGCAAAATAATATGAAACGTCGATCATGGGTTATGAAGCCTCGGACAATTTGGTGCCCATGGGACGCTAAATCGGTGTACGACTTTGGGGAAAATGAATCGTTGCATGAGTTGCGAGAAATGATAATGCCGTTCGATACTATCCGCGCTATACGAAACTGTTTACATATATGAAACTGTTCGCACATAGGCATGGTCATGGACAGCTTGTGCACAAGTTCGTTTTCCTCGAAACGGTATCCGGGGCATCGGAACCGATTCGTCCTAGGGGGAATAATTTATCGTGCTTCGGCGCGAGTCATGCGGGACCTTCAGTAAGGCTTGCAACCTAGGCTGAACGGGTTGCGTCGCATGCCAACTTCGATTAAGTCCCTAGTGGTGCGTAGCACCAATGACCGCATATAAGATAGTTGTATGCTCACCCATTGTCTTATGCAGGTGTAAATATTATCTCTGTTTTCATGCAGGGACGAGCACGGCCGTGGTAAGAAATATGATAAACTGCGGTGTTATGTTGTATGCTTTAATACTCAAAGACGGCTATCGAATATGAACTGAATTCATTTAGTTCTAATAGAAAGACAACTCTAAAGCATACCTATCCTAACAATCAGAGACGGTTTAGACGAGTTGGTTCGTCTCGTCCACTTAGCAAGTATGCTAATCCCCTCCCCCAATTTCCCTAGGTGCGGCGGGCGCTCCAACCTAAAACGAAGCTGAAGTGCGGAGAGGCATTTTGAAGCTCTTCCTATACTGAAGTATTTTGAAGCCAATTCAAGTCGACGGCTTATGTATAAAGGGGCGAATGTATGGGACGGCAAGCGTAGTTCAGGCAACTTGTCGAATGTATTTTCATTCCGTTTTCAATCAATGTAGCCGCAACGGCATCCAATGTAAATTACGACTTGCACTTCGTTGCAAGCTATGAATGAAAAGCATTTCTATCTTCCTATACTGCGTTTTATATTCTGATGTAATTTGTGAAGTTTCGACTTGGCGTATTAATATCAAAATCAAAAGATAACCGTTTGAGAACTTGTCATCTTGCCTTGCACGAGCGCAACTCCAGGCTCGTGCGGCATCACGCCTTAGCGAGGACGATCGAATCGGCAAAATTAACATCGGGGACGAACGTTGCCGACTCAGGGCGTGACAAGTAGTGTATAGGGAAAAAAAAAGGAAGAAACTAGGAAGGAAAGATTAATGCTTGAGGGAAAAGTAGTAGGTAATGTCATGTAAGGATAGGTTAGTAGGATTTGAGTGAATGGCTAATGCATGTATACATATAGGTTGGGTTCACACATGATGTCATTGCCACGCCCCGATTCCGTAGAATCGATAGTCGTCCCCCGGGTATGATGCCGTGCGAACCTAAGTTACGATCGCAAAAGGCATAGTCATAAGGTTATCCAAAACACAACATCAAATTAGAGTACGCAGAGAAATTGAATGACACATTTGAAGTAAAAATAGACTTTTTTATTGATAATAAAAACTTTACATGGACTTCTTTACAATCATTGCCGTACGGGCTACAACATGACTCGACTTACAAAATGAACGCCGATGAGATAGTCGTTCTATACATTACATCCCTTTTTACAAGCAAAAACCATTACACATTTCCACCTGCTATCGTGGGAAGTCGAGTCGCCATGTCTTCTTTTGGACTGAGTGCGGGTCTTCTTCAAAAGTAAACTAGAAACACAAGCCTTCACACGTGGACGAGGCTTCAAAAGGGTTCACTTCGCCTTGAGCTTTCAGGTGGCACGCCCTTCGTGGTTCTGGGTACCTGCGTGGAGAGCGAGGATCAGTACATTACACTTTGTACTGGTACATGGCAAATTAAGTTCTAAGCTCTCATTTGGTTGAAGAGTTTATATGACTTAGTTCATGAATGTTTCTAACCATCCTAATGAATTTCCAGCAAGCAATGACAAGCATAATGTAAAAATATGTTGAAACTTACCCCCGGCAGACCGCACCACGCCTTATGAAACTTACCATGTTCTTCCCTGTCAATTGTTATCATTTTCCTACCAAGTGCAATATTACGTGTGATTGGTCACTGGCATAACAAGCCATCCTGGACTCTATAGCTTTTGTTAGCCGGGGCCCTTGCAGCGCAAGTAGCGAGCCCCGCTGCAAGTTCCCGCTTAACCTGTGCTATCATCCAGCACAGCTATACACCGTGTTTCCTTTCTTGGCCGAAACGATCCCATGGCCTTGGGTTGTCGTTACGGAGAAACTTTACCTTGTCGACAAGTTGTCCAATGACCGAGTTCAGACAATATTTAGTTATTAAGGTCTAGCCTACATTTTTTCTTTGAAACTTGATTATTTTATCGTATCCATGCCCTTGCATTCATTCTTTCATCCGTAACAACACTATCGATTTGCCTAAGAAGGGGGTCGAGAAGAGAAGGGTCAGCCACTCACCTTGAGTTTACTTCGGCGAGAGAACTTGTTGGCCGTGCTAGACATCGCCTACACGATTACCTAAAATTGCACAAGCAACCGATTAGAATACTGCATTATTCAAGGAGTTCGATAGGAAATGCGAGTTCGAAATGCAAGCCATGAAAACCATCGAAAACATTCACGAAAATGCATTCAGAAAACAAAGCCAAAACTAACGCAAGCGGCGTGAAAAGCAGAGCAACGGGAGGTCTCTCCCGACTCAGCCACAGAGTAAATCCTCGAGGCGCAACCCGCTGAATATGGGACTTGGTTTCGAAGAAGACATTCCATAACGAGGAATGGATCTTAATTCAACCGTTCCCGTTCGATTGACTCGGTCGATCACTACCTATCGGTCCCGACCGAATCGATAGCGACAGTGTTCCTTTCTCGTGCACCCCGTGGACAGAGTACGGGGCACGATGTAGGGACGGGGCACTACACCATAACCAACTAAGAAAAAGTTTCGTCCTCGAAACTTAAGAACAGAACCTACCTCTACGAGAACAATGAAGGGAACTTCTCCTTCATTTCTGACTCAAGCTCCCACGTCGACTCCTCGACTGAATGGTTTCTCCAGAGGACGCGGACTAGAGGAATAGCACGGTTGCGGAGAAGTTTATCCTTACGCTCCAAGATTTGCACCGGCTCTTCGACATATGACAAGTCTGCCTTCAGGTCCAGCTTACCCAAATCTACCACATGCCCCGGATCGTGTACATACTTCTGCAATTACGAGACGTAGAAGACGTCATGTACCTCTGACAATGCAGGCGGCAAGGCAAGTTGGTAAGCTTCCGGGGCGACTCGCTTCAATATTTCGAACGGGCCAACAAATCTTGGGCTCAACTTTCCTTTCGCACCGAACCGGGAAACTCCATGCATAGGCATCACCTTCAGGAATACATGGTCGCCTTTCGAGAACTTGAGGGGGCGTCGGTGCGTGTCGGCATAGCTTTTCTGCCGGCTTTGTGCTATCTTCAATCTCTCTCGTATTAACTTGACCTTCTGCACAGTCTGCTCCACCAGCTCCGGACCAAGTATCTGCCGTTCCCCGACTTCATCCCAGCAAATGGGCGATCTGCACTTTCGGCCGTACAAAGATTCATACGGCGCAATTTAGATGTTGGACTGATAGCTGTTGTTGTATGCAAACTCGGCCAGCGGTAGATGGACGTTCCAACTTGACTTCAAGTCGATCGTACAGAGTCGTAACATATCTTCGAGAATTTGGTTCACCTGCTCTGTTTGGCCGTCAGTCTGAGGATGATAAGCTGAGCTGAACTTCAACTTGGTCCCCAGTACTGAATGTAGACTATTCCAGAAGCGCGCTACGAACCGTCCATCCTGATCCGAGACGATAGATACTGGGACCCCATGCAGCCGAACTATTTTATCAAGGTATATCTGAGCAAGGCGGTCGATGCTCCAAGTAACTTTGATGGTGATAAAGTGCACTGACTTGGTTAGTCAATCGATGATGACCCAGATGGCGTCGTTTCCCCACGGTGTCTTCGGCAAGCCAACAACGAAGTCCATAGTGATGTGATCCCATTTCCACTCTCGAATGGCAAGGTTCTGCATCTCCTCGCCCGGTCGCTGGTGCTCGGCTTTAACTTGCTGACAGGCCATACATTTTGACACAAAGAGCGCTACGTTCCTCTTCATGCCGTGCCACCAAAAGACAACGCGGAGGTCCTTATACATCTTGGTGCTTCCAGGATGCAAGAAATATTTTGCATAATGCGTCTCTGACCTTATCTCTTTTCTAAGTTCTGCGTCGTCCGGTAAGCATAGCCGTCCCTTCACGCGCAACACTCCCGACTCGTCCTCTGCAAAGTCGGACGCTTTCCCTATCGATATCAGCTTCCGTATCTTCTCCAGGTAGGGGTCGTCCTTCTGTGCAGACTTGATCCTCTCCAGTAGGCTCGGTTCCACCCGCCGTTGCGCCAGTTTCATGTCTCTGAAACGAACTCGGAGCTTGATGCCCATTCCATCCAAGTCACGCAGCAGTCTATCGTTGATGCATAACGAAGCTAAGTACTTCCGGCTCAGCACATCCGCTACCACATTTCCCTTGCCCGACATATAGTCGATTGATAAGTCATAGTCTTTGATTAGTTCGAGCCATCGCCCCTGCCGCAAATTCAGTTCTTTCTGGGTGAAGAGATACTTGAGACTTTTGTGGTCCGTATAAATCCTGCACGCTACGCCATAGAGATAGTGACGCCACAGTTTCAACGCGAACACAATTGCCGCTAGTTCTAGGTCGTACGTGGGGTAGTTCTTCTCGTGCGACTTCAACGGCCGGAAAGCAAAAGATATCACCTTATCCCGCTGCATGAGCACACACCCCAAGCCCTGGCCAGAAGCATCGCTGAAGATTTAAAATCCCTTCGTCCCGTCAGGAAGAGCAAGTATCGGGGCCAAAACGAGCCGTTGTTTGAGCTCCTGGAAGGAAGCTTCACAGTCGTCTGACCACTTGAATGCGACTCCTTTCTGGGTGAGGCGAGTCAACGGCGATGCGATCTTCGCGAAGTCCTTCACGAAACATTGGTAGTATCCCGCCAAGCCTAGGAAGCTTCGAATTTCGCTAACTGATGCGGGCCGTTTCCAATCAGCAACTGCCTCGACATTCTTCGGATCGACTGTGATGCCCGCGGCGGAGATGATGTACCCAAGGAATGAGACGTTGTTCAGCCAGAACTCGCACTTGCTCATCTTTGCGTACAACTAATTCTCTCGAAGGGTTTGGAGTACCGTTCACAAATGCTCTGTATGTTACGCTCGATCCTTCGAGTAGACGAGGATGTCGTCGATGAAGACTACTACGAACTTGTCAACGAACGGACGGAACACCCGATTCATTAGATCCTTGAAGACGGCAGGGGCGTTTGTCAGACCGAACGGCATTACCAAGAACTCGTAATGGCCATAACGAGTGCGAAAGGCAGACTTTGGCACGTCATCTGGCTTGACCTTGAGTTGGTGATAACCCGATCGCAGATCAATCTTCGAAAACACCGTTGCACCTTGAAGCTGGTCGAACAAGTCGTCGATGCGGGGCAGGGGGTATTTATTTCGGATGGTGGCTTTATTCAATTCCTAATAGTCGATGCAGAGTCGCATCGATCCATCCTTCTTCTTCACGAACAGTACGGGCGCACCCCACGGCGAGACACTCGGACGGATAAACCCTCTGTCGAGCAATTCCTGAAGTTGTGCCTTCAGTTCATTTAATTCTACAGGGGCCATTCTGTACGGAGCCTTCGAGATCGGCCGGGTATCGGAGAATGTATCGATGGTGAACTCTATCTCTCGATCGGGTGGCATGCCAGGTAGCTCGTCCGGGAACACGTCTGGGAATTCTGCCACAACGTCGATCTGACCCGCGTTTGCACCATCCTGTCGCATGTCTCGAACGGAAGCTAGATAGCCTTCGTATCCGAAATACAGCATCCGTCGAGCAGATATTACGGAGATCACCATGCAGGTCGGCGATGCCTCACCGCACGAGTAGCAGAATTTAGGCACTCTAGGTATGCGGAATGTGACCTTCTTTTCAGTGCAGTCTATGGTTGCATTGCACGGCCCGAGCCAATCCATTTCCAGAATAATGTCAAAGTCCTTCATGTCTAGAACTATCACGTCCAGACCGATCTTTTGACCGCCAATACAGATAATCCTGCCGGCGCAAGCTAAGTTTGTGAGAATTGGTGTGCCCGAAGGCGTGCTTACGCTAAGGTCGAGATCTAATAATATTACAGGGAATTTGTGCTCGGCGGCAAAGTTCGCCGATATAAAACTATGTGAAGCGCCTGAATCAAATAACACATGAGCAGGCACATTATTTGTCATGCCCCACTCCCGCAGGAGCGATCGTCCTCGCTAAGGCGTGATGCCGCACGGGCCTAGGTTGCGCCCGTACAAGGATAAGTCCAGAAACGGCCGATTTGAGCTAGGCCACATAGTAGCACATAGTGTCCCCATTTGTAGCGAAAAGTAAATGAACACAAATGGAAGCAAATTCAAACTCTTTATTGATATTCAAGAAGTTTACAAGCGGCGCTAGGCTTATATTACAAATCGCTCAAGCTCTCTCTATCTGAATCATAAAAGGCGTGCCAAGTGGCTTACAACATAGAATGATTCATGGCGATGTTCCGATACATTATGTCCTGTATATGGTGCTCCAGCTCCTTGCAACGCTCCAAGGCTCCAGAGATAGCTCCGCGCCTTAGCACGTTCGAGGAAAGCTCCGCACCCGCCGATGTTTCCTGCTTCCTGCAAGCAGACTGTGGGGTTATCAGTACATTGTTATGTACTGCTGGGGAGGCTAGCTCGCCCACAATGCTATCATTACCAAACACGTTCCATTTACTTTTGTGCATCTCTATCATTCATTGTCTTTCTAATCTTGCCTTAGGATCAATTTTATGGCATATGTCATAGCCTATCTCGTGTTGCCCATTTCAAGTGTCGCATGGAAATACATACATGACTTACCCATACTTACCGTTCGGCCTTTCCTGTTCAATGTAAACCAGGTTAGTCAACAATTCATATATTTCAACATAACATGATTCACGTAAACATTCAGTATTCAAGGGCGTGTCCCTGCCGAAGGTTCTAGCGCGTCGTGGGTGTGTTCTCTAAGTCATTTGCACGAAGTACTCTTGGTCATTTGGTGTGTTACATTTCAAGCCTGTTCAGAAGGCGCTTTGTTTAGTTCACTTAGACTACTTTGATATCAATGCAAGGACTTGCACGTGGATTGCCACCAGCAAAGCCCACTTAATCTATATGCACCAGTCGCTGGCAAGTCAGCCATTTTGGATATTTTCCCCTGTGGCATTCTAATCTATCAAGCGTGATGGCTGGTACACCTTGATAGACTATTGAATAACCGGCCCTATATTTGGTTATGTGCCCAAGCCCGCACATTCTGTCCGCCCGTAGGCCATGATTCCGCCTAGGCCGGCCACGAAAATGTCGTTCGTTGCCCTTGGAATCCCTTTTCACTCATGCACGAGCCGTCCACGACCATTTCGTATTTTATTATCATTTTAACTTAACGGCTGTCTCCGAGCCGTAGGCTAACCCTTAGCCATAATGCGTTATCGACCAGGTTGGCATCCGTACAGCGCGGGTAGGGAGCTCCGCTGCCACATGTCCGTCATACCTGTCGCTAACCATTTCTTTCTTTCTTATCTTTTCTTCATTCTTTCTTTTCTTTCTTTCACTTGTCCGTTCATTGATTTATTCACCTATTCATTCATTCTTTCATTCATACATTATGCAACTCCCCATGCGGGAGTTGCCTTGGCGACCCATCGGTCCCATAATCTTTTAATGTTGCTAAACTCTACTCGGAACGACTATGTTGATAGTCTTCCTGTTTCATTATTGTAAACCATTCATTGTTTCATTGTTGAACGCGATGAGGGACTTGAATGTAAGCTTGTGCCTTAGCACGAGCGTGGAGCGCGGTGCGAGAGTTCTCGTATTTTTCATATTCTTTTCCGTATTCTATACAAGCATGCAAAATGGGATTATTCCCTTAGCTAGGTGCGTTGAGTCCTTTATTAGCATGCGCGGTGTTATCGCCTAACGATTCTAGCTATAGTGTCCGTATTATTATGTGTCTAGGCTAAGCAAAGGCGGGTTCATCGGAGCCACCCACCTTAGCGATGTTCGCATCGGCCGAGCGATACTCCGAGCGCGCCTTTGATAGTCTAAGTCTGGATTCATCTTGACGGGCCAATGTAAGCCTTTGCATCAATTCTTCATCAGGTCGATGCCAACTCTACGGGTCAACGGCTCGTTTGAGTCGTTGTACTTGCCGTTTGAATAGGCATTCCGCTAGGGCAGAGCGGGTCATTATATTATTGAATTTTAGTATACCTGATACTACTGTATCTGATGCCAGCGCTTCGTCTCGAGTCATGGCATAGATGCGGCCCTGAGTATTGGGGCGACGATCTTGGCCATTTTGTGGTGCAGGTTGAGTGGGCGGAGGAGGTCGGGGCGCTGCCCTCGATTCTCTTGGCGGTATTGTTGTGGTGGTGCATTGGGACGATTTGGTCTTCGTCCCATACAGTCTCGGGCTCGGTGGCCCCTTTCTCTACAAACGAAACATGCTCCCCTGGTGAAGCAGTAGTTGGCATCATGTCCGAGATTGTTGCACTTGGTGCATCGAGGTAGTGGGTTCTGCCCTCTATAGCCGTCGTTGTTTGGACGCTTTGACGCGTAATTCTTGCCTCCTATATAGCTAGAACGTTTATGATTGGAGTGGCGCACAACGTCGTCAGCACCGGAAGGATGCAGGTTCTCAAGGCGGAGGGCGTGATTCAGAGCCTCGCCCACAGTCTTGTACTCCGGGACTCCGACATGCGTACTGATAGAGTGTCGCAGACCCACTTCGAACCGTCGCACACGATACTCTTCAGTAGGCAGAAACTGGCCAGCAAACTTAGACAACTTGTTGAATTCTGCGACGTACTATTCCACTGTCCTGCTTCCTTGCTTCAACTGCATGAATTCATTCTCCTTTGCTTGACGAACGGCTGACGGAAGGTACTGGACTTGAAAAGCTTTGCGGAACATGGCCCAAGAGATCGGCGCAGCGGTATTGTCCGGTCGGATCGCTCGCTTGCGCACGGCCCACCAGTCGTGCGCGTTCAACCGTAGTTGAAGTTGTGCGCAGGCGACTTGCTTCGATTCTTCAATGCCGAGAAGCTCGAAGTGATCTTCCAGCTCTTCCAACCAGTCGATCGCCATGGAAGGGCCTTCGGTACCGCTGAAGGAAGTGCGGCACGCCTTCTTGAATTCTGACACTTCAAAGTTGTATTTTTTTGTTGCAGCTGGTTGACGCTCGGGCTCCTCCGTATCGACTTCAATGAGCTGGATCGTCGGCACGGTGGCAGCAGGTGCTGTGACGGTAGGTGCAGTCGCAGAATTTCCGTTGGCCGCCATTGTCTGGACGATCTGCTGCAGGGTATCTAACTGCTTTTGTTGAAGTTTGGCATGTACGTCAAAGCGAGCTTCGAACTGGGCCTGTCGTTCCTCTACCTGTTGATGCCGGTTCTCGGACTGGTTTCGTTGTGCCTCTATCATGCGCAACATCCTTTCGATGGTATCGTTAGAAGGTCCGGTCCGCGGACGAAGCGAACTACAAGAGCCGCTTGAAGCGCTCTGTTCTTGCTCGGCCGTGGGTTCCGTCACTTCTACGATACGAAGGCAAACGCATCAGTCACAAATTATTTCGGACTCATTGTATGGAACAACTTATCTCATCGATGCGAGGTCAAAGGTTTGGAACTCTATACGCGAGGCCAAAGGATGTAAAGCCGTGCTCTGATACCATTATGTCACGCCCCGATTCTGTAGAATCGATAGTCGTCCCCCGGGCGTGATGTCGTGCGAACCTAAGTTGCGATCGCACAAGGCATAGTCATAAGGTTATCCGAAACACAACATCAAATTAGAGTACGCAGAGAAATTGAATGACATATTTAAAGTAAAAATAGACTTTTTTATTGATAATAAAAACTTTACATGGACTTCTTTACAATCATTGCCGCGCGGGCTACAACATGACTCGACTTATAAAATGAACGCCGATGAGATAGTCGTTCCATACATTACATCCATTTTTACAAGCAAAAACCATTACACATTTCCACCTGTTATCGTGGGAAGTCGAGTCGTCATGTCTTCTTTTGGACTGAGTGCGGGTCTTCTTCAAAAGTGTAACACCCTGTTTTCCAGATGAGGGTAATTTTGAAATTTTGTAATTATAATTATTATTTATTGATAATTATTTCATATTATGATTTTTGGTGACTTTTAATCATTTTTAAACTATTTAAAATTATGACTTGTGATCTTGACATTTTACTATTGTTTGGTTTTAATTTCGAGGAATTTGTCACCCCCAGTTTTCAGGAACATGGGTATTTTTGTCATTTAGTATTTTTGAAATATTTTTGAAATTTATTTTATTATTTATGATATTGTTTTGGGGTTATTTGAGTCGGGTTCGAATTTCAGCTCAATCCGACTTGAAACGGGGACCTGGGGGTAGTGTTGACTTTAGTAGACCCACACATTAGTTAGCCATAGCCCACATGATAGAAATATTTTAGTTAGAGGTTAGACTAATTATTATGGATAGGGTTAGTGTGATTAGAGACTTTAGAATGACTAATTTAGCCCCAACTAATTAGCCCTTTCCTAATACTAATAGAATAGGTTAGTGGGGGCATTTTGGACCTTACCATAATAGGACAAATAGCCCCATATGGCCAGCCACTTTGGGAGAGGATAGGCTCAAGTTCATTTCATTATTCTCATCCACACTCTCTCTCTTGTTCTTCCCCAAATTTCTAGAGAGCAATCCCTAGCAATTTCTCCACCAAATCCTTCCATTTCGCCACCAAATCTTCTTCTTTCCTTCTCCATTCTAGCCAAGGAGGAAGCTACCCAAGTTTGGGAGGATTCGAAGCTCGTTCGTGTCCTTTTGGAATCTCTACGTGTCGGTGTCGCTTCGGGAAGGCTTTTCTTCGATTCGATCTACCGGGAGGTATAAATCCCTTCTCCTTTTCATTTCCTCATGCATATAGGTCTATTTTGAACCCATAGGAATGACCCCCATGGTTGCATCTCCATTTGTGTCCATTTCGTGTCCATTTGGAGGTCATAGGAGTGTCCTTTGTGTTGTGGTTGTGTCCATGTGGGAAAACCCCAAGTTTGGACACACTATGTGTTGTTGTTATGTATGAATGAATTATTACATGTTTAATCTCATATTTTTGTATTGGAGATGTGTTCTATAGTGTCTCATATATATATATTAGTGTAGAGAGTGAGTTTTTGATATATTATGTTATATACTTGTGTTCTTTTGTCTCAAACTACCCAAATTCGTCATAATTTTTATCCACGTTTTTAGTAGCAATAGCAACTTAGAAATGTCATAACTTTTTGTTTAAAACTCCGATTTATCTCACATTTTTTTAAAATAACCATATCGAAGTTAGCTTTCCAAATATATATTTTAATAAGCCAAATTCTTTCTATAACTTTCTGTAAAATTATTTGAGTGTCAGCTGTATGAAAGACGAATGCCTTTCGGTATTTTCGCGATTTCGGGAGCTTCCGGACACGAAAATGCGATCCGTTTGAAGTTTCGGAAAGCTAACATGAAGTAATACAACATACTTTAATCCTAGAATTTAGTGAATGCCCAATTGGTACAGTATTGGTTTTAAGTAAAAGAGTGACTATACGATATATGCATTTTGTGTAACCTATGAGCCTATGTAGTATGGATATTAAATGAATATAGAGTATGTAATGCATGATATGTTAGATGAATGAAATGATATATATATGATATATATTCTCTTTACATTAATGTATATATATGGTTGAATGCAAGCATGTAGGAATGCAATTAATGTAATATATGTAAGCAATGCATAAATGCATGAATGAAAGAATGATATACAATGCATGCATGAAAGTATATAATGAATGCTAGATATAAATGCAAGGTATATATGTAATGATAGATATGAATGCGTAATGTATAAATATTGTAAATGCAATATCAGATTTCATATGTAGACATAGAAACAATGCATAGCTGATATTTAGATTGAATGTTAGTTCATTTTAGGTTGTTCGAACACTGAACTGTCCATGTAAGCATATATACCTTCCTTTTCCTATTGCCAAGCCAATTTCAGTTTTCAATATAGTGGAATGTCTATGAATGTAATGTTAACCTTCAACCCCTTAATTCGAAATGTTAGTTAATTTCAGTATTAGACAATGCATGAGCTGTATGCATATGGGATGTTGGCTTAATGGCAGATTTCAGATAACATGGTTCATTTTATGTGGTTAGTTACACCAGTTTATGGGATAGCTCACTTTAGTTTATATGTAAATGTGGAACTAATCTGAGAATGAACTTCACCCTCTGCACAAGGACACCCCACTCTATATCAACCACCATGCCATGTAACCCTTCTCTAAATGATTGCTATAATATATATAGATTTATGTAAAGTATAGATGCATGTTAGTTTTAACTTAAATAGTCTCTACTCTAATGTATATAGATGTATACTTGTAGCCATGCATGTTAAGTATAATACATGTGTAATGTAGATGGGTTAGCTTTGTGCCATGTGTAGTGTAAACTCATAACTAGTGTTGATTTCTCTTTTCATGTACACCTCCATGTTCACACACACAGATAGCTTTACATGTTAGTTCTTTTCTCTTATATATATATATATATATATAATGTTGAATATGCATGAATATGATGTATCTTGATATGTGACTTGTGTTGGCTTGTAAAGCCTTGGATTTGTATGGTGTGTACTAGCTAGGGTAGACTGGTTAGGCCTAGTGAGACTTCATTGAGTCTCTGTTGACCCAGTTGACCTAGCTTTGACTAGATAGTTGACTATAGTTGACCAAGTGTTGACTTTGGCCTAGATTGACCTAGACTCTTGTAGAGTGCATAGTAGAACTTTATTTTACCATTTTAGACTTTTTGTGACTTGTACTGTTCTATAGGAGACAGACACCACTCCTCGGACAGTATATTCTCTTCAGACACTCGGGAGATCAGGCGAGTACATTCTCTGACCGTTTCATACTTGTCTGGATTTACATTCTTGCTCTAGATTACTGTACTTGATGCTGACACGATTGTTATCACGGATTGGTACTATATGGATCTTCTTTTGGGATGTTATCCCCTTGTACTCAATAAATATATATTGTGATGTGCGTTTCACTTACAAATTATATTTATTGAATACCCATATCCTTATATACTCATTGTGCATATTGTACTCTCATTATCACATGAGTCCCAGGGATAGACTATTGTACACTATTGTATAACATTGTACAACTATTGTATAACATTGTACATCTATTGTATAATATTGTACATCCATTGTATAACATTGTACACTATTGTGCAAGATAACGTAACTGGAGTGGATCCTTGTGTATTGATTGGGGAGGGCGAGTAGAATTGGTTATGTAATCAAATCCTATTGTACAAGATTGTAAAACTATTGTATATGTCTATTGTACACCCACGTACAATGGAGTTACCATTGCATTTTTCTACACCGTTTACATAACCATATTATACTCTAAATCACAGTAGGCTTACAGTTCTTACTTATCATATATAGATATTTCCCATTATCAAATCTCTGCTGTTTTTATATACATTCTTCTTTCAGTGTTTCATGTACCTTACTCTATTGCATGCTTTATATTTTCTAACATGATATGAACTGTGTGAGATGTTTTGTGCTCGCTCCCGTCCTGACTGGACCTGTTGAAAATTTTACAGAGGATGATCAGGAACCCTGTACCCTTACTTGGAGCTTGCCTAGTTGACACTCGCGACCTGGACCCCTGGGGAGGTTCAGGCAGCTGCTCAGGATGATACCTTGCATAGTGTAGATAGCTTAGACTGTCCTTTCTTTTCATGTTTAGCTGTTGTCTTATTTTCAGAGTTGTATATTTTAGAGATGTTGTGACTTTGTTATTTCTTTCTGTTGTACCTCAGTTGAGGAATCTCTTATCTATTTTATCGTGCCATATTCTATTTGTAGATTGTGATTGAGTTGTACCTCTGTGTTGGCCTCCTTATGGAGAGTATTCATATTATGATAGTTATAGTTCATGACCTAGATCAGCGTTCTACCGCCGACACTGCGGCGTAGACTGGGCGTTGTTACGCTCTCGTACCCTCACAGTGGGTGCGGGTCGTGACAAAAAGGAAACTAGAAACACAAGCCTTCACACGTGGACGAGTCTTCAAAAGGGTTCACTTCGCATTGAGCTTTCAGGTGGCACGCCCTTCGTGGTTCGGGGTATCTGCGTGGAGAGCGAGGATCAGTACATTACACTTTGTACTGGTACATGGCAAATTAAGTTCCAAGCTCTCATTTGGTTGAAGATTTTATATGACTTAGTTCATGAATGTTTTTAACCATCCTAATGAATTTCTAGCGAGCAATGACAAGCATAATGTAAAAATACATTGAAAGTTACCCCCGGCGGACCGCACCGCGCCTTATGAAACTTACCATGTTCTTCCCTGTCAATTGTTATCATTTTCCTACCAAGTGTAATATTACGTGTGATTGGTCACTGGCATAACAAGCCATCCTGGACTCTATAGCTTTTGTTAGCCGGGGCCCTTGCAGCGCAAGTAGCGAGCCCCGTTGCAAGTCCCCGCTTAACCTGTGCTATCATCCAGCACAGCTATACACCGTGTTTCCTTTCTTGGTCGAAACGGTCCCATGGCCTTGGATTGCCGTTACGTAGAAACTTTACCTTGTCGACAAGTTGTCTAATGACCTAGTTCAGACAATATTTAGTTATTAAGGTCTAGCCTACATTTTCTCTTTGAAACTTGATCATTTTATCGTGTCCGTGCCCTTGCATTCATTCTTTCATCCGCAACAACACTATCGATTTACCTAAGAAGGGGGTCGAAAAGAGAAGGGTCAGCCACTCATCTTGAGTTTACTTCGGCGAGAGAACTTGTTGGCCGTGCTAGACGTCGCCTACGCGATTACCTAAAATCGCACAAGCAACCGATTAGAATACTGCATTATTCAAGGAGTTCGATAGGAAATACGAGTTCGAAATACAAGCCATGAAAACCATCGAAAACATTCACAAAAATGCATTCAGAAAACAAAGCCAAAACCAACGCAAGCGGCGTGAAAAGCAGAGCAACGGGAGGTCTCTCCCGACTCAGCCGCAGAGTCAATCCTCGAGGCGCAACCCGCTGAATATGGGGCTTGGTTCCGAAGAAGACATTCCATAACGAGGAATGGATCTTAATTCAACCGTTCCTGTTCGATCGACTCGGTCGATCCCTACCTATCGGTCTCGACCGAATCGATAGCGACAGTGTTCCTTTCTCGCGCACCCTGTAGACAGAGTACGGGGCACGATGTAGGGACGGGGCACTACAGTCATTACCTTATATGGGTATTTGAAGTTGAAGGCTAAGGATAAGTGATATAGTATCCTATATATGATGTGTAGTGTATATTAGATTAGGATATTATATGTGTATGCATGATATATATATATATAGAGATAGCATGGTAGTTGAGTGTGGGTTGTGGTAGTTTATAGATAGAAAGGACTAGGGTTGAGTCATTATTGTATGTAGATATGTGGTACTTGATATATGAATTAGATTATAGGATTAGTTAAATGTAGGATTATGGTTAATTTATGAGAATAGCTTTATTATAGAGTTTGAGTCTAGATGTGACCAATTGACCTAGTTTGACTAGAGTATTGACTAGGGTTGACCCAGAGTTAACCAAGTTTGACTTGGACCTAGTTTGACCTAGACAGTTGACCAGGTTTGACTTAGATTTGACTTTGACCTAGATTGGCCTAGAAATTATGTAGATTGCATCATAAACATCATTTGTCTTATTTTAAACACATTATAACATGTACGGCTCTATTTAGGATATTGTGACTCCGGTGCAGACATCTGATATTACACTACTCTTTTCAGAGTATCAAGCGAGTACATTCTCTGATAGTTCTCTCATTTATTTGTCAGTTACTGTATTTCAGTTCTAGTTAGTTTTATGTAATTTTCTGTTACCACACGTATGGATATTTCTGGATTCATGTATGTGACACACTTACCATATTGTCTGGCCTCTATTACTGGAATCATTCTGGAATCATTACTAGTATCATTGTGTTTGGCTGGACTCTTCTCGATTCTCGTGTCTTAAACTGGATTCACTTGTATTGCGTGGCGGGAAAATATTGAGTAAGGTATGTAGACATACCCCAAATTTGGAATCTTCCAACTGGAATCTACTGGAAGCATAGCCATCTCTCGCCAGATCAGTGAGAGATGTGCCTGATACCTACAGCCGTTTACATATCGATCTCAGTATTTTAAAACACACTATTAAATTGTAGCTGGTTTCACCTGGATTCTTGATCACTGACTAGAATCATCTTATACTGGAATCATCTTGTATTAGATTCGTCCCGTACTGGATTTACATAGGTTTTACACTTGTTTACATTACTGTCTGGACTTATCATATTACTCTAGTTCAGCTAGATTTATTTTACAGTCGTCATTGCCATGATTCTACTCTTGTTTTAGTTATTTACTTTTCTTGTATCTTGTTTGTTTCTCTATACCATCACCTGAATATAACCCACCATGTTCATCAAAAAAACTGTCTATAACTGCTTTATAGTTCCCTGTCATTTACTTGGGTTTCCTTGATGAGTTGTACTCGTTCATGTCCTGACTGGACCTGTTGTAAATTTTACAGATGATTGCCCTGAGGACACATGCCCTGTATATTATGGACCAGGAGATGGCTTAGCTACCTATGGCCCCGACACTCAGGAGTGATCGGGAGATTAGCTAGTTGTCTTGTTTTAGTTTCATGGTTTAGAACATGAGTTATAAATAAGTGGAGTTATGTTATTTGAGATTGTCTGAGATTATATTATTTAGTAGTTGGTTTATTGCTGTTATTTAGTCTTAGTTATAATCTTCTGTGTTATCATATCATGTTTAGACTGTGATTGAGATTACATTATATCTATACTTGTCCTCCGTTCGGAGTTGATATTTTGACAAGTACATTTTATAATTGCGTGATTTGTTGGTTAGATAGTGACCCAGAACAGTGTTCTACCGCAGACACTGTGGCGTAGGCTGGGCATTGTTATGTGCTCGTACCCTCACAGTGGGTGCGGGTCATGACACTCTATAGACGTACTGAGATATCGGCTCTGTGTCGGGCACCAAATCTATAGAGAACTCTACATCTCTATCCAGAGGTAACCCTGGCAACTCCTCCGAAAATACATCCATGAACTCATCTATCAATGGATGTGGCACGCTCTGCTCCTCTACTGAGACTCTGCAGAAAACTTCGTTGCTCTGCTCCGTCTCCCGTCTGGCAAACTTGAACTCTGGCTCTCCTGACGAACGAAAAAGAACTCTGCCACCACGATAATCTATAATAGCATGGTGCCTGATCAAGTAATTAATCCATCCCGAGTACTATATCGTAGTTCGATAATGGCATTATGAGCAGACTCACATCCAGTTCTCAGCCTCCCAAAACTACTATCCGATTCTTGCAAATATTACTGACGATGATGATACCACCCCCAGTCGTGATCTTACAAGTCCTAGGCAACGATTCAGAAGAAAGATGGCGCTTAATAGCAAATGATACAGACACAAAACTATGGGAAGCACTTGAATCAAACAAAGAAAATACGAGAATAGAGATAAGAGAGGGCAATTCGCAGCAAGAATTAGATGGCAGAAATTAGATAAGAGTTTTTTCTAATGTGATTGAGTAACTTAAGACTTATATCCTATATCTATTGTAGGTTATAGTGATACTCTAGTTCGAGTGCCACTACGAAATTACACTAGTTGCGACTCTCTACTGGACCTACATGGGCTACCACTAAAAATGTGTCTCAAGCCGCACCCAGTATAGGGGCACAAGTGTAATGCCCCGCTCTGCATGGTGCATTATGATGAGTCGTTGACTCAAAGAGTTACATTGACCCGATGAAGTATCGATGCAAATCGATGCAAGAGTTACGTTGGCCGAAGGAAAGCCTTGAGTCGATTGGAATCTATGAACCGAATCGATGCAAAGGATAAGTCCCGTTTGAGCAAGTGCTGATTTTACTTGATCTGGTGTGCAGGCTATGCTTTTACGCTGGACGATAAGAGGTCGACATTTTGTCTTATTCAGTAAAGTGTCCGCGAAACCAAATCGTCTCCTTACAACGGATTATGGCATGGGCATGGTAGGCCGAATCAGTCGAATAGTTCAACGGAATGGCTAAGTTAGGAGGGTTAGCTGCACAACAAAAGTTATGTAATCGGGCTGCATCAACTCGGTAAAACGAAAAGCCGTATTGTCTTAAGGTGGGCGTGTTCTTGACTCTCTCTCCCTTTTCCTTCATGTCTAATAAAATGTATCCTTGTATTATGTAAGTTGCTACCGAGTTGGCGAGCATGGCTCGACGAGTAAAGGTTTTAGTACGTGTCGAACATTAAGATAAAACATTGAACATTGAACAATTGAAGCGACGTGCATCAAATATATGTGTCGCGGTAGGGTATGATGGTAGAACATTGAAAGACAATATCGATATGTGCATCACGTGCACAACTCCGTGAATATTGAACACTAGGTCTAGAACATTGATTATGGCGCTAAGCGTTCCCTCGTGCACGGAAGCTACGAAAGGATTAAGTAACTAAGGAACTGTTGTTATGCGAATAACTTATGAATGGAACGCATCGAGTATAAGTACGAGAAGTCTAAGTCGTTGGGCATCGTGTATCAATACGAACGTGTTGGGGCATTATGCCGATAGAACGTGAGATTGATTGTAATGATATGACTAAGTTTGTTATGGTGCGTATTGCATGGTCAAAGGACTTGGATGGCCCGTGCACGGGTACAGCTTCCTTCGGACGGTTACGACCGGGGCACCGAGACCGTTCGGCCTAGGAAGGAATTATGTATGGTATTTATGGTGCACATCATTAGGGCAGATTGCGACCGGCCAGTGTTATGATAATCTATGATATCTGTAAGTTTGTGATCCTTCAGATACTAGGCTAGCAACCCATATTAAAGCGATCATAGGCTTACACATAAGGATGCCAAGTCCATTACGGTACGAAACACCGTGACCTTCATATAGATGGGCCGGTGGGCTGAGATTAGAGTTGTGCCTGCCACCCTTATGCATATGTCTAAGTATGGTTGGTTGGTTGCGTGAATTGTATCATTGCTTATATAAAGTTTTAACCATTGCAGGCTAGGAAAAAAGGGACGGAGATGAGCATGATCACTATGTTTATGTTCATATTATGTCTAACTGTATCTGTCGCAGGAATACTGTATTAGACACATTTATGATAAGTTGTCATGCTTGAATATTGCCATGAAACTGATCCTAAGGCTAAATAA
>JANAVB010006394.1:0-164187 GCA_029216955.1 Iris pallida
ACAACATATAATTCATGTTCAAAGAGCCATCAGGTAAGCATAGACATTAAGCCTTGCATAAGATCTTTTATTTGCTCAGAGATTTTCTCCCACTTGCATAAGATCTTTTAATTAAAGGGCCATTCGAATTTATTTTAAACATTGTTCAGAGATTTTCTCCCGCGGTCGCACACAAGTTACAAGTTATTTTTATTATTTCGAGAGAGTTATAATTACAAGAGATGGAGCCCTATTTATAGACAAAGATTAGGGCTGCTATTGACTTCAACAAATTATCGAAATACATGTACTTTACTAATATACCCGTACAAACGCAAATCACGAAAGCAGTAAGAAATCAGATGAAGCTCCAACAATTAACTCAAACATTTCCTTATGGAGATGAATTAATTGGTAATTCTAATTTACTTATTTCATTTCATAAAGGATCCAAGAAATACCTAACAATATTGTCCAGAAATATGGAGCATTTATCTTATATAAGTGTATACCCCTTCTAATTTTTTCCTTCCATCAGGTTCTTTTTATGGTTTATTAACCAAAAAATTGTATTGTGTTTCTTTCTTTTTTTAATTTTTCCATAACCTCATTCAAAAAGTCTAGCATCCCTTCAGTATCTTTTAGAACTGATATTAATTCTTAGAACTAATTTAGATTGTAACTCGAGCAACATCCTTGAATTAAGCTAAGAATTAAAATGTCATACTCTTCTATTAAAGATGATCAAATTAACAATTTAGTCTAATGCTACAATTTATATACTTCATAATTGGGTTTTTTTGCAGCAAAGGAGCAGACGTTAGAGGGTACTTCGCCTGGTCATTGATGGATAACTTCGAATGGGCCTCCGGTTATATGCGTAGATATGGCATTTATTATGTGGACTTCATCGATGGTTTGAAGAGATATCCGAAGAGTTCTGCTCTTTGGTTCCAGAGATTACTTAACAAGTAGACTTGATCAGGAAGATATGAACATTCTTTGAGCCCTTGCTCATTACAACAAGTTACAGTACAAAGTGCAATGTGTGGAGATGTGTTACTATAATGGATTGTATGTTAAATAATATCAACTAGAAAAGATGATTAAGATTTATGTATCAATAGAAAATGTTCTACCTAACTTATTATTTTTTATAATGCAGTCTACAAGTTAATGTAGTCATTATAATAAAATGGATGGAGTTTTTTAGGTTTAGTTATGTAGCTGAACTTTGAAACAAGAGGTTAGTTAGTTGTTGCTTACTGAAACTAATTGTGATCCAAGTGTATTACATGCTATGTTCAAATACACCTTACTTATAAAATATCATGTTTAATTGAGTTATCCTTCCCTTTTAAGTAGGAAACCTGTCCCCCTATCGGTTATTGCCGGTCAATTTGTTTATCTGGATATTCATAATTTTTGAATATATATATTTTTTTTTTTCATAATTTTTGAATATATATATATATTCTTTTTTTCTTTTTTTTCGAACCTGGTAATTTTAATAAAACTTCAAAAGAAAAGTGGTATACAATCATAGGGTCAGGCAATCCTGCTCATGCCCATTCTCTCTACGTCATTATCAATATTGTGTGATATGCCAATATTCAATGTATGAGAGCCTTCGTATATCCTGTTGTTACGCTCCTTCCATATGTGCCAGACTGGTGATTCTAGTTTGCACACGCTTCTCGTACCCAATCCGAACTGTGGTCTCTATTGTCTCTGATCATTTGGATGCGGTCCTCAACATCTCTATCTGATCCATGTTGGACGCTGAGTTTGGCCAGCTGCCCTCGCCATATTTCACTGGAGACGGAACACTTAAAAAAGAGGTGTTATATGGATTCGCCTTCTATCTTGCACATCAAGCACGTCAACTCGTCGAGGGGAACTCCAAATCGTTGCAACCTGTCCTTGTTGAGTAGGCGTTCACTACAAGATTACGGGTTTTTTTTGACGGTGATTCTCCGTCAAGAAATGGATATCTTGACGGTTGCAGATCCGTCAACTAGGCCGGAGTCAAGAAAAGACTCCCCTTTTCTTGACGATCACTGACAAGGCTTTTCTTGACGGTTTTTGGCCGTCATATTAAGTAGTTTTCTTGACTATTTTTAGCCGTCAAGATAGCAGTTTTTAGAAACCGTCAACATAGGCAAAAGCTTTTCTTGACTCTGGCCTAGATGACAGCCTTTAGCTGTCAAGAAAAGTATTTTTTTTGATGGACAAAACCCGTCATAAAAGCAGTAATTCATGGCTATTATACAGCATGATATGAATTAAAGTTGACGTTTGACAACCGTCAAGAAAAGTTATCCAAAGTACCGTCAAGAGAAGCATGCCAAAATTCCGTCAAGAATTATATAATATAAATCAACCACACATAATATCAATCCAGAAGCTACATACATCAAATTACTATAAAATCTAAATTTCATATTAACAAACTGCATTGTTCATACAACAAAACTTCCAACACACATCCCACCACATGTATTCTTCACTTGTCCAACCACAACATAATCCAACCACAAAGTACACATATCACACATTTGTTGTTTTAATACCACTTAAACATCCATCACTTGTCACCACAAAACATAATCCAACCATACAAAATGAAACTAAAAAGTAGCAAATCAGACCAGAGCACATCCCTCCCATATTCACAGCATTCTCCTATTCACAACATGCATGCACCTCCATTTTTCAGCAAGTTCTTGAGAGAACAAGAACAAAAATTATCAATATACTTCCCTACATGTTCTTATATAGATATTCAACTCACTATTAAAGAATTATCAATACATGAGTTTGACTTTGTTGTTGCACACACAAGAACTCGAGACAATTTGAATCACCTGACAAGAATTTGAAGGCTATCCATACTGAAACTATAACAGAAATATGTATCAATCATGAAAGGAATCTGAATGCTAGCTAAATTATCAATCATGTAAAGTTTCTCGTTGATAATTAGATATCGGTTCAGTTTGCAGTACAAAAAATAAATATGGGTAAAGATGCATATAGCTATCCTGGAAATGTCTGGATACAAACATGTATCAAATTGGTATCAATCATACTGAAACAATAACACAAATAGGTATCAATCATAAAAAGAATATGAAGGCTAGCTAAATTATCAATCATGTAAAGTTTCTCGTTGATGATTAGATATCGGTTTAGTTTGTTGTACGAAAAATAAATATGGGTAAAGATGCATACAGGTATCCTGAAAATGTCTGGATACAAACATGTATCAAATTGGACATAGCAACATCGCCAACTTACATTTAATTGACTATATGTTATACATAAGAAAGTTATCATTGTATAAACTTCATCAGGAAGCACTAAAGAGAAGAAAAAAAATCTTCAATAAGATAACCAACATATAGCCATGGAGTAACATTTAATAAAAAACATTTGCATTCAACTGATAGGAAACAGACCCCTTGGTCAATTTAAAATGAGATGATCTGTTTAATAAGATATTCCAAGTCTAAGAACTTAAAACGAACAAATATAAGTCAACAAGGTTGTGAATCCATATATGCTTCTACAATATGTGATCCTTTAGAAGGCACATTTGATGACAGCAACATCAACTACATAAACTACAAATGAAAATGGTACCAACTCAAGTTAGGGTAGCTTGTTTTTTCCTCGTACCTGATTATTTAGTGTATACCTTCTCCTTTATGAATGTTGACGATCAATTTACCATGAGGTGTTCCATTTCTTAACTCTTGCTGAATTGTGCATCAGACTTGTCATAATGTCCAAGGCTTAGCATATAGTCCTAACTTCTAACTTCCAAGGCTTACTATATAGTCCCTCCCTACTCCTGAAATATATTTTTATACTTGCATGGATCAAACCCATGGATAGTTGATCATAAATAGAGCTTCTAAAAATGTTTGACAAGCCATTATGTTTGAAGTCAATGTAGCCCAAAATTTGCCCAATGACTTTTATTAAGGAAGAATTGGTCTCTACACACTTCCAAAGTAAGATCGCGTGGCCTAGTGGCGCCAACCATTTCAATCAGAAGGTTAAACTTTTTTGAGTTACTAAGATGCAGTTGTGCCCTTATCCATTGAAGAAAAGTACTTGATAAAAAAATTATGAAGCAGAGCACCAAGAATTTGACATGGAACTAGATGTAAATAGGAAGAATTTGATGTTCAAGTGGTTTTCAACTTTCTAACTGGAGCGTTTGTTGGTAAAACTAACCAATTATTAGGTACTGAAGTAACAAATTACAAGGTAAGGTGTACTATAGTGGCTAAAATATCAATACACAAATTTTTTAAAATCACATAATCTGAGTAGCTTACGAATAGAAATTAAGAATATTGGGAAGATAAATAATATAGATGTAGCATTTAGAGGTCCATGTGGTAAGAAATAAACCGAGCATAGTTTAACTATAATAAATATAAGTAACATGTAGATTTGTGAGGCATGAAATGAAGAGATCAAGATTCCCAATGATGGTATCTTCACCAAATCTGGATCAAGTCCATAGTGATTGTGATGGAACTAACCCATCCCTCTCAAGGCCCAGAAATTCCCAAGAATGTGTTGTATGTAGCTTGTACCCTTTGTTTTCTAAATACTGAGATCACACCAGGATACTCTCTCAGAAAAACAATCTGCAAAATTTGCTTCTAATTGTGTTTCTAAAAGTGTAGTTACTTTAACTTCTTTTTTTTTATATTTAAAAATTACAGTAGAAGCATATATGAATGTTAGAAAGAAGAGGTATGACACCAATAGTGAGCAATTTGACTTATGTCATTCCAATATCAAAGTTGGCCTTGATTTAGTTAGGAGTAAAATATGCAAGAAAATAAAATAAAAGCAATTAAAACACAAAAAGCTTACTTGAGATGGCAAATATGCTCCCCCTTCTTTGAGATTGGCCAATCAGGGTCATATATATGACAATGGAAGCTTGTAGAATTGGCACTTTAATTTTCGAGGGAATGCTAGCATCATGCTTTGCAACAAAAAAACTAGATCAGCAAAAATTTGAAATGGAAAAGGCCGATTTTATAAAGAAGAAATCATTGCAGGCACGAAGTTGAGAATTTTAGTAGATTAACATATTTACATACAAAACCTGAACGAGCCAACAAATGACATAAACAATAAATACTCCCCTTCCTCATAAGTTTAACAAATCAAGTAACCAGATTCATACATTATGGCTTCCATGTAAACCTACAGCTAAAATAGTTCTTGAAATATTGCTAGGGATTTACAATCTTAGAATATTGATATCACTATTGCTATAATTTGTGAGATACTTGCAATGATATCACTAAATCCTCACCTTCGACGCTTAGAGAGGCAATTATAGAAAGCTTTTTTACTCCATAGAACTATGTTACCTCTTACAAATGAATGTTGACCTACAATGGATTTCTGATCATTAGCTATTCTAAATATGTATATGAAAATATTTTGTCCCGAAGAGGATTTGTAGAATATTAGACTTTCTTCAAGATGTTTTCCAGTATCTGAGAGTTCACTAAACTGCAAAAGAATTTTGGATTTCTGGAGCATGTGTAAATTGGCACACCACTCTTCCAGCAAAAATAAACTTGGGACATGCGAGTGAAAGATACTTGTGACAAGTCACTAATATTCTACATCTTCAAAGACTAATGAATAATCTTCTCTGTAGTCACTATCTAGTCAAATAAAGAGACTGATTTTCCCTAAAGACAAAGTGGTGGTCTGTATTAATTATACCACCAATAGTCCAAAAAACTATGTCCCTGGAGACTCCTTCACTCAACCGATGTCTTCCTAAGCCTGAGCATCTTGCTAATACTATCCATCCAAGGTGATGGACTCATCCATATCTCCAAAGAGAATTGTAAAGAACCGGGAATAAAAACATTGGAAGTGTTATTCACCAAACCACTCAGTAAATGGGTATAGGCTTCTCCTAAAAGTCTTTATTTTTTTTCTTTATGATATAGGTCCTTTGTTTGAACGTGAACATCTGAAAACATCTACATGCTCCTTTTATTATTATTATTATTATTATTTTCCATTGACATTTCTACTAGTTCCCATGAGCCATTTTCAATGGTATCCACAATTTTTATTGCTTCTTGCCACTTAGACTCTTGTCATATCTTCAAAACCTAAGACAGATTGTATAAGAAAAAGAATAAACAAAGAAAATTATGAAGAAAAATAGGAGTAACAAAGATAATTTGCTATTGAAGCAAATCTTGAAGAGAACTGATTCTGGTCGGCGGTGGGATTTAAATTCTATCTCCTTGTAGATATAAATTAAGTTTTGCAGCCAAGTGATCTTTTGCATTTGGAAAAATAGGATTCAAAGTTCATGGAACCTAACATTAAGAATGACATGTACTAAGATGCAGACAAATTCTTTCTGAATTGGAGACGGGAATAAACTCGAACACCTTACAAACAAAAACTCGAACACCTTACAAGCATAAATTTATCTATAACCAAAGATGCAAACAAATTCTTTCTGAATGACATTACTTTTTTCCAGAACTAAAATTATGTAATAAACAAAGTTTAAATCCTTACCTCAGCTGAGACCCAAACAATGTGGAGCAATAGCTTCTCCAATGTGTCCGAGTTGTACGACGGGGCCATGGGGCTTCCTATCGCAACTGTTCTCCACTTTTGTACTAGCTCAGAAAATATGCCCCCAACTTCTTCTACACAGTAGTGCTTCTTCCATAATACCTACAATTATAAAATAAAATGCAGAAAACCCCCAAAATTACCTCCCACTTGTAGTCGTAGCACCGATGAATGGTCATCGTTGAAGAGGTTGCAAGGCTCCTCTATGCCGAGCTGTTGAAGCCAAATCCCAAGCTCAGCCCAGTCCCCACATCAGCCTTGTCAGAGGAGTCGCTCCCCATGGTCGCCGGAGTCGTCCATGGAAAAAACTAGGGTTAGGGTTTCGTGAGGGGAAATTTTCTTTTGTTGAGAAAGAGGAGAGGATTGGGGGCTCTCTCTCTTTAGGAGAAGGTTAGGGAGAGGAGAAGGAAAGGAAGGGGGTGATGAGAGAGTTTTCTAAGAGGTTAGGGACGAAAGAGTTTTCTGAGAGATCGGCAAAAAGTTGCTAGGTTCCTCGATTAAAAAGAACCACAACCGTCAACAAATTAAAAATTTTGAAAAACTTACCAGAATGGCATCTGAAAAAAATTCCGCCAAGTTTTCGCACATACATTAGTTGACGGTTATCACCAAACCGTCAATAAATAAATTAATGTTTCTTGACGGATCA
This sequence comes from Iris pallida, assembly GCA_029216955.1. Taxonomy (NCBI): domain Eukaryota; kingdom Viridiplantae; phylum Streptophyta; class Magnoliopsida; order Asparagales; family Iridaceae; genus Iris; species Iris pallida. The sequence continues at coordinate 7,283 of JANAVB010006394.1, forward strand.
TCTAAAACTGTCAACTATTATGCTGTAAGATTGCTAAATTAACATAAAATAAGGCATTTCTTGACGTAAGGCTAAATCCGTCAAGATAATCCATTTTCTTGACGGCTTTTCACGAACATCAACTTATAAACCGTCAAGAATCATCATTTTTTTGTAGTGGTTGTAGTACGAGCTTATACAGACTTAGTTGCATTTTATACAGGATGCCCTTCCTCTATACCACATCTGCATATGCCACCTTCTCCCCGTGCACTCTGGTCCAGTCGTACACCGCCCCTGCGTTAAACCCAGCAGTCATAGAATCCGTCCAAGCCCAGGTGTCTTTCCTTGCTGATCGATCAATTGGCAACTGTGTAATCTCTTGCTTCAGCGCCCTCGTCCGCCTATAAGCCTCTGGCTGCCACCGTGCGTTGAAGCGTATGCTGGAAACCCGTACTCCCCTTCTAGCTTCTCTATCCATATGCAGCCCTAGTCGATTTAGCAAGTAAGTATGGTTTAGCCAGGGGTCCAACCATAAGTCTGTTGCTTAGCCATCAGCAAATATTCGTATCATATGTGGTATTATTTTCCGTCTATGCCGAATGATTTGCTTAAAAGTCACTGACTCATTATTATTGGACTCATATTCCCGGAAGTTCCTTCTTCCTAGGTACAAGTTTTTAGCACATTCTTCCCACAATGATTCGCCTTGTATGAATCTCCATGTGATCTTTATCCCCGCCACTTTTCGCAATGCCGTTAAGGATTCGAGTCCTACTCTGCCTTCCTCAGTTGGCTTGCACAGCACGTCCCAAGCTATGTTATGTATGCCTCCATGCCAAATGAAATATGTACACTGACTTTCGACTTTGCGTACTGTTTCCTTCGAAAGAAGTATAGCCTGCATCCAAAATTTCATAATGGCCAAAATTACTGACCTGATAAGTTCTATCCTGCCTCCAAATGAAAGATTTTGTGCTTGTCATCCCTCTAATCCCTTCTGAATATACTCCACTAATGATCGGCAGTCTTCATCCCGCGCATAATTTACTGTTACAGGGATGCCCAGATATTTGACTGGTAACTCAGCCTGGCTAATGCCCAACGCGTCCGCGCTTTCATCCTTGTCAGGGCATGATTGATTGAAATATGCCCAATTCTTATCTTTATTAAGATGTAACCTTGTGTGTCTGCCAAACGTCTCCATGATGTCAGCCACTGCCCGAATTCCTTTTGCCGTTGGTACCAAGAACACTAGTAGATCGTCTGCCTAGATAAGATGGCTGACATGTGGGCGAATGTTTCTGTATAGTGGCTGGATGTGTCCCCATGCAACTGCTGCTTCCGTCAACCAAGTAAAATACTCCATGACCAGCGTAAATAGGTATGCGGATAATGGGTCCCCTTGTCTAAGTCACCTATTGCTGGTGAAGTAGCTGCAAGGTTGGCCTTCGATAAGCACTGAGAAGGTGGCGCGTTGTGATGCACACCTGGACTCTGTCCACCCACTCGGTCGAGAATCCTATAACTGCCATCACTGCCCAGATAAATTCTAAGTTTACAGAATTATATGCTTTATGCAAGTCCAATTTGATGCACACCTTCCTGCCTCCTGGCTTATTAAATTCTTTGACAAATTCATGGCTTAGCAAGGCGTTTTCCGAAATCGAGTGCCCTCTCACGGAAGTCGTCTGGTTCTTCGAAATAAGCTTTGTCATCATCTCTTCCATTCTACGACACGTAACACATGTAATTACAGCATGCTATAGGTCGAAAATCAGATAACTCCCTGGTGCCCTCCTTTTTTGGGATCAAAGTGAGAAAGGTGTGATTGAGTTCCCTCAATAGTCATCCTCGCTCGAAGAATTCGTTGACAGCCTCCAAAAATTGTCCTTTCATATCTTTCCAGTGTATTTTATAAAATTTGCTTCCAAACCCATCTCGCCCTGGCGCCTTGTCTTGGTCTGCATTCTTTATAATAGCCTCAAGCTCCTCTACCCGAATCGGTGCAAGCAGTTAGCGGTTGCCCTCTTGCGTGACTATTTTCTTGCTTATAAGCTCTGGAAAAGATGTGAGATAGTTAGTCTGATTATATAATTTAGAAAAATATCTTACCGACTCATTTCTGATGTTTTTCACTATCAATACTGTATTGCCATGATTGTCGATGAGCTGGTGGATGCAGTTTCGGTGTTGCCGGGTACAAATGACGTTGAAGAAGAATCTAGTGCATTTGTCTCTGTACTTTAGCCAGTCACACGTTGTGTGTTGCACTGCTGCTATCTCCTCTGCCATGTGAAGCTTTCCCACTTCTTTGATGAGCCGACTTTCTCTTTCAACTAGCTCTTTGTTAGGGAGGTCCGTCGACAATTCGTCTTGAACTATCCTGAGTTCCGCGCGCAAATGGTTAAGTACGCCATTCGGTCGCCATCTCACCCAGCTCTTCAATTCCACCTTTGCATATTTGAGTCTTTGAACGAGATGGAACTGTGCGATCCCATGGACCACCTCCTGGACGCCTCAGCTGACCAGTTCCTTATATCCATCGAGAAAGTGCCACCCATTATTGTAACGAAATGGGCTCGCAATATATGGTCCCTTATCTATTAGCTTAACACATAGTGGAGCATGGTCACTGGTGCCTGCCGCAAGCCCGAACCAGAATGTACTGAAACGTCTCGAACCATCTGTCGTTGCCGGTAGCTCTGTCTAGTTGACATATTACTCGTTTGTGGGTAAACTTATTATTTCAAGTCTAGACATGTCCTCCCCTGGCCAGCGGCTTTAGTCTCGCTCTCAAGAGACAACTCTGGAAGTCGTATAGTATGGCGTCGGGCACTTCTCTGCCCCATATTTTGTTATTTTTATACATGATAGACTTGAAATCTCATCAGAAGTAGCGGAAGACGCAAATTCTGTTCTGCCATCCTGCTTAGTTGTGAGATTTCTTGCCACAAGCCTTCTCTCTTCCTTCTGTCATTATGCCCGTGTACAGCCCCCATGATGAACTGAAGCCTAAGTTTGTATGAAGAGTACCTCTATTAGCTATTCTACAGTGCTAATAACCTGACCCTCCCAATGAGCTTTGTCCCAAAGCAGCCAAATACGGGTCATATCACACTTATCCAAATTATTCGATTGTTCTCAATTCGCTGGGGTCCTTCTGGTCAGCAACATATGAGACTTGATCTTGGTCTCAATTGATGCACTGATTGTACAATTTTCTTCTCTTAACCTGCTACAAACCTCCCTCCATCTCCCTATCGAACAGATTCGGCGGATATTCCACGTAATAATAGACATTAATTACCTGGATGTATACCCTGATTTTCCCTGTCGTTGTCGTCTCGGGTTATAGATAGCGGCTCCTCCCTATTTCTTCTATTGTTGCTCATTCCTTGTTGGGGTGATAATCCCTGCTGAATGTACCTATGTGTTGAGAATCAATAAAGGACTTTAGTCCCACATTAGAAAATATAGTATGACGTGGAGTTGGAACCTCTATAAGTAGCAAGTAGTAGCCCATCAATAAGATTATCCATTATTCATTTGCTACATGGTATCAAAGCCATATCCATCCACCCCTCTCCCCTCCCAAAAAAAAAAAAAAAAAATTGTTCCCCCCCCACCGTGCTGCCCCCTCCGGCTCCAGCGGCGCCCCCCCAGCTCCAGCGGCACCCCCCCGGCGCTCCAGCGCCCCCCCGGCGCTCCAGCGCCCCCCCGGCTCCAGCGGCTCCCCCCCCCCGCTCAAGCGGCATCCCCCCTCCGGCTCCAGTTTTTTCTTTACATGTAGTTTTTTCCTTTTGTAAAAAAAAGAAAAAAAGAAAAAAAGAAAAAAAGAAAAAAAGAAAAGAAAAGAAAAAACGATGTATTTCGAAGACAGAGGGATATCAAATGCTTTATTTGCCCCCCCCCCCCCCCCCCCCCCCCTCTGTTCCTAGAATACACCGTCTGGAATGAACAAATGCCTTATTTGTTCCCCGATCTTCACATCGGGATCTACACAGAGAATGATCGTGTTTTCTCCTGTGTCCTGACGTGTTTACTTTACATGCGCGCGCCGGCGTTGGCCACTTTATAGCGCATTCGTAGAGTAGAAGACAACGAAGCTGCCGACGAAGACGACGACTAGCAGTTAGCAGCCGCCGACGATGATGACTAGAGATACAATTGAAGAGGCCATGGATTTGATCGCTGAAAAACTGACAGCACAAGAGATGAAGGCCTTGGTTGATGATATCTTGTTGAATAGATTGACCGAGGTGACCCGTAGTGTGACCCATACTGATGTGGATCCGTCACCCTACAAAATAGGGAAGTTGGATAAGCTGGAGACAAAGTTAGAAGGAACGTCCAACTACTTGAAATGGTCGCGGCAGGCGATACGAACGTTGAAGGGACGTGGCTTGGTTGGCTATGTCAATGGCCAAACCAAGGCACCTGCTGATCCCTCCTCAAAGGAGTTTGCTATTTGGGAGATTGTCAACAACGTAGCGGCTGGATGGTTGACAGCCTCCTTGACCGACCAGGTGTCAGGCAATATAGAGGCAGTGGAGGGTTCTGCTGATATCTGACGGACTTTGAAGGATATGTACTCAGGCTCGGGCAACCCTATACGGGTCTTCCAACTACAGGATGAACTCGATAGGGTGGCACAAGACGAACGTACCATCTCTGAGTACGCAGCCCTGTTGAAGAAGTACTGGTCTGATCTGAATCACTATGATCCTCTTGGGATGGAAGATGCACAAGTCGAACCCGCGTTTAAGAAGCATTTTCAGACGTTCCTGGCGTATATTTCGTGGCAACGGATGATGAAGTTCTTGAAGGGGCTCAACCCTATGTTTAAGCAGAGAAGGATTGTACTACTCGCACAACCCACACTTCCAACCTTAGAAGAAGCCATAGCTGCCATGGCACAAGAAGAAGATCGATTGAAGTTGATGCCCAACAAGGACTACTTCTAAGGGGAGCAAGCTGTTGTTGAAAAGTCTGCCCTTGCTGTCTTCAATCAGCCTTCCTCTGCAGGCGATTTTTGCCACAACTGTGGTGACTCGGGACATTATATTAGATTTTGTCCAAAATCTCTGCGAGGTCAGTCAAATGATCGTGGACGAGGCCGTGGAGGACGTCGTGGTGGTAGAGGAGGGTATGCTGGCAGAAAGGGAAATTATTTTGGAGGACACAGCAAATCTGGCGGAAGAAGGGGGAGACAATCAATTGGCTGCAATAACACCTCTTGAGAAGGAGTTCATCGCGAGGTTACGAGGTACGAAGCTGGGTTCGAACGATAGTCAAGTTACTCCTGGGGCGTCATCTATCTCAGGGGATCACATCACTTGCTTTTCCCGAACCAGCACAGGTATACATGCGCGTGCTCTTGCATCTGTCCATCAGCCAGGTTGGATTATGGACTATGGGGCATTTCGCCATGTCACGGGGTCTCGCGGTGAGTTCTAGGACTATACTCACCTACCGATGCCGGAGAGCATTCAGACTGCTGATGGTACCTCCAGACCTGTAATGGGTAAAGGCACTGTCGTATGCACCCCTTCCTTCACCCTCACCAATGTCTTACATGCTTCATCTTTTCAGGTCAATCTTATATCTATTAGTGCCATTATCCTTGACCTCAACTGTACTGTTTTCTTTGACATTCCTACGGTGACTTTTCAGGAGAAGGGGACGGGACGACGACTAGGGACTGGTACATGGCATAAGGAGCTGTGGTACTTAGACAAGACCGGACTGGATGAAGCATTGGCATCTCTAGTTGTAGACGCACAACTGGACGCTCCGCGTCGCAGTGTAGAAGACGAATTACTACTCCACCACTAGCGTGTCGGGCATTCTTTCTTTAAAGTTATTAGTCGAATGTATCTGTCCTTATATCAAAGGGCTAATAAGGAGAAGTTATTTTGTAATGCATGTGAATTGGGAAAACATACCAGGAGCTCGTATGCGAGCTCAGGAAATAGAAGTTCCGCTACATTTGATGTGATACATTCGGACGTATGGGGCCCTTGTCCTACAACCAGTATTAACGGTTTCAGATGGTTCGTCACTTTTATTGACTGTTATACCGGCGTGACCTGGGTCTACCTTATGAAGAATAAAAGTGACATCCTTGAGGCTTTTTAGGATTTTTATCGCTGGGTGGAAACACAATATAACGTTAAAATTAAGTATTTTCGGTCTGACAATGGGACGGAGTATATTAATAAGAGGGTTGCTGAGTATTTATGTACTCATGGAATACTACATCAAACTTCATCTGCCTATACACCGGCACAAAATGGTGTGGCAGAACGGAAGAACAGGCACCTGCTGGAGGTCGCACGGACGATGATGCTGGCTATGAATGTCCCAAAATACTTATGGGGGCAAGCTGTATCGATGGCCTCTTATCTCATCAACAGAATGCCGTCTCAGGTATTGGGCTGGAAGACACAGTTGGAGATGCTTACTGGTGCAACTACATACACTATTCTCCTGAAAGTATTTGGGTGTGTGTGTTTTGTCCAAGATAATAGGCCAGGAGTTGGCAAACTGGATCCTAGAGCGGTTAAGTATGTATTTGTCGGGTACACAGCGACTCAGAAGGGATACGCATATTGGAGTCCAGTTGAGCGGAAGATGTTTGTTAGCATGGATGTTACATTCAGAGAATTGGAACCATACTATGGTTCGGATGCCGGTTCAGCGTTTGGTGACACACCTAACACAGATGGTGTTAGACGTGAGGGAGAGATAAAAGGTCCAAACGTGGTAGTCGGATCGGTCCCGTACCCGGTCATAGAAAATTGGACGAAAGGGGAAGATAGCAGTGACTCTGATACAGAGAATGAAGAAGAAGATACATATGTTACGCAAGGGGAGAGAAGGAAAAATGATCTCCAAGTCTACAGAAGGAGACAACAGAAGTTTAGTACTGTGCCGTGCCCATTGCCTACTGTACCAAGTCGCTCGTCTACTCCTGCCCCAATTCTTGAAGATGTTACCCTCGTACTGAATTTCTCAGCTGATTCTGATGTGGATCTCTCTGACTTGGATGGTATGATCTCTCCACCACCTATTGCTCCCTTAAGGAGATCTTCTCGCATCAATGCGGCTAAGGCTCCTAGTCGTTATGATGATTATAAACATGACATTGCCAATTTCTTGTCTTATTCTAACATTTCTCTGAATTATCGAGCCTTCATTGCATTGTTAGACTCTACTTCTTTGCCTAAGTATTGGCAGGAAGCAAAGAAAGATCCAAGGTAGAAATCTGTAATGATGGAAGAACTTGGGACACTAGAGAAAAAGAAGACATGGAAGCTGGTTCCATTACCCAAAGGGAAGAAAACTGTGGGATGCAAATGGGTGTACACAGTAAAGAAGACACCAGAAGGAAAAGTAGAGTGGTACAAGGCGAGGTTGGTTGCAAAAGGATACACACAATCATATGGCATCGACTATGATGAGGCATTTGCCCTAGTAGCAAAAATGAGCACGGTAAGAACTCTGGTCTCCATTGCAGCAAACTATGGTTGGAAGCTATACCAATTAGATGTAAAGAATGCCTTTCTCCACGGGGACCTGCAAGAAAAAGTGTACATGGAGCTCCCGCCAGGATGCTACGCGACAGAATCAGACGGAGGGACGTCGCGTGGAAGAGTGTGTAAACTAAAGAAGTCGCTATACGGGCTCAAGCAATCTCCTCGAGCCTGGTTCGACAGATTCAGAAAGGCTATTACTGGCATGGGATACCATCAAACAAATACAGATCATACAGTCTTTCTTCAGCATGCAAGAGGCCACATTACTGTACTTGTTGTATATGTGGATGATATACTAATCACAGGTGATGATGAGGTCGAGATCACGAAGCTGAAATCAAAACTCGCGAAAGAGTTTGAGGTAAAGGATTTAGGAGCAATGAGGTAATTTCTGGGTATCGAGGTATGTGACGGCGAACAAAGAATTGTTCTCTCACAAAAAAATACGCACTAGATCTGCTAAAGGAGACAGGGATGCTAGGATGTAAAGCAGCAGTCGCTCTGATTGACCAGAAGTGCAAGTTGGGAGCAGAAGCAGGAGAGCCAGTTGATCGTGAAATATATCAAAGACTTGTAGCAAGATTGATTTATCTGGGACACACTCGTCCTGATATCTCATTTGCGGTAAGTGTAGTGAGTCGCTACATGCATGATCCAAGAACGGGTCATATGGAAGCAGTATTTCAGATCTTGAGATATCTGAAAGGGACGTCGAGAAAAGGGCTATGGTTCAAGAAGAATGGACGCATAGAAGTTGAGGGCTACTGCGATGCAAACTGGACAAGTTGCATAGAGGACAGAGGTCTACCACGGGGTACTGTGTCTTTGTTGGAGGAAACCTGGTCTCATGGAGAAGCAAAAAATAGTCAGTGGTAGCACGGTCGTCAGCTGAAGCAGAATGCAGAGCAATGGCTCTGGGAGTGTCAGAATTACTATGGGTGAAAGCGCTGTTGACAGAGTTGAAGCTGGATAAGGAAGCACTGTTACATTTTCTTTGCGATAGTCAAGCTGCAATAAGTATAACCAACAATCCAGTTCAGCACTACAGAACGAAGCACATCGAGATCGATCGATTCTTCATCAAGGAGAAGCTGGAACAAGGGATACTAAAGATTGACCATGTTCGCTCAGAAGAACAAGTTACAGACTGTCTGACTAAAGGTCTTAGTTTATTGAGTCTATCAAAGCTATGTAACAAGATGGGGATGATTAATATCTATCGCACATCTTGAGAGGGAGTGTTGAGAATTGTCACGCCCCAGAACCAGAATACTGGAGAGCGGGGGAATGACTCAGCCAGCTACGTATTACGGGTAGATGAATACCGTATAATACGATCAATGCTGTCTAATAAGACGAGGAGGTGCATACTACATAAAGGTCTCGCTATGGTCACTCCACATCTATTGTCTCAATCATTCAAATAAGAAACAGAAATAGAGAACATGTGAGATAAAGCAGTAAGGCGTCCCAAACGCTCAGTCAAAATGTTCTTGATATCTGGCTTTACAAAATACAGCCAGATGATGTAGTAAGTATTACACAATTGTTATCAGCTGCAGTCTGACTTAGTTATAATTATACAAAAGTAGGTGCAAGACAATCCGACTAACATGTCGGTGCCAAACGGCAAAGTATATAGTATTTAACAAAACGAACGGGGAAGTAAGGAACCCACTCGAGTTCTTCTGCGATCATCCCTCTAGTATTGACCATCTTGGAGGTAGAAGTAAGCTGGATCCTCGGGGACCGGCTCTAAATCTGGCCATGCAAAACCAGAGAGGTTAGACCTCTAATAGCAAGTACTACAAGGAAGCACGACATGAGAATTAAAACCAGTGATAAGAGAATATGATAATAGATCTCTGCTATCTACTAGGATTCACATAACATCACGACACTTCGAACCAACCTTCCAACCAAATAAGGACAGAGGTTGGCCCGTCACGTCCTGACATTCTGATCATCTCAGTTAGGTAACAGAGTAGGTACAGTACACAAATAAATCAATTTAAACGGCCATGCAACTGCTGCGGCTTGCTACTGTAAGTTCCAGGTTATCCTGAAATTATGCAATAGAGGATTCCTCAGTTCTTACTATGTACAAGCAAGGCTAGTTTATCCAGTCAATCAATTGCGCCAATCATGAATTAGACGAGTCCCAGCGGGACGCCCGTCATCAATATATAATATAACCAGATACCGCTCCCTGCCCGTGTGGCAGATTTGCAGTATCTGTGGGGACCAACCGGCCTGTCGGACACTACTAGTCCCAAGAGGGCTGCCATGTAAGAACTCGGGAATCTATTCTCTCCATGCAATCATTATTTTATGTAACTTAATAGTCTCTACGTTGAGTGAAGTCCCATGCCGTGGGTCATGGTCATTCAAATGAGTATTTTCGTACGGGAGGGGTACGATATGCACAACTCTGCAACGATACCAGTGCGGTCAGGTTGTAGGTCTTACATAGCGTAATGCAACAATCAAAACTAACCACGGAGTAATCATGCCTTGACCATAAAGTACACATGCTATTTTTGTAAGATAAATAAATAACTAAATAAATAAATAATTAAATAGTTTAAAGCCTGCATGTGCCTGTATGCCAATATGCGAGATTTGCCGGTCGATTGCAATAGTTCATAGTTAATATGAACGTGTCTCATTCATTCATTTCAATAAGACGACTAGCCAGTCTCTTAGTTCCAACTAGGAACGCATGATCAATTATTAGTCAAGATAAAAATCAATGTCGATTGGTAACAAGGCATAAAAGTCAACTATTATTTAGTTTGGTCGAGTCTACAACTCTCAGGGTTAAATTCCAGTCATTCGAGGTATCTATAACTCAATTCACGACACATGGTACATTCCACGTAACAATCTATATTTAAAAGAAATATTAACATATCATGATTATATCAAGTTCATGCCAAAAGGCGTAAGGATATTTTAAGAGTATCATGTATGCCAAAGAAATACGTTCAATAAAGTTGCGCACGTAAAAAGCTGCCTGAGTAAAATAAAGTAGCGCGCGTAAAAACTCGTTTTACGCCGAGCCAAGAAGTACGCACAAAAAGAATATATTTTTACGCAGGAAATATTGTGCGCGTAAAAACATAGCATGCGTAAAGGTAGCTCGTGTAAAGGGTCAAGTTTTACGCCTGAAACGCTGTGCGCGTAAAAGAATATGCTAGGTCAAGTAGACGGCGTAAAACAGTTTTTACGCCGACACGAGGTGATCTATTTGATTTTCTACATTCTCCGTCTCTACGCGGACACGTACAACGTGGACGTAAAAACTCAATATTACGCTGGCACGTACAACGTGAGCGTAAAAACTCAATATTACGCTGGCACGTACAACGTGAGCGTAAAAACTCAATATTACGCTGGCACGTACAACGTGAGCGTAAAAACTCAATATTACGCTGGTACGTACAACGTGAGCGTAGAGTTCCTCCCGAACTCCAATTCTCATGGAGCCTTCATTCCAAGCCAGAAATGGGATTTCCATGGGTCAAATGGCGTAAAACACAACCTCAACAATCTGGGATGAACAAAACTTGAAAATAAGGAAGTTTTGACAGATCCAAACCACTGAAGAACGAAAAATAATAATTTCTAGATCTACTAAAAATAAAACTTCAAAATAAAAAAATGCCAAGTTCTAAACTCTCTTAGGATCACAAGGGAAAGATAATGGAACCAAAAAAATGGGTTCTCATGTGGAAGCAAGATGTACTTGCCTACGGTTGGTAGGTGGAGGAAGTAAAAGAGGAAGAAGAAGAAGAGTAATGGTGAAGGAAAGTAATGAAGAGAGAGAGAGAGAGAGAGGGGTTGGGGGCTTTAAATGAAAAGGGGTTTGGTGGAGTTGGTCGGGTTCATGATGAACCAACACAAATCCAAAAATAGACCAACCTAGGCCGGACCTAAAGCAAGGCTAAAGCAGAGAATAAAAGCAGAAAGTAAAAATACAAAAAATTAATTAGCATAAAATTAAAGGAATTTAAATACAGAACAATACATGATAAATATTAAATAAATACATTCGAGCAGTACATGCATTTAAAATACGTATTCTGGGAACGGGGAGTGACAAGAATCAATAAGGAACTTTAGTCCCACATTGGAAAATGTAGTATGAAGAGGAGTTGGAACCTCTATAAGTAGTAAGTAGTAGCCCATCAATAAGATTATCCATTATTCATTTGCTACACTATGCCACTCCGGGTTGTCGACTACTAGCTGTCCCTGTTGATTGCTTTCTATCTCTGTTGGGTTAGTACTATCTCCGCCTAGGTAGTTAGTCTCCATATTCTGACTCGAGTCTTCCTCTATCGAGATGGCCTGCCTCCTCCTTGCTTGATCTTGCTAATATTCGGCCTGCTATTGTGTTTAGTCCCCTTGCCTTGTACATCCACTCTTCTCTTCTTGATACTGGTGGACTTGGATTGGAACACCACTACTTCCCTGGTGGTACTCATCGGCTCCGATTGGGTTGGAGAGCCCCCCTCATCGTTGGGTTGCTGTCTTCTTGGGTTCCTACATCCATCCTGGTGCCGCCTGTAGCCCCAACTAGTTGGCTTGTGCTTGACAACACCACCGCTATTTCAAGCCCTGTGCAGCCTTTGAATCCTACAACACATGTGTAGCGCTTATATTTGCCAATGAATCGCTATTTTGGTCCTGCGCTTGAGTATCAGTTTGATTCGAGACACTCCTTCCCTAATGGTCATCTCTTGGGTCAGATCGTCTCCCTTGCGGCCGCAATTTTGTGTCTTGTGTCCAAACACTTTGCAGTTTGAGCAACTCGGGTACCCGTTCAAAATTGAAAGATTGTCGAAACCTTTCTCCTGTCGGGATCTCATAATCTACTTCTTGTGGCAGTTGTGTTCCTGCCTCGATCTCTACGAAATCTCTAGCATACTGTAGTCGTGTTCGTGCCTGGGTTGCTTTATCTGCTTTGATCGGTCTGCCTGTCAAACTCGCCTATCTTCATTATCATAGATTTACTCTAATACTGTATTGGTAACCTTGGGAAACGAACCCACACCAGTATCGTATATAGGATTTCCCGCTCAGACTTTGGATTAGGTTGCGATGCCTTCAGTATGATGAGTCTGCCATCAAACATCCATGGTCTGCCATGTAATATCCGCTCTACATCTTCTAGAAGTCCAAATTTTACGAAGAAGAAGCCGTCCTCCCTGGCATAGAAGTCCATACTTCCCTTTGGCCTCTAGACTGTGGCTGCGTAGGCTCGTATCTGTCCGTAGAATGGTTGGGCGCCCAGCACATTATCAGCATATTCTTCCAGTATACTTTCTCTTGGATTTCTTCATTAGTGAATATTGCTCGTCGTCCCTCGTCGCCCCTCGTCGCCCTTTACAGGTTAGATAAACTCCATATCACCGTCATGGTGCACGCTCTTGGGACGGCAAATGTCCGCCCAGGAGACTCCTTCGCTCGGTGGTCTTTTCTTCCAATGTTTCTCTCACGTCTATCCATCTCCTGTGTACGTCTCTTTGTGTATCCTTCTCTCTTACGGCCAGCCTCCTGTTACGGCACCGTCCAATGCTGGAAAGGCCCGGGGCCAGTACGTCGTGCCCCCGAGTTTCTCCCCCCGTCTCCTCGCACAATGAATTGCTTCCGTCTGCTATCGTGCATCTCCTTTGGTCGGCCCTGGGCGGTCATGTTTGGTCGCCGACGCTTCTGGATTGTAGTCCATCTGCCACCATCCTCAGTTGGTGCCCTCCTCTTGCCTGCCGTAGTTCCCCCCTATCATCCCGCACTTGAGGACGCGCCTGGATCCTATACCGTTCCTTTGCTGTCGTCTCCCCCGTTGCACCCGGAGAAAACCCTAGCAGAGCCATTATATATATATATATATATATATATATATATATATATATATATATCTGGAAATTGCTGAGAAATCCAATTTTGGGGTTGGTTTTTATGGAAAACCCTATATATATATATCTGGAAATTGCTGAGAAATTCAATTTTGGGGTTGGTTTTTATGGAAAATCCACCTGCAGGATGGATTTTATGAAATGCCCAGAATTATATATTTCCACGTTAAGTATTCCAAAATTCCCTTTAGATGCTCTGTATTTACAAAATTAGTACCATAACTACCCCTCCGCACAAACTCAGATTTGGATTACGATTCTCGTCATCTTCTTCTTCATCTTCTTCACGAGATTCCATTGTTCTCATCTTCAGCAGAGATCGCAAAGATCGTTCGTAGTTCACCATGCTTTTTTTCAGTCGAACTCTGACCATCGCTCATCTTCTTCTTCTTCTTCTCCAATAATTAGGTCAATTATGGAGAGAAGATCTTCTTCTTTTTCTTCATAAGAGTTAGCATCGTTTTGAAAGAAGAACGAAAACTCTTGAATCTTTATTCATGTCAAATTTCTTTCCACAAAACAAAAAAAGAAAAATTAGATTTTTGTCAACTGTTCTCCGTCGATATAACACGAAGAATAGTCATTCTCTTGCATTTTAACAAGGAGAATGCCATTCTCCGTATTCGGAGAATGACATTCTCCGTGTTTCTAACACGGAGAATGACATTCTCCTGTGTTTTAACATTTGAATGACCATTCTCCATGTCATTTAACACGGAGAATAGCCATTCTCCTTGTAATTTAGCACGGAGAATGGCCATTCTTCGTGTAATTTAGCACGGAGAATGCCATTCTCCGTGTTAAAAGACACGAAGAATGGTCATTCTCCTTCGTTTTAAAACGGAGAATGCCATTCTCCGTGTAAATTAAGACGAAGAATGTCATTCTTCGTGTAAATTAACACGGAGAATGTCATTCTTCGCGTTATTTAATACGGAGAATGACATTCTCCGTATTTCTAACATGGAGAATGGCCATTCTCCTGCGTTTCAACACTGGAATGACCATTCTTCGTGCTAAATTACACGGAGAATGGCCATTCTCCGTGTAAATTAAGACGAAGAATGTCATTCTCCGTGTAAATTAACAAGAAGAATGTCATTCTTCGGGTTATTTAACACGGAGAATGGCATTATCCGTGTTTCTAATACGGAGAATGGCCATTCTCCTGCATTTTAACACTGGAATGACCATTTCCCGTGTAAATTAAGACGGAGAATGGCCATTCTCCGTGTAAATTAAGACGGAGAATGCCATTCTCCGTGTTACTAATACAGAGAATGGCCATTCTCCGTATAAATTAAGACGGAGAATGCCATTCTCTGTGTTACTAACACGGAGAATGGCCACCCTCATACGAAATTAACATTCTTCGTGTTCTAACATGGAGAATGGCCATTCTCCTGTATTTTATGGTCAGTTGAAAATTTGGAGGGCCATAACTTTTGACTGGGAGGTCGAAACGAGGCCCGATTTTCGCAAAATGAGCATATCTTCGAGGAGCCTGAGATTAATCGCTTCATTGTTAGACGATCTTCTGAAATTTTTGAATTGCAAAAAAATGATGTTTGGACCTCTGTTTTAGCACTTTTGCCGTTTGTCTCGGTCTTTCCGAAATTTTTCGACGAGTTTTTGAAGATTTTTGAGGAAAAAAACCTAGATTCGAAAGTGCGCAGCGTATGAAAGAAGATGGAGTATCGAAACATTTTTTAAGGGTAGTTTCGCGGGTGTTTTCAATAAATTAGAAGGAAGGGCAAAAAGGTAATTCGGAACTCTCTTTATATATTTTTTTGCTAATTCTGGGTACGCGATAAAATTTTATTGCGCGGTGGATTTTTCATAAAACTTTTTTGTTTTTTGGACATTTCATAAATTTTTCCTATATATATATTTTTCTTTATATATATATATATATATATATATATATATATATATATATATATATATATATATATATGCACTAGCCTGCAGATGACCTCTAGCCTAGCAATATATATATATATATATATATATATATATATATATATATATATATATATATATATATGCACTAGCCTTTTTTTTAGGTTTTTTTTATAATTTCTCCTTCGCTCCAGAAATCCTAGCTCTGCCGCCATGGCTCTGGTCGCGAACAAGGACTTCCAGCACATCCTCCGTGTCCTAGACACGAATGTGGATGGGAAGAAGAAGATCATTTTCGCACTCACCTCCATCAAGGGGATCGGCTGCCGCTTCGCCAACATCGTCTGCAAGAAGGTCGACGTCGACATGAACAAGAGAGCTAGTGAACTATCTGCTGCTGAGCTCGAGAACCTATGACCATTGTTGCCAACCCTCGCCAGTTCAAGGTACCATACTGGTTTTTGAATAGGAAGAAGGATTACAAGGATGGCAGGTACTCTCAGGTTGTTTCAAATGCTTTGGACATGAAGCTCAGAGATGACTTGGAATGCTTGAAGAAAATCAGGAATCACCTTGGTCTTCGACACTACTGGGGTTTGAGAGACCGTGGACAACACACTAAGACTACTGACAGGCGACGAAACATTGTCGGTGTGTCTAAGAAGCGTTGAGCATACTTTGCTATTCATACATGGGATCTGAGATGTTTTTGATGAAGTTGTTGTTCCAATAGATGCACTCTATCTGGCTTAGTTTCTGTTTGCTGTTAATTCAGGTTTCTTTTGGTGGGTGACAATTTTGCTAAACCCAGTGTTCTAAATGGCGTCCGCCTAGGCCGTCTAGGCGGTGCCTAGGCGGTAGGCGGTCCCTCTCCGCACCGCTTTGCTGTAGGCGGTGGAGTAGGCGGCCAATGGAGGTTGGCGGCATAGGCGGAGGTGAGGCAGCGTAGGCGAGCGCCTAGGCGGATAAATACTTTACAAAATATTTTGGTCAAAAAGGTTTTTTTTTTTACATTATGGGCCTAACAACACTAAAACTTTATAAATTTTCGTTCTACAACTTAGTTATGCATGGAACACCCTTAAAATATGCATATTATGCAAAAAACAGTGGTAAAATAGTAAAAAATGTTCAAAATGTATCAACCGCCTAGGCGGCGCCTAGGCACCGCCTAGGCGACCTAGGCGGTAGGCGGACTCTTTCTGCCGCGCACCCGCCTACCGCCGTTTATAACCTTGGCTAAACCATTTACATGCTTATTCTGGGTGGTCTTAAATCTATTTTTAGTTCTAGCCTAGTGGTTAAGAGAGATGTATGCGGCTCGAGTGGTCAGGAGTTCGAATTCCAGTGGAAGCAATTCCAGAAACAAATTACCTTGTTCCAAATAAATTATATGCACTAGCCTAGTGGTAGTACGGGAGGCCGCCCAAGCATAGGTCTTGGGTTCAAATTTTCACTCGGACGGCTGGGTCGCTTATACAGCCACGACCCAGTTTGGAAAAATGACACCTAATATATATATATATATATATATATATATATATATAAGATTCATTATGTGCAGAGTGGATACATAGCAGATATCTGCGTGGGCACAACCTCTGGGAATACAGGTCCTCCAATTATGAGTCACTTAGTTTTAAAAATATATTACGACTCGGGAGGGACATACGCCCATATCGCTCGAATCTTTGTTGATGGTAGAAGCACAGATTTGTGGTTGATCCTTGGATAGGACATAAGACGTTACTACAAATCATAGGAGAGCACATGTACCAGGAAGCTAACAAAGGAGACCGTGTATGCAGCATAATAGAAGATGGGGAGTGGCGCCCAAAGGGCCACCGCTGGTTGCGGCAAGCTGGAGCGGCAATCAAGGAAGCGCAGATCGACGCTCAACGCGAACGGGACTGCTGGGCTTGGGCGGACACAATGGAGACCAAATTCGTCTCCGGGGAAGTTTACAACCGGTTCAGAACCGCTCACAAGGTGGCATACACAGATGTAGTATGGATGAACGGAATTCCCCGCTAAACGCAAACTTGTATGTACAAGCTGCTAAAAAAAAGACTGCTAACCAAGGATAGACTCAAAGGTTTAGGGTCTGCTTGGATTGAGGGTTAAGAGAATTAAGTGAGGGTAAGTGAAGTGAGGGAAAAATAAAATCATGCTTGGTTTGTGGGAATTTAGGAGGAAGAGTTATAGAGGGTTAAGTGAGGGTTTATTTCACCCCTCTTTTGTCGATTTTTTTAAACCCCGAAATCGGAGAGTTAAGGAGGGTGATTGAGGGGTTTTGTTTAAAAAGTCATAAATACTCCTCATTTGTTCTATAAAATATCATAATTTTTCTCCCTTTTTTAGTTTTTAACATGTTGTTCCGTACCTTCCTAATTTGTGAAGATTTTAACAAGTTATAATTAATATTTCAATCAAATTTAATTTTATGACATATGTAATAAGGTTATTTTGGTATCTATCATACTTTTATTAATTCTCTTCTTACTCAAAACCTCCAATCCAAGCAAGAGTTATTAAATACTCCTCACTTAACTCTCCTCCAACCTAAATAAGATTCTATGTATTGACTCTACTCCCCCTCACTTAACTCCCCCTCATTTAACCCCACTTAATTCTAGGGGTGAGCATTATTCGGTTTTGGACCGAAAACCGAACCGAACCGAACCGAATAAGAGGTTCGGTTCGGTTTTAAAAAAATTCGGATCGGTTTCGGTTTTGAAAATACTAAATTTTCTTATTCGGTTTCGGTTTCGGTTTTGGGTTTCGGTTTCGGTCCAAAACCGAAAACCGAATAAGAAAATTTAATTAATTAATTTATATATATATATATATATGTGTGTGTGTGTGTGTGTGTGTGTGTGTGTGTGTGTGTACTATATATATAAGTATTAATATATATAGGTACATACTAAATATGTATAGGTATATACTAAATATGTCTATGTATATTTAGTTACTATATATATTAAGAAAAAAAAGCTCAAAAAAATTAAAAAAATATGAATAAACCGAATAAACCGAACCGATTTAATTCTGTTCGGTTTGATTCGGTTTTGGGCCAATTCGGTTCTGTTTCGGTTTTGCTTATTCGGTTTCGGTCCAATTCGATTTTGGGTTATTCGGTTCGGTTTAAACCGAATAAACCGAATGCTCACCCCTACTTAATTCTACTTTTTTTTTCCCCCCAATCCAAGCAGACCCTTAGAGTGCAAATCAAGGACCCCTCATGCATACTGTGTAACTAGGAAGTTGAGACAATCGGGCACATATATTTCTCTTGCCTATGTCAAAATCAATCTGGCAGAAACAACGGAACAAACTTGGACTGCAACCAAAGGCAGGAGTAGAAGAGGTTATCCAAACAGTGCGTAATAGCAAAGGACGAGGAACAACCTGGTTTCGCGAAGCATGTGCACTCTCATCCACAGTATAGCATATCTGGAAAGAACGTAATAGTAGGGTGTTTGAAGGTCTGAGCACTGTTAATATTGGCATTATGCAGAATATAGAATTTGATGTAGAGAGCATGGGTATGAAAATTAAACCCTGCTGGATGTCCGATTCCATTTTTCTTAATAATACATTTATCTGGTTCCAATATATATATATATATATATATATATATATATATATATATATATATATATATATATATATATATATATATATATATTGTTGGGAATCAGATATGTCTTCCTGCGCTCCGATACCGTCTTTGAGACGTTGCCGCAGCGAAAACTTAGGTTAACCCACCTGAAATAACCAACCCCCGTCCAATGGATACCAAACACAGATAAAGACAAGTATATGGTGGTGACTATGTCATCTGGACAAATCTCAATCTCTATAACTCAGATGAAATTACAAGATTGACAAAAACTAATGTTGAACCCTTTGCCCTAATAGGTTCAACCTCCTCACCACACTCTAGAAGAAAAGAAAGATTACAATTGAAATCACTCACCAACTTGTAGCAATCTCCCTAACCGAAGTTGACGATCCCTCGATTAGTTCTCTTCTTCCTTCTGTCTTGGATGGCGAAGTCCTAAGAGGAAAGTGCGAAACTTTCTCTTAGATTTTCTGTGGACGAGCACCTCGAATCTCCACTTTTGTGCTGTGCTTTGTGACTCCACCCCCACCCCATATATATAGGATGAGAAAAACCTATTTTAGGTTATAACATGATTTCTTAAATATGAAGCCCTCAAATAAAAATTCTACTACTCCTAAAATAGTCCATCAACATCCTATTTTAGATTATAATAATATCTCTTAAATAGGAAACCCTCAAATAAGAATCATAATATATCTAAAATAGTCCAGCACTAACTATGGACATCCAAATCAAATTAAATGAAATATTTAATTAGATTTGGACTCCATAAATATGCGATAACTAAATTCAGGCTGGACTCCAATAATCTTTTCCTCCAGTCTGATGAGAGGGTGTTGACCCAATGGCTCTTCAACTAGACTCCATGCCTGTCGTCATGCGACAGAGTTTTTACTCCCCCATGCCACTGATCTTCGATCCCCCGAGCTGCTTTGCCACTTCCTTCGTCTGTAGCTCCTCGACCATCACGTCGATGCTAGCAGCCATGCGTAGCACCTCTTGTACCACTGGGATCATGCCGATATCAATAACACGATCAAGACCGAAGTCCCTGACGATCAGCCTCATCGCAAGTCTCGGCTTCCTGTCCCCGACTTCTATCTTCCACCGGAAAGTGTTAACGTTTCGATGAGCTTCTTCATCCTTGGCTGGCCCAACCAAGCAGACGGTACGGTCCTTCTGAGATTCGAACTCCTGAACCTGCCCACCTTCGTATCGAAACTTGAAGGTCCCCCATACACATGCGTTCATGAGCAGAACATCACGCACTGTGCATGTCGTAGATGACCCACAGCCCCCCCTGAATTGTGTAAATGATGATGCTCCTGCATCAGAATGAGTTTGCTGCAAACCTTGATCTCCTTTCTGGCTTCGAACTGCTGAAATCGATGTCGCTCCGTGAAGCTTTGGCAAACCACCCGTCGTCAAAATCGGATTCGTAGAGCAGCCCCTACCTAGAGACCGACCAGCTGTCATGGGACCGACAGACGGACCCTCAATCTTTGACTCACCACCATCCGTCGCTTTGTCTCGATGAACCGAATCCTCCGAATCCCTCAAAGCACTTAGAAGTCCCTCCTCAGTAAGTTCTCTACGATCCACCTCCTGTCGAGCACCCCTTGAGCCTCCATCCAGTGTCTGTGGCCTACCTGTACAGCTCAGCGACTTGAGTCTGTACATGCCACAATACAAATCCCCCTAGCCAGCTGTTGGGAACCCTTCGCAAGCATCCAATCTTTGTCCCCAAATAGACTGCGACAGCCATCATCTGCCAGCCTCTCTACCGAACCAAGTTATAGTGCAAACTCGGTACATATCGCACACCCTTGAGAATGAGCTTCTCACCGAGCTCCGTTGTCAAGTGCACATTACCGATGCCTACATCTGCAGCCATGCCCTTGTCGCCCATCTTCATACGTCCAAACCTGCCGCCATGGTATGACGTAAAGATCCTCCTATGTGGAGTAATGTGATACGATGTCCACATGTCTATGACTCAGTCGCCATTATGACACATGCCACAAGGTTCCTCTATGTTGGTTGCTGCGATGATGATATCTTCCATTGCTGTGAGATCCTCCTGATCATCTTTGTCTTTTTCCTTCTCATCTTTGAGCTTCATGCAGTTCCTTTTGATATGACCCCTTTCGCCACATTGATAGCAGCCCTCCTTGCAGTCCACAATCATAAGATTCTGAGAATTCTTCCCTGTCCTTGCCTGTAAATTGGGTCTTTTCTTTCTGTAGGAAGTCACCAGAGCGAACTCCTGCGACGATTCCACTTGCTTGTGTCGGACCTCCTTATTTAACAAGCTATTTTTGACTGTCTCCATTGTGACAACTTCATCAGGCGCAGAGTTGCTCACCGACACCACCAACGTCTCCCAGCTTTTCGACAGAGAACTCAAGAGTAGTAGGGCCTGAAGCTCATCATCAATCACCATCTTCATCGCAGATAGCTGATTGATGATACCCCGAACCTCGTTCAGATGTTGTGCTACAGGGGCACCCTCCGTGTACTTTGAGTTGACGAGTTGGCGAATAAGAAACGCCTTGTTGCTAGCCGTCTTTCTTTCGTACAGCGAATATAGCTTCTCCCACAATACTTTTGCTGAAATCTACATAGACACGTGGTGAAACACCGAATCATCCAAACATTGGCAAATGAATCCGACGGCCTTCCGATCCAGTCGTTTCCAGTCTTCAATAGCTTTGTCCATTGGCTTTGCGTTGTCGCCCTCCAACGGACCATGTAAGTCCTTGCACCAGAGTAGATCCTCTATCCCTGGCTTCCAAATCGCCCAGTTTTTCCCTCTAAGGGTGATCATACGAGTATTCATCTGTTCTGTTGACATGGTTGCCAGAGCCTCCAAAGCTCTGATACCAGATGTTGAGAATCGTATATGCCCTCCTGCGCTCCGATATCGTGTCTGAGACGTTGCTGCACCAAAAACTTAGGCTATCCCTCCTTAAATAACCAACTCCCGTCTAACGGACACCAAGCACAGATAAAGACAAGTATATGGCGGTGACTATGTCACCTGCACAAATCCCAGTCTCTATAACTCAGATGAAATTATAAGATTGACAAAAACTAATGTTGAACCCTTTGCCCTATGTGAAACCCGCAATTTTGGAATTTATCTGGATTATTGGATTTTACTGCATTTTTGGTCGATATTGGATTTTGGTTTTCAATAGTGCATTTTAGTTAAGATTAGATTGATATTATTATTATTATTATTATTATTATTATTATTATTATTATTATTGATATTATTATTAGTTAGTAAAGAAAATTATATTTTTTTAAAAATTAATCCTTGATTTTTGATTGACTGGCTGGACCCGTCCTGTTCCCGTGTTCGAACCGAACCCAATCTCGATTTATTCCGAAACCAACTTTTAATCCTTTATATATATATTTATATATATTACTTTCTTTCTAAAGGAAAGAAATTTCCTTTCTTTTCCAAACAACTCTCTCTCTCTCTTTCACTCATTATGGAGATTTCCTCTCGTTCATAACTGACCTCTCCTTTCCCCTTCCCGAACGCTCGAGCCCCTCCCCTCCCGTAAATCCGATGACTCTTTATTCCGGTAACTCCCGAAACCCCCAATCTCTCCTCCTATTTAAACCCTCCTCTCCTTCTCCACTCTCTATCCCTCTCCATCATCACCACTCCCAAATTCCTAACCCCCAAACTTCTTTTCGGCGCCGATCCTCCCCGAGCGGCGACCCCCGCCGCCGATGTCCCCGCGGCCCAGGGCTACCGCCGGCCATCGAGCCCCGCCCTGTCGCGCGCCCCTCCGGCCCCGAGCCCCTGTCCGCGTCTGTCCCGACGCCGTCGACCCCCTGTCATTCCCGATCCGCTGTTCCCGTGCCCGGCTTGCTGTCCCGATCTGCTGTTTCGGTTTCACGTGGCCCTGACTCCGCTGTCCGTGTGTTTTGGGATTTTTTCGAGTTCGCGGGATTTCGTTTTCTCCAATTTTACATCTGAGAGCTCTAGCCGAGCACCCGAGGTGTAAACCCCCTAAATTTCTACTACGATTTAAAAAGAAATAATTTTTGATTTATTGTGTACTTCGTATCTACACGTCGCATACGAGTTCGCATTGTTGTATTTACGTAGCGTGCGAGAATTGTGTTTCGTATTTGCTCGACGAGTGCAAATATGTGTCGAGGTACATATTTTAGAAAAATATTTTTATTATAAATTTTATTTTATATAGGAAAGTACATGTTTAAACAAATAAATATTTTTATTTTGTGCAAAAGGGTTATTTTATTCATCGTTTAAAAATAAGTATTGAATTGGAAATTTTGGTTTATATGAAATGAATTCCAAATATTTTGCGAAATTCAAAATTTGTTTATTAATATAAATTTGAAAGCTATTTTATGATTTAATATTTAAGTATTTATCATGATTTTTGCAATTAATTATTTCTATATTTATTTAATTATGAAAATGATATTTGGGATTTTGTTGATTTTAATATTTGATTAAATATGCTAATTTAAATTAAAAAAGATTTCATTTGAATTCGAATTTAATGAGTGAAGGTTTTATCTATGCTTGAATTGGATTTGACTGATTTAAAGTTTAAATGGAATTTAAATTAATATGATATCATCTATGGAGGAATTTAAATCCTCCCAATCCTTATCCAACTGGGAATTTCCACCTCCTATATAAGGAGAGGTACTCATCCAGGAATTCTGCCATCCACAAACGTGCATCTTGTCGGTAGGGGTGTAAAATGGACAAAGTAGTCCGTTGTCCGTACTTGTGCGGCTCGATAAATGGTTCGACCGCAGAACGTCCGATTCATTAACGAACAAAACTTGGACATTTTTTTTGGTCCGATTAAAAATCGGACCCGGACACGGTCATATCCATGTCCGGTCCAAATTCGTCCGCGAACAGTCCAATAGTGGAGACTCATTTTGGTTTTGTATCAATTATGTCAAAATATTTTGGTTTTGCATCAAGTTTTTGTTGTCCCGTCTCGATTTTTGTTATCATTTTACTATTGTTTGTTGTATTCTATAACCTTCAATTGTATTTTCTTTCAACTAGATTTTTTGAACCAACTATTTGTAGGAACCCTAGAGGGGGGTGAATAGGGTCAAGCTAACTAATCAAGCACTTAGCACAAGCTAATTGGCAATTTAAAAATATAAGTGCAAGAGAAGAAGCAAACACAATACCGACACCCGATGTATCCTGGTATCCTCCTAAGAGGCAGTCCAGTCCCGGAACTCTCTCCGGCTTTAATCCACTATTTGAGCAAATAGTTACACACGAGTTTGGATCCGAAGAACTCGCCAACTTCTTACACAAGAGCTTTAATCCGAAGGGCTCTCCGACTTCAACCGAGAGTTTGGATACGAAGACTCCCCAACTTCAACCGAGAGTTTGGATACGAAGACTCTCCAACTTCAACCTTTCACAATAGGTTTTGATCTCCTTATACAATAGGATGAAGATCTCACTTTTCAATTCAATAACTCTAACACAATTTGTAGATGGCAAATGAAGGCTTTGTAGAGTTGTATGTGGATAAGCTTTGGTGGTTTGGAAATTTTTAGGCTCAAAGCATCAACCTTGAATGAAGGGGTTCAAGGCTATTTATAACCAAAGCTTGAAAAGAAGCCAAAGGCAACTTTTCAGCCACGAACCGGCATACCGCCGGTATGATCCGGCATACCGGCGGTATACCGGTCTGGAATTGCAACGGCTAGAAATAGAGCCGTTGGGATCATTAATTGCTGGAAATCCGACCGTTGGAATTTCAACGTTTCGGAAGCGGTATACCGTCGGTATGATCCGGTATGCCGTCGGTATGCCGGTTTTGTAAACAGAAACTTTCTGTGAACAAAAACCGGTATACCGTCGGTATACTCCGGTATACCGTCGGTATGCCGTTTTCCACCAAAAATGATCCTGGGCTTATTTCTGCCCTAGCTTTCGATTTTGCCATCCGTTTCTTGTGTTTACAATTATTCCTAAGACTCATTACAGACTCCAGATATACTTAGACAGGTGCAGGCTTCTTCAGAGTCTTGAAATGATGATGGCATGGCTTGGCTTCTTCCTTTGAAAGGTGCTGGCTTTTCTCTTGGCGGCAGCTGTCCAAAGATATCCAGTTTGTAAAAACTGAATACCTTTCGGGGGCTTCGCCCCCGAACCCCCGACAAGGGGCGCTGCCCCCTCGACCCCCATCCGCTGACCGGGCAGCGGAACCCCCGGTGCGTGGCTCCAGAGATGTCGTCGGGTGGTTCAGAGAAATCTTGTGGGATCCGTCGTCTTTGGCCCACCATGATTTCTTCATTGCATATGTCCACATTGATCTTGCTTATTGCTTTTCTGCATGTACATGTTAGACGAACAAAGCAATATACATAGTAGCAAGTATGATAAATTAAAGCACATTAGGACTATGCAAAGTTTAAGTATAAGTGCTAAGGTGATGGCATAAATGTTAGTGATATCATAATGATTAAACTTAATTGAATGACCACAATCAAAAACATAGTTTTGATTTTGGCAACCCAATTAAATTTAAGATAGATAAGCTCATATCACTAAGATGTAAACCAATGGGCACATATCACCAAAGATATAAGTATAAGTAGAAATGCTATAGTGATAGTATGAAGATTAGTGATAATGAAATGCTAAACTTAACAGATTAACCATATTCAAAAATATGATACAATCATTGGGCCAACAATCTCCCCCTTTTTGATTATGGCAAATCGGTTAAGTTTAGTATGGACAGTATAGATGCATGTATCACTAATATACAAAAGACATAAGCAATATCACTAATAGCATACTACTTAGATTACTTATAAAAGCATACTTAAACTTACTTCTCCCCCTTTGACATGATCAAAAATAGGCTCCCCCGTACTAAGAGATAAAATGAAATCAATCTCAAGCATAGAAATCAGAGCATGGGGAACTTATAGACAATCATGATCAAGATATACTAATGAAAAACAATGGGAGAAGTGTGTAAAGACAAGTGTATAAAACTACATACCAAATGTAGAGAAAAAAAATTGCTTGTCAAAACACAATATGGTTGGTAAAACTAAAAGTATTTGAAAAACAGGAAATAAGTAGTTTACCAACTTGAAATCCAAGGAATAAATCCAAAACACAATAGGATATGAAATATTGCTCCAGTTTTGGAAGAGAACTATGAAATAAAGGATTTCAAACAAAAGCCATGAGGAATAGATAATTGCAAATAATAGATACCAATTGAGATATGAAATTAAATAAACTTGATACCAATTGAAAAGATGTAAACTTGAAACATTGATCAAAGAAACCATTAATAATCATAATTGTCCACAAATAAATAGTGGAACAAAATAAAAGAATGATCAATGTAAAATATTGCAATTGATATAAAGTAATCTCATTATTTGCAAGATCTATATGCTTATCCAAGTTCATGCATTTGAACTCAATTACCTTATCATGCTATATGAATACCCTTTTAGATAAACATGAAGGTAAAGGAGAAAAATACTTGAGAAGGAGAAATTCAGTCGACTTGAATGCTCCCCCTCAAAGTACTACCAAGGTTGATAAAAATCATGAATTTTGGATAAGTCCTCAACAAGGAAAGCCAAACCAATTAAGCATGAAAGAAAAGCCAAATTAACGAAAGCACAATAGTCATCAAGATAATATATAAAAGTTAATATTTAAGAAGATGACTTATTTAATCCATATAAAAGAGAGATAAGTGATAAAGACAATAGCATATACTCTCATAAACCCTTCACAATTAAAAGTATCATGACCTCATTCACTAAGATATGAAAAAGAAGAAAGTATGGGTCCATGATGAACTAGGTATACGACATATTTAAGGGTATAAATGAATTGAATCAATTAATTTGCTCCCCCTCAAAATATGCGTATCTAGTTCCAAAGCACTTATAGCATAAAATAGATAACTACAAGATCTAGGGGTAAATCAACTATGGATTTCTCCCCCTTGCTCGATGCATGTAAGGCTACAATATCGTCAAAAGACGAAAAATATCATCTTTAGTCAAGAAGAGATAACCAATTAATAGCCACTAAAGATGAGAAATCAAAAGAATATTCCAATAAAGCACATATAATCAAAAGATGGCATACATTAGTCTATATAGAAGAATCTCATATTTAAATATGATAGATCAATGTATGTAATCCTTTGAGAAAATGTCATCATGAAAAAGAATAAAGTCAATTAAGAACAATCATGATGATAGACATAATATAGCTCAAAAATAAAATAAAAATGAAACTCAAACATCATGTCCATGATTATCTAATTAAGAAACAGTCAACCAATTTATTACCTTACATGAACTAGGTATGTTTCACCAAATATGTACCCATCAACGGGTCCAAACCTTGCTAATGGTAAATAATAAACCATAAAGTTCAAATAGCAAAGGCTCATATGTGACAATCCATGAGTAGTCAAAGTAGAGTAATAAATTAGTTTGATAATCACATAATAAGATAATATAGGACTACTTAATCATTAGGATCATTCATAACGTAAACAATAAATAAACATGATCCAATGAATCTCATCAAGAGAAAATCACAAGTCCAAAAAAAAAAAAATCTCACACATTAACATGGGAAAGAGTCAATCTCATTTAAATAATTACCAACATAATAAAGAAGAGATGTAAATGATAATACGATGAAAACATGACTCAAAAAGTGAGAGAAATTTAAGAGAGACTTGCTAATGACTAGTTATGGAAGAGAGTTAAAACAAGCAATCACAAACCTCTAAGAGAAAACAAGATTTAATAAAGAATTTGTAAAACTAGTTTTAGAGATTAAGCATATCACAAATCTTGTTTTTGTAAACTAGCATATCATATATAGATTGAAGTATAGGAATATAGCTAGATGTGTGAAAGAGAGCCAAAATTATATAGCTAAATAATATATCACAAATAAGCAAACTATATAATCCAAATAAGATTAATGAGAGAAGCCATTGACAAGATAAATGTGCTCATTAATTCTTAAGTCACTAACACAAAAAAATATTTGCTTAAGCATAGAGTTCACAATTAAGGGGATACATTTTGAATGATCAAAATGATTTAGAGACACTTTACTAAGCAAGGATAAGAGCATAAGATGATAAATAAAAGAATTAGACTCTTATCAAGTAAAGGACAAAAGAGATGTTCATGAAAACACAATAAAATAAATCTCTTTGCCAAGTATTGAGATTAACCCAAGATAATGAAATGATAGATCAATCTAGAGAATGCAAAATACTATAGCCACATTAAAAGAAGTGTATTCTCTAGAAGTGGAAAAATCTCAACGTAAAAGCTCAAACCATAGTAGCTAAATTCATGAGAAATATGATGTAACAATTACAAGTATTCTCATGTGCTACAAAAATATCATTGGGCAACAATAATTCAAAAGGAAGCATAACCCAAGGAATGAGCAAAGAAAGATCATTAAGATCAAGAAAGCTAAATGCTAAGGATAGTAAAAATCATTTTCAAAAACTTTCATAGTGCACAATAGAAATATATAGATGATATAGATTTGAAAATGTGCATTAAAAATGGAGGTTAATTATAAAAACAAGACAAAACACAAAACCTTGTGATTCTTAAAAGAACTTCCATAAATAGTCAAGTGCAATACATAAACAAATATTTTCTCTCACCATCCCAACTTAATGATATAAAACAAATAAATATCAAAAGCTAGGAATCATTTATATATATGAAACTATATATATATCACGAATAGGCATACATGAAAAGATCAAAAATCCATTAAGAACATGTATCCATAAAGTCAACCAAAAAGCTAAAAAGACATCATTAAAGAAAGCTTTAAGGAAGAAGCATATTGATTCAAAAAGAGATACACAAATTTGATCAAAAGAATCAATAGCTAGAGTATGAGTTAAGCACAAGTTTAGAAGTAACAAGTATGAATAAAACTTTAGCTTAACTCATATGCCTACATAAAGGTATTTATACAAAAATAGATATCAATATAAGAGATACATGAACTATAAGTAAATGAAAATTTTAATGAATATAGTCATGTATCCTTAATGAATATTTGAGAAACCATCACAAATTCAAAAGCATGTATAAATAAACTTTATTAGGCAAAGACATAATTGATTCTCAAGAAGATAATCAAGATAAAGTATGAGAATCAATAATGAATATATTATGTAAGCACAAGATTAAAAGAAGTATAATTATATACTTGTCAAGAATAAGAAGCTTGTGCTAAACACATATATTCGCAAATACCGATTTAAAGTAAATAAGACACATTAAATACAAACCGGCAAGAAATAATTATTTCAAAAACTTTTAAAGAAGGAGAGTTAAAATCATATTAACTCAAATCAAAACCAAGCTCCTATGGACTAGAGTGATATACATGCTTTGTAAATAAAGATTAAGAATAACAAGCATGCATAAATTAAATGTGTCACACTTAATAGAAAATGAGTGATAAACTACAAGTGTGAACTAAACATTTAAGCTAAGTAACTAGTCATGCTAGATAAAAGAAAAAAAAAGAGAATTAACTAAGCATGATAGTATTATATCTCACATTGATTTATACAATAAGCAACTAAGGATATCAATGTGAGCTAGTAGCAAAACATCAAGAGAAACATGCTAGATTCTACTAATATAAACCATTAAAAGAGAATCGTTTAGCATGTTACCAAAGTGGCTCTAGTGGCCACACTTGTGTTGGTGCAATTGCTTGGAAGATGACCTTTGAGCTTTGCAACCACCAACACGCTCCTCGGTGCTATGTCCCGATATAAGAAGCTCCACCTACAACATTAGGCGAAGACTTTGGTATCCAAATAAACTTGGATCCACATTTATTAGCTTTAGGGACCCATATAGCACTTACTCTAGCATTGGTAGTAAAGGTCCTACGAATAGGGCATGTAAAGCTCATGTGTCCAATACGAGAGCAATAGAAGCATCTAATGCTAGTGTGTGCACATGTATCAGAATGAGCATGGTTATGAACATGTGACATACTAGAATGATGAATGTCTCTAGAGTGAGCATGCATGGATTTGGTTTTAAGAATATCATGTTCTAATATTAAATCATCATGCATACAAGTAAGAGAATCAAATTTAACAATTAAAGCATTATTCTCTTTTTCAAATAAAACAATTCTAGAAATAAAATCATCATTTTGTTTCTTTAAAGAGTCAATAGAAGAATCATGCAAATGATTTAGCTCATGAGTTTGTCTCTTAAGATCTTTTATTGATGAGGAAAGAGATTTGATTTTCAAAATTAAAGCCTCATTCAAACTCTTTAAAGAAACACATGATGAGTTTTGAGAATCAAGTCTAGATAATAAAACATTGTTTTCATTTCTCAATAACTCATTAGCTTCTTCTAAATGAACAACCTTTTCAGAAAATTCTTCATTTGTAGAATGAAGGTTGTCAAGAATCTCTAAGGATTGTTTAGCCATGGCTTTCCACTTAGAGCATTTCTTGCATTTAGAAGAAACAAGATTGTCTATGCTACTAGAAGTAAAACCCTCTTTATCGGAGGAGGAGTAGGAGAAATACGATGCCATAGAAAAATAACAAGGATCTACTCTAAGGATGTTAAGCCTAACAATAGAGTCCTTGCTCTGATACCAATTGTAGGAACCCTAGAGGGGGGTGAATAGGGTCAAGCTAACTAATCAAGCACTTAGCACAAGCTAATTGGCAATTTAAAAATATAAGTGCAGGAGAAGAAGCAAACACAATACCGACACCCGATGTATCCTGGTATCCTCCTAAGAGGCAGTCCAGTCCCGGAACTCTCTCCGGCTTTAATCTACTATTTGAGCAAATAGTTACACACGAGTTTGGATCCGAAGAACTCGCCAACTTCTTACACAAGAGCTTTAATCCGAAGGGCTCTCCGACTTCAACCGAGAGTTTGGATACGAAGACTCCCCAACTTCAACCGAGAGTTTGGATACGAAGACTCTCCAACTTCAACCTTTCACAATAGGTTTTGATCTCCTTATACAATAGGATGAAGATCTCACTTTTCAACTCAATAACTCTAACACAATTTGTAGATGGCAAATGAAGGCTTTGTAGAGTTGTATGTGGATAAGCTTTGGTGGTTTGGAAATTTTTAGGCTCAAAGCATCAACCTTGAATGAAGGGGTTCAAGGCTATTTATAACCAAAGCTTGAAAAGAAGCCAAAGGCAACTTTTCAGCCACGAACCGGCATACCGCCGGTATGATCCGGCATACCGGCGGTATACCGGTCTGGAATTGCAACGGCTAGAAATAGAGCCGTTGGGATCATTAATTGCTGGAAATCCGACCGTTGGAATTTCAACGTTTCGGAAGCGGTATACCGTCGGTATGATCCGGTATGCCGTCGGTATGCCGGTTTTGTAAACAGAAACTTTCTGTAAACAAAAACTGGTATACCGTCGATATACTCCGGTATACCGTCGGTATGCCGTTTTCCACCAAAAATGATCCTGGGCTTATTTCTGCCCTAGCTTTCGATTTTGCCATCCGTTTCTTGTGTTTACAATTATTCCTAAGACTCATTACAGACTCCAGATATACTTAGACAGGTGCAGGCTTCTTCAGAGTCTTGAAATGATGATGGCATGGCTTGGCTTCTTCCTTTGAAAGGTGCTGGCTTTTCTCTTGGCGGCAGCTGTCCAAAGATATCCAGTTTGTAAAAACTGAATACCTTTCGGGGGCTTCGCCCCGAACCCCCGACAAGGGGCGCTGCCCCCTCGACCCCCGTCCGCTGACCGGGCAGCGGAACCCCCGGTGCGTGGCTCCAGAGATGTCGTCGGGTGGTTCAGAGAAATCTTGTGGGATCCGTCGTCTTTGGCCCACCATGATTTCTTCATTGCATATGTCCACATTGATCTTGCTTATTGCTTTTCTGCATGTACATGTTAGACGAACAAAGCAATATACATAGTAGCAAGTATGATAAATTAAAGCACATTAGGACTATGCAAAGTTTAAGTATAAGTGCTAAGGTGATGGCATAAATGTTAGTGATATCATAATGATTAAACTTAATTGAATGACCACAATCAAAAACATAGTTTTGATTTTGGCAACCCAATTAAATTTAAGATAGATAAGCTCATATCACTAAGATGTAAACCAATGGGCACATATCACCAAAGATATAAGTATAAGTAGAAATGCATAGTGATAGTATGAAGATTAGTGATAATGAAATGCTAAACTTAACAGATTAACCATATTCAAAAATATGATACAATCATTGGGCCAACACTATTAAGGTATCTTGATAAAATAATAACTTTTGGTAATATATTTAATTTGTCCGTGGACCGTCCGATTGAATTAACAAACAGTGGTTGTCCGTGTTTGTCCGGCCCGAACTTGAACAATGAACTGTCCGTGTCCGTCCGTCCAAACTCATTTTCATTAACGGACCGAACACGGACAGTGGAATGTCCGTGACCGTCTGGTCCGTTTACACCCCTACATGTCGGTGCCCCTTCCCCATCCACTATATCTTTTACCCTTACAAATACAATATTCCTCCAGAGTCCGACAATTCCGGATATTCATCTCCGTCATGTCAAACACTCTCGACACGACACAACACATCCCTAACACTGTTCCCAATACACGACGACGCAACTCAAACCCTACGCCGCTGCCATTCTCCGACTCCCCGTCACCCGAACATCACTACCACCTCCTGGTCTCGACACCAGCAACTCCACCCTCTCCTTTGGCAACTACGGCCAGCCATCCCAGGCCGCTGCCGCCACCCAAGAACCACCTGCCTATTGTCCTCACCACCGTCACTGCCGTCACCCCTTATCGACCGCGAACCTAGCCATCAAGCCACTGTCACCACCAACATCGTCGACGACTTCCCCAAACCACCACCGTCTCCGTCATCAGCTACCACCGGCGTCGATCCCGAAATCAAACACCACCACCAGAAAAAAAAAAGAAGGGAAACTTTGACTAAACTTTGACACTGATGAGACATGAGATGTGTGAGTTGTGAGTAGCAAATAGCATCCGGGCTTGTGTGTTGGCTGATCACTAATGCGTACAGGACGTGCGTTAGGTCTAACTGTCAATAGTTGTATGTTAGAAGACTTGACGGTTAGTAGTGTTACATGGTCGTGGATGCGACATGATAGGTGCATTGGGTGGGAAGAACATTACCTGACGTATGGGCTTCTTTGCACTTCCCTTATTACCTGTGCGCTCCTCCGGAGATGCAGGATCCAGATGCCCTCTGACGTTTTCTAGAGCGTTATGGACGTAGCCCCTTGCACATGATGCCCTCTGACGATCTTCGGACGTTACGGACGTAGGCCCCTGGTGCCCTATATGGGGACTATGCCGATCCCATTTACAGTTAGGGCTCATGCGTCGAAGGATTGTTTCTCAACTGCATGATCACTTTAGTACGGTTAGTTTACCTTGTTTATGTCTTGTCACTTTCTTTGATTGTGGTATATTTTATATTCAGTATTTATATGACATGTTTATTGTATCTTGTTACGTCCCTCTGAGGACCTGGTTATCTCGCCAGGTGTATGTTCTTGTCTTTCGCAGGTATTCTAGCCGTGGCCATGATCGTCACTATTCATTCGAGGATGATTGTACTTTGATCATCTTCGCTTCGCCCGCCAAACTCATTTCATTTTTCATATATTTTTTCTTACTTGTTGGTAGTGGATTTGTCTCCGCCCAACATATTGTATCAAGACTATTTATTATCATTATATGATACCTTTTATTCATTTATTTTTGTGTGGATGAGATTAGTTATGGTTCTACTGTATTTTACAGCTTACGTATATTTATTATACGGCTGGCATGTCTACGCTCCTAGTCCTACGTATTTTGGGACTGTGGCATTACATATTATTGTGGTGGCCCATGCAGGTCTAGTTTGTCGTTTCGGTTACATGACTGTACCGGACGGGCCTGCAATATAGGATTAGAGTCTAGAATTTCATCCACCTACTTGACATCCTTTATTGACTTCAAATTCCGAACTCTCGTTCGACCTCCTTGATTTGCATCTTGCTTGACTCCTTCTACCGTAAATTCTTAACCCTGTGCTTAGTGACAGTTAGGAAGATAACTACACTATTATATGCTCATAGGTCAAACACATGGCTAGAATGTTACATTGACAATTAATATGCATTGAGATTTTATCTTGATATGATCTTAAGGATTAGTTAATTCTAAGTTGGGTAGTAGCATATTACCGCTTTCAAAGGATAGTTGGAATTTTATTTTGATATTACAAGGTGGTATACACAAGAGGATAGCTAGATCGAGAAAGCAAATTGGTTTGATTTCGCGATTTGATTTTGAAAGTCTTTGAACATTTATGATTATTGAGTTATAGCTATACATCTTTTAGAAGGATATAAATTTGATTTGAAAAAGGATCATAAAATTTTAAATGTGGAAGTATGATTTACGATTGACCAAAATTTGAGGATGATTGATAATTTTTTTTGAATTAAATTACGTCATATGATCTATGAATTATAAAGTTATTTAGATTTCGAGTTTAAAGCCTTGATTATGGATATTTAAATTCTGGTAAAAAAAATTTGAAGAGTAGTTGTGACTTATTGGAAGCTAGATATACATATTTGAAGGATATAGAATTAAATTCGGGAGTTATTTAAATGTTCCATTTTGTAGTATGAATTTCGGCTGATAAACTTATTTAAATGTTGAGTTAAGATTTTGGAAAAAAATATTATTCGATTTGCGATATACAAGGGTTATTTTGAGATTGATTAGAAATTTAAATTTGGATTAAACTTGACAGCCTAAGATGATTAGAAAATCTGGTAGAATATCTTGAGAATTTTATTGAGAAACTTTTGGAGAACTTGAAATTTTGGATTAGATCATATATTGGTAGAGGACCAAGAAGCAAACAAGGTCACCTTAATGGGATAGAAGTATTCCACATTAGATTGCCATACCACCTATGATTATGATATTGCATATACACAAGTATATTTAGTCATCGACCAAACTGTGTAACTATATCTTTATCTTGCCTTACTCAACCTTCCCTCAATTCTAGATCTTTATCATAACCATTTAATTATTTGAAACTTAGAAATGATTAGAATCATTCCCTTGACCATACCCTTATCTATGAGACTACCTTCTCTCTAGAAACTGAGTTTCTAACTTATCTTAACTTGATCTGCGAGCTTTCCTAAATTATCTTTATTTCATGCTTTAACCTTTTATTTTTGTGCATTAACTAGTACCTTATGAAAATCCACTTTCTATTTTTGATCATTTGGCGTTCCTTATCGTGACTTTGATATTTGGAGCACAACACTAGATTTTTTCTTCCAATAAATTTTACATACAAGATCTAGACGAGCTCACCTCCATGTAGGAATATCATGTCCCACTAAAACACGTTCCCTTGTACTCTATTTTTATGATACGACTTTCGGGTCATAAAGACTAAACTATAACCCTTACCATGGTACCGATATACTTTTGACTACATGTAGGGCTCAACCTCGACTCAATTTTTTCGACCCAATATCCTATTGCGATCTACTAAATCCCTTAAATGCTTAACCTTGTATTATCTTGACTGCTTAACCCTTATCATTTTATTTTTATGTCTTATCTCGGTTCACTTAGGCACGTAACATCTTTCGCTCTTCAATATTGCAACCCTTACCTTCTCCCTTCCTGTTAAATTACTACGCTCATATTACATTATGATTCCTCCGTAGTTTATGCAACCTTGTTCCGTTTATGATTCTCTTATATAAGGATGAACTTTGACTATGACATCCCTCGGTTAGTAGAGATTAGATTAGAAAACTCATCGAGGAGAATAGTGGTATAATTAATTAATGTGATTGAATATGCATAAGTGGAAATTTTGTGGCAAAAATGGAGAAAGGTGCTATCATTTCTCAAAGGAGACAAATCAGTTCTTCAAGGTAAACCCATTATTGAGAAATTTTTATGAGGAGATAAGTAGGATATTGATGTAGTAGATCTTGAAGCTACCCAATATTAAAAGGTGGAAATTCTTGATATCCTAAAGAAAATTTTTATGATGATTACGAATATAAAGTTTCATGACTAAGATAGAGTTTGATTGCTCCGACTAATTGATTTATTAAATTTAAATTTTAAAGAGATTATAAGGTCTAAATTTAGTTTGAACCAAAACCATATGTAGATATGATGGAAGAAGAAGAATCTAAAATCCTTGAATTCAAAACTTTAGTACTTATTGAAATTTATATTGAAAGATATAGGAATTGAGAATATATTTTAAGGAATATAAATTTTGGGAGTTAATCTTAAGGAGAAACATCAAGGGAAATGAAGAAGAAAAAGAAAGTGTCTTAAGAAAAAAAAAGTTGAAGTTTTATGGAATGTGAATATTGAGAAGAAATCGAAGCTTTTGAAGATTTATTACTAAAAAAAACATAGTGATTACTCGAAGATCATGATGATATTTAACGCGCCACGAATATGGAATTAGCAGTCTTAGGATGAGATAGAGGAAGTTATTAAAAATCTTTAAAATTTTGGTGATTCTAGGATTGATGGCAGTATGATCCAATTAGACACAGAAGGATGTCATGCGCATGATCATTACATAACTGCACCATTGATTTATTCTTTTAAGTTATCAAATTATCAATTTTCGTTGAATATCATTTCTTCTCCTCGTCTAATGAATTAAATAGTGACTTCTCATCCTTAAGCTCTTTCTATCTCCTGAAGCCTACCTACCCTAATTTTTCCTAAATTTCGAGGACAAAATTCTTTTAAGTTGAGTAGGATGTAAACCCCCTAAATTTTTACTACGATTTTAAAAAAAATTTTGATTTATTTTGTACTTCGTATCTACACGTCGCATACGAGTTCGCATTGTTGTATTTGCGTAGCGTGCGAGAATTGTGTTTCGTATTTGCTCGACGAGTGTGAATATGTGTTAAGGTACATATTTTAGAAAAATATTTTTATTATAAATTTTATTTTATATAGGAAACTACATGTTTAAACAAATAAATATTTTTATTTTGTGCAAAAGGATTCTTTTATTCATCGTTTAAAAATAAGTAGTGAATTGGAAATTTTGGTTTATATGAAATGCATTCCAAATATTTTGCAAAAGTTAAAATTCGTTTATTAATATAAATTTGAAAGCTATTTTATGATTTAATTTAAGTATTATCATAATTTTCAAAATTAATTCTTTCTATATTATTAATTATGAAAATAATATTTGGGATTTTGTTGATTTTAATATTTGATTAAATATGCTAATTTAAATTAGAAAAGATTTTATTTGAATTCGAATTTAATGAGTGAAGGTTTTATCTATGCTTGAATTGGATTTGACTGATTTAAAGTTTAAATGGAATTTAAATT
The DNA here is from genome assembly GCA_029216955.1 of Iris pallida. Taxonomy (NCBI): domain Eukaryota; kingdom Viridiplantae; phylum Streptophyta; class Magnoliopsida; order Asparagales; family Iridaceae; genus Iris; species Iris pallida. The sequence goes on from JANAVB010006394.1 coordinate 44,785, forward strand.
AATATGATATTATCTATGGGGGAATTTAAATCCTCCCAATCCTTATCCAACTGGAAATTTCCACCTCCTATATAAGGAGAGGTACTCATCCAAGAATTCTGCCATCCACAAACGTGCATCGTGTCGGTGCCCCTTCCCCATCCACTATATCTTTTACCCTTACAAATACAATATTCCTCCAGAGTCCGACAATTCCGGACATTCATCTCCGTCGTGTCAAACACTCTCGACACGACACAACCCATCCCTAACACTATTCCTAATACACGACGACGCAACTTAAACCCTACGCCGCTGCCGTTCTCCGACTCCCCGTCACCCGAGCATCACCACCACCCCCTGGTCTCGACACCATCAACTCCACCCTCTCCCTTGGCAACTACGGCCAGCCATCCCATGCGGCTGCCGCCACCCAAGAGCCACCTGCCTATCGTCCTCACCACCGTCACTGCCGTCACCCCTTATTGACCGCGAACCCAGCCATCAAGCCACCGTCCCCACCAACATCGTCGGCGATTTCCCCAAACCACCACCGTCTCCGTCATCAGCCACCACCGGCGCCGATCCCCAAATCAAACACCACCACCAGAAAAAAAAAGGGAAAGAACCCTCACCTAGCCGCTGGCGACGTCGAGCCTCTCCCCAGATCCGCCGACGCCGCCACCCATTCCCATGGCAGGCAGCGCCTCTCCGTGCACACTGGGGCCAACCTCCATGCCAGACGGCGCAGCACCATCGCCGGCGCCCGCCGCCGATTCCGTCGGTACAGCCGTCGCGCCCTCTTCCCGCCTCTGCGACGACCGCCCCATCTTGCCACGACGAGCTTCGCGTCGTCGAAGTGGTCGCCGTGCCTACCCAGCCTCCGACGAGCCGCGTACCACCGGCTCCACCACTCGTCCCCCACTGCGTCGATCGGGCTCTGTTCCTGTTCTCGAGGCAACTGTCGGTGCCTCCCCCATGCTGCTTCCCGGCATCCGCGAGACACCGCCGCCGCCTTCGCGATCCTCCGCAGCTGCGCCATCGCCGTCGCGCCCAGGCCGGAGCGCCGGCACCGAGCCCCTCTGTAAGACCTCTTTTCTCTCCCTCTATCATGTCAAATTTGTGGAGGGGGGTCGAAATGAGCTGTGAAGTTTGCTTATAAATTATTAGTAAGTTTATTATTATTATTATTATTATTATTATTATAATTATTATAAGTACCTTTCAAAAAGTGGTTTGTATACATGTATTATATATTAATTTTAAAAAGTATTATAATTATTATTAATACTAATATTATTAGTATTTTACCACTAAAATGGGCATAATATTTTGGATATATTTTGTTTACACTATTTGGGTTACCAATATCAAATTATATTTTAAAAACTATAATATTCGCATATCTAGTTAGTTTTTTTAAATCCTAAAATATAATATTAGATTTTCATATGATATTGGTTTTGCCCAAAATTATTTTCATAGATATTTTTTATTTCTAAAAATATTTTGATTTATAAAAATAAATTTTTACCAAATTATATCTTGATCTCTAGACTTTTCAACTAATTATTGTACTAATAAAAATATAGTTTTTACCTAGAAATCCTATTTTCACAAACTTGCCTAAAAATAATTTTTAAGTATTAGTCTAAATATATTTTGACTAAAAAGAAATCTAGTTTCTAATATTATACTTGTTATCTAAAATTAATATATGTATCTACCCCCCCCCTCAAATTCTCCTCAAATATAATCTCTGATCACGACTGACCGCGCCTTTCTATTCCTCGGCAAATTCGGACCCTTGCACCACAAACATGGCTATTGGACCACAAGACTTGACGGATCATCGCACCACACCAGGCGACTCACCAGGCAAGATACCTTGCCATAATTTTACTGTTCATAAATTGTCTGTATTTTATTTATTGTATATCACTGTGTATTTATTTTCATTTCTTTTAATTGTACCATTATTACAGTTCCTGACCTAGTGCCTGCTCAGTGATATTAGCTGTATTTTTTTATTATCCTTTGATTGCATATGTACCTAGAGTTAAGGGACTACCACTAGTATAGTGCATGACATAAACTTTGACACTGATGTGCCACGAGATGTGTGAGTTGTGAGTAGCATATAGCATCCAGACTTGCGTGTTGGCTGATCACTAATGCGTATAGGACGTGCGTTAGGTCTAACTATCAATAGTTGTATGTTAGAAGACTTGACGGTTAGTAGTGCTACATGGTCGTGGATGTGACATGATAGGTGCATTGGGTGGGAAGAACATTAGCTGACGTATGGGCTTCTTTGCACTTCCCTTATTACCTGTGCGCTCCTCCGGAGACGCAGGATCCAGATGCCCTCTGACGTTTTCCAGAGCGTTATGGACGTAGCACCTTGCACATGATGCCCTCTGACGATCTTCGGACGTTACGGACGTAGGCCCCTGGTGCCCTATATGGGGACTATGCCGATCCCATTTACAGCCAGGGCTCATGCGTCGAAGGATTGTTTCTCAACTGCATGATCACTTTAGTACGGTTAGTTTACCTTATTTATGTCTTGTCACTTTCTTTGATTGTGGCATATTTTATATTCAGTATTTATATGGCATGTTTATTGTATCTTGTTATGTCCCTTTGAGGACCAAGTTATCTCGCCAGGTGTATGTTCTTGTCTTTCGCAGGTATTCTAGCCGTGGCCATGATCGTCACCATTCCTTCGAGGATGATTGCACTTTGATCGTCTTCGCTTCGCCCGCCAAACTCATTTCATTTTCCATGTATTTTTTCTTACTTTTTGGTAGTGGATTTGTCTCCGCCCAACATATTGTATCAAGACTATTCATTATAATTATATAATACCTTTTATTCATTTATTTTTGTGTGGATGAGATTAGTTATGGTTCTACTGCATTTTGCAGCTTACGTATATTTATTATACGGCTGGCATGTCTACGCTCCTAGTCCTATGTATTTTGGGACTGGAGCGTTACACGAGGTATATTTTTTGTGTCCTCGTGTCCCTTTGGGTTGTGTGTCGATGATGATTCGGTCTCGATTTCGCTATGGGAATTGATTTGATTCGTACGGTTGTGGTTCGGACTTTCTGAACTCCTTTCGAATTGTCCTGTGACCTAGCTATTTCTAGCTTGTGTTTTTCTATGGATATTTGCTTAGGTTGTGAATGTTCTTCTTAGCCTTGGCTAATTGGAATGGTTCTGTAGTTTTTTGGACTTTTCGAGTTAGTTTTGGATCTTATTTTTGTGGCATTTTCCCTGGTATAGTTATGATATTTCGGGTTGGTGGCTATACGTATTATGTTAATTGGTCGGAGTTTGGAGTGGTTGGAAGTTTATATATATATAACTATTTCTGGATATTTTTGTATCGCCAAATTTGGCTGGGTTATCCTAGTTACAAAGGGGATACTGCCCAATTTTTTCTAAAAATATTTTGAAAACCTTTTTGGTTTATTTCCTGAGTTCGGCTATGGTCCTTTGACAATTTTGTATTGTTTGGTTTTCGGATAATATTTTTGGGCGACGACCGTATCGGTCCATGGGCCCTAACGAAATGTAAACGAAACCGACATTTTCGGACGTTGAGGCATATGCTAATTGCAATGTGATATTAAGACCAAGTCTGAGACTTACCATATATTTTTATATTTTATAAAATTATTAGAAATTGTTACTTGGTATTTTCATATTCGAGTGCAGGGCCTCGGCCTGCTGAATGGACCGCTTTCCGGCGTTCAGAGCTCGACAACAATATTTAAATTAATTTATGTAAATAAGTTGTAAGGGCATAAGCCCAGTTTTCTAATTCTTTTCTGCGACCCTGTATTGTGTAGCGTAGATTCTTTTCTTTATTTTTCTGGGTTGTTGACTTGGTCGTTAAACGCGTAGAATGTTAAAAAAATGAATATCTATTTTTATATAGAAAATTAATAAGTTTTTATCACATTGTCAAAAATAATGAATTTGTTAAATTACAAAATTACTTAATGTGATAAAAACTTATTAATTTAAATTGACTTTTTCTTCGCTAATTGATATTGATTGTAGCTCGCGACGATAACATGTTCCGGTAGAATGATTTTTAACAAACTTAAAACTTGATTCGGATCTTCTTTTAGAGATTACAACTAGTACACCTAGATATGGTTCATTTATGATGCTAAGTCAGGATTCTCAACTGTAGGATTTCGAGGACGAGTTTGAATTCCCCGGTACCGACTTCCAATCCAGTCATAAACCAAGGCAAGTACGGTTGTGTTTATTTGGCAATTTAATTAGTAATTATGATATTGCATGCTTAAACTATATTGTAACACGGAACTCTCTTCTAGAGTATTGATTGTTATTGATTATGGGATATTGGGAGGGTAGTGTAGTGTTTTATGACCACTACCTTCATATTGCATTGATTGTGCGAGCTTACCCCTCTTACACACGGGGATAAGTCGTATCGTATCACTAGGATACTATTGTACAACCCAAGCCGGTCATATACATTACCTATTCAAATGATATTATTTTCAATTGTTGGAAAATATTGTTCAAATATTTTAAAACTATTTAAGATTGTAAATTTTCATTATTATTTGAATTGTTAAATTTTTATACTTGTAATTTGCACTTTTTCTGACTGGATTTTTCACCCCCAATAGGTAACATTGATGAGGCTGAGCTATTGTATAATAGCTATTATGATCCGATGCTCTACCCTGTGATACTTCCATAGTCCCACTTGGAGGATGTTGATCCCGAGGCTGATGAGCCGGCTATCTAGATAGTTGTGGTTTATTTCTAGTTTTCTTTGTGTTGGAGTTGCAATCTTATTTCAGTATCATATTATCAGTTGTATCTTTCTGTGTTGGACAAATTAAAGTTTTTAAATATTCAAAATATTAAATTTGTGACAAATGTTTAGTTGTTGTTGAGATTACCTGCTAGTGGAAACAGCTTACTGCCGCCATCTCACAACGGTACAGGCTTGGCATGATCCTATTCGACCCAACAATTTGGGATCGGGTCGTGACATATTTTTAGTGGTGGCCCATGCAGGTCTTATCAACAACTTAGAAGAACATATATAGAAACAATTAGAACACTAGAACATTAATTTGTCACAACATAGGACCAAAATATATTATAAATAAATATTTTTGTTTGTTATAGACTGGTATGCTACCTTGCTTATGTTTTCATCCTAAACCTTCCAGATTATGGCCACAGACAAGACCACCTCTGTTGGCGATGGGGTGTCATCACCCGATCACACCCCACCTCCCCAAGCAAGTCCGGATCCTATACCTCGGCAGCTAACCGATCGTCCCCATAATGTACCAGCACCCCGTAGAGTTTACACTCCTATAACTCCGGTGACAGATCCTACATCTTCCCGGACTGAGCTGCAGTCCCCTGCGGTAGTGCCCGATCCAGCTACCCCACCAGTGCTCGTGGACCCACCGACCTCGTAGGCCTGCTATAAGGAGTGCTTGAGGCCCAGAGAACCCAAGCTGAAGCTCATCGCAAACAGACTGCGATTATGAGAAAAGGCATGGAGAATGCCCACAACGTGGCTATGGCTGCCCTCGAGAGAGGAGAAGCAATCCAATCAGAACCAAGGCCTGTTCAAGTCGACGATATCAAGAAATTCAAGAAGCTGGGCCCTCGACCCTTCAAGGGAACCGAGGGAATCATCTATGCCGACGAATGGCTCGAAAGCATGGAGCGTCTCCTCAGTGTCGCTCGACTTCCAGACGACCTCCAGGTCGAAGCTGTAGGACTCTAATTGCTAGATATAGCAAGCACCTGGTATCGGAATGAACTCCGACTCCAGGACAGGCAGCTTGACTGGAACACCTTCAAGAGGTTGTTCCGCAGAAAGTTCTTTCCAACATCAGAGTTACGGGAGATAGAAAGACAGTTCCATAATCTGAAGCAAGGTAACATGACGGTTGGTGAATATGCGGCAGAGTTCGGCCAACTTAGCCGCTTTGCAAAGAACTTGGTTGCTGACCCCGCAGATCATGCTGAAAGTTTTAGATTTGGACTGAGGGAAGAGATTCGCACCCCTCTGATCGCAGGCGGCGCCGAGACATATGAGAGGATTCTAATACGAGCTCAGGATATAGAGAAGAGTCAGCCTGCTCATTCAAATAGGGAGTATTCTGGAACTAGCAACTTCCAGGGTAACCAAAAGAGGCCCAACGTCAACAACCACAACAACAACAGGCCTTCTACACACCAACAGCAGCACCATCAGGCGAGGACCAATGACAGAGCACCTCAGAAGCAGATTCCTGTCTGCGATTTCTGCAAGAGGCCAGGACATCAGGAGAACATCTGCAGGAAAAGACTAGGATACTGCCTAGTTTATGGGTCTGCCACCCACCAAGTAAGGGACTGCCCTACGGCATTCAACCGGACTGGAACAACACAGCAGAAGGCTCCCCTACCCACTCAGCAACAACAGTTTAGGCAACACCAACAGAAGATTGGACGAGCCTTTGCCCTAATAGTAGACGAGCAAGAGCCAGAGCATAAACCTACCGCTGATGTCATCACAGGTTCCATTTATGTGCATTCACATCCTGCTTTAATGTTATTTGATTCGGGTGCATCACACAGTTTTATATCATCAAAGTTTATTTTTGCACACCACCTAGTTACGGGGTTTAGCAAGATGATATGTAGAGTTCTGACCAGTGGTGGACCCATACCTATCACCGAGACCTGTAACTGCCCCATAACTATCTCAGGCCACAAATTCTTAGCACCCTTACTTGTGATGCCCTTACCCAACTATGATGTAGTCCTAGGGATGGACTGGCTAAGTAAGCAGCATGCGCTGATAGATTGTCACAGAGGATGTGTAGTCTTTAGTCCACCGGGAGAACCGGAGTTTGAAATCTCTCGAACTCCGGAGGATATGGAGAGTGTTATCTACTCCTCAATCACCGAAGAACCTGGACCTCCTCATCTTATCATAGTGGAATTCATGGACGTCTTCCCTGATAGTCTTCCGGGATTGCCCCCAGATCGAGATATGGAATTCACTAATGATCTAGTTCCCGACTCTTCTCCTATTTCTCGAAGATGTTATAGAGTCAACCCCAAGGAGGCTAAGGAGATGAAGGACCAGATTGATGAGCTGAAGGTCCAGGGATTTATCTGAGATGGAGCTTCACCCTGGGGAGCCCCAGTTTTGTTCGTGTCCAAGAAGGACAAAACTGTACGGATGTGCATCGACTACCGGGCGCTGAATAACATCACCATCAAGAACAAATACCCTCTGACCCGGATCGATGACCTGTTTGATCAACTAAGTGGAGCTAAGGTATTCTCGAAGATAGATTTCAGATCTGGCTACTATCAAATCAAGGTCAGGAAGGAGGATATTCCAAAGACGACGTTCAACACCAAATATGGACAATATGAATTTCTGGTCATGCCATTTGGATTGACGAATGTCCCTACGGTATTCATGAACCTCATGAACAAGGTCTTCCATGAATACCTAGATCAGTTTGTTGTTGTCTTTATCGACGACATTCTGATCTACTCGAAGACCGAAGAAGAGCATGAAGAGCATCTGAGGAAAGTTCTGGGAATCTTAAGGAATGAGAAGCTCTATGGTAAGCCATCTAAATATGAATTCTTTTTAGACAAGGTGTATTTTCTAGGCCATGTTGTCACAGGAGAAGGAATTTCGGTGGATCCAAAGAAGATAGCTGCTATTGAGAAGTGGACTACACCAAGTTCAGTTGCAGAAATCAGAAGTTTCTTGGGCTTAGCTAGCTACTACCAGAAATTTGTGAAGGACTTCGCCAGGATTGCTGAGCCAATGACGAAACTTACAAGGAAGAATGAAGAATTTGTGTGGACTGAAGCTTGCCAGTTAGTATTTGAGGAACTGAAGAAGAGACTTACAATGGTGCCGATACTTGTGCTACCCGTAGGTACTGGCGGTTTCTTAATTTACTGTGATGCTTCTGGTAAAGGATTGGGTTGTGTTCTTCAACAACACAGAAAATTAATTGCTTACGTATCTAGGCAATTACGGACTCATGAGAAGAACTATCCCACACATGATTTGGAGCTTGCAGCGATTATATTTGCTTTGAAGTTGTGGAAGCACTACCTTTATGGAGAGAGAGTGGAAATATTTACAGACCACAAAAGTCTTAAATATATTTTGACTCAGAAGAAGCTGAACATGCGATAGAGGCGATGGCTGGAGCTGATGAAAGATTTCGACATCGACCTGCAGTACCATCCGGGTAAAGCTAATGTTGTTGCAAATGCACTTAGTCGATACCCGGTGGCAATGTTCTTGACAAAGGAGCGGCATTTGTTGGAAGACATAGAGAAGCTTGGACTGGAGATTATACTGCCTGAAGGGGAAATAAAGAAACTTAGAAGAGAAGCAATTATACCAGGGGCTGATTCATCAATGATGCAGTTACGAGTGCGTTCAAGTCTGATGGACAGAGTCAAGGAGACACAATTCCAAGACGAGACACTTTGCAAACTCAGAGATCAAGTGCTGGCAGGAATACTTGAAGGATTCTCAATCGCCAGTGACGGAGCACTGAGGCACGGTACGAGGCTTTGCGTACCAACTGGCGAACTGAGGAATGAGCTGATGCAAGAAGCACATCAGTCGCAGTATTCTATACATCCAGGAGCTAACAAAATGTATCGGGATATGAGTACTGTAGTATGGTGGTACGGAATGAAGAAGGACGTATCCAGGTATGTGGCTAGATGCTTAATTTGTCAACAAGTGAAAGCTAGCAGACAGAGACCAGCAGGACTATTGCAGCCGCTAGACATCCCATAGTGGAAATAGGAACACATAACAATGGACTTTGTGTCAGGACTGCCTCAATCCCAATGAGGGAAGGATATCATTTGGGTTATTGTGGACCGACTGACAAAGTCAGCTCACTTTATTCCCTTCAAGGTTGGTCTATCCACCGAGAAGTTAGCAGCACTCTACATGCAGCACATCTACCGGATTCATGGAGTTCCAGTAAGTATCGTATCTGACAGAGATACCAGATTCACCTCTCACTTCTGGAAGAGCTTGCACGACAGTTTGGGAACACAACTGAAGTTCAGCACCGCCTACCATCCCCAGACTGACGAAAAATCGGAGAGAACCATCCAGACGCTAGAAGACATGCTTAGATCTTGCGTCTTAGAATTTGGAGGGTCTTGGAAAGACCACTTGCACTTGGTAGAGTTCTCCTACAACAACAGCTACCAAGCTAGTATCGGTATGACTCCGTTCGAGGCACTCTATGGACGTCGTTGCCGCACTCCACTTGCTTGGAACGACGTAGGAGAAAGAGTATTATTTGGACCGGAGATGGTGATCGATGCAGCAGAGAAGGTAAAGATGATCAGGACAAGCTCAGGATTGCTCAGGACAAACAGAAGCATTGGGCCGATAGCAGCCGATGACCGCTAGAGTTCGAAGCAGGAGATAGTGTCTTCATCAAGATTTTCCCTACCAGAGGAACTATCAGATTCGACAGAGCAGGAAAGCTTAGTCCCAGATACATCGACCCATTCGAACTTTTGAGCCGAGTCGGAGAAGTAGCGTACCGATTAGCTCTACCAGCTAATCTTGAAGGTGTGCACAACGTCTTCCACGTTTCACAGCTCAAGTGCTACATTCCGGACCCGAGCCACATCTTGGACCATTCGGAGCTAGAAATTGGACCCAACCTCACAGTGCTAGAGAAGCCAGTGGCGATATTAGACATATGAGAGAAGAAAACCAGGAACTCTGTGACACCCATAGTCAGAGTTATGTGGCGGCACAATTCCCCAGGCGAGGCTACCTGGGAGCGAGAAGATGAGATGCGGAGCAGTATCCATATCTGTTTGAAGCCTGAGGTAACTCCTAACCCTGCCTTTAATTTCGAGGACAAAATTTTCTAAGAAGGAAAGGTTGTGAAACCCGCAATTTTGAAATTTATCTGGATTATTGGATTTTACTACATTTTTGGTCGATATTGGATTTTGGTTTTCAATAGTACAGTTTAGTTAAGATTAGATTGATATTATTATTATTATTATTATTATTATTATTATTATTATTATTATTGATATTATTATTAGTTAGTTAAGAAAATTATATTTTTTTTAAAAATTAATCCTTGATTTTTGATTGACTGGTTGGACCCGTCCTGTTTCCGTGTTCGAACCGAACCCAATCTCGATTTGTTTCGAAACCAACATTTAATCCTTTATATATATATTTATATATATTACTTCCTTTCTAAAGGAAAGAGATTTCCTTTCTTTTCCAAACAACTCTCTCTCTCTCTCTCTCTTTCACTCATTCTGGAGATTTTCTCTCGTTCATAACTGACCTCTCATTTCCCCTTCCCGAACGCTGGAGCCCCTCCCCTCCTGTAACTTCGGCGACTCTTCATTCCGGTAACTTCCGTAACCCCTAATCTCTCCTCCTATTTAAACCCTCCTCTCCTTTTCCACTCTCCATCCCTCTCCATCATCACCACTCCCAAATCCCTAACCCCCAAACTTCTTTCCGGCGCCAATCCTCCTAGAGCGGCGACCCCCGCCGCCGCTGTCCCCGCGACCCAGGGCGACCGCCGGCCACCGAGCCCCGCCCCTTCGCGCGCCCCTCCGCCCCCGAGCCCCTGTCCGCGTCTGCCCCGACGCCGTCGACCCCCTGCCGTTCCCGATCCGCTGTTCCCGTGCCCGGCTTGCTGTCCCGATCTGCTATTTCGATTTCACGTGGCCCCGATTCCGCTGTCCGTGTGTTTTGGGATTTTTTCGAATTCGCGGGATTTCGTTTTCTCCAAATTTACATCTGAGAGCTCTAGCCGAGCACCCAAGGTATATTTTTCGTGTCCTCGTGTCCCTTTGGGTTGTGTGTCGATGATGATTCGGTCTCGATTCTGCTATGGGAATCGATTTGATTCGTTACGGTTGTGGTTCATACTTTCCGAACTCCTTTCGAATTGTCCTGTGACCTAGCTATTTCTAGCTTGGGTTTTTCTGTGGATATTTGCTTAGGTTTTGTGAATGTTCTTCTTAGCCTTGGCTAATTGGAATGGTTATGTAGTTTTTCGGACTTTCCGAGTTAGTTTTGGATCTTATTTCTGTGGCGTTTTCCCTGGTATAGTTATGATATTTCGGGTTGGTGGCTATGCATATTATGGAAATTGGTCGGAGTTTGGAGTGGTTGGAAGTTTATATATATAACTATTTTTGGATATTTTTGTATCGCCAAATTTGGCTGGGTTGTCCTAGTTACAAAGGGGATACTGTCCGATTTTTTCTAAAATTTTTTTGAAAACCTTTTTGGTTTATTTCCTGAGTTCGGCTATAGTCCTTTGACAGTTTTGTATTGTTTGGTTTTCGGATAATATTTTTGGGCGACGACAGTATCGGTCCATGGGCCCTAGCGAAATGCAAACGAAACCGACATTTTCGGACGTTGAGGCATAAGCTAATTGCGATGTGATATTAAGACCAAGTCTGAGACTTACCCTATATTTTTTATATTTTATAAAATTATTAGAAATTGTTACTGGGTATTTTCATATTCGAGTGCAGGGCCTCGGCCTGCTGAATGGACCGCTTTTCGGCGTTCAGAGCTCAACAGCAATATTTAAATTAATTTATGTAAGTAAGTTGTAAGGGCATAAGCCCAGTTTTCTAATTCTTTTCTGCGACCCTGTATTGTGTAGCGTAGATTCTTTTCTTTATTTTTTGGGTTGTTGACTTGGTCGTTAAACGCGTAGAATGTTGAAAAAATGAATATCTATTTTTATATAGAAAATTAATAAGTTTTTCTCACATTAAGTAATTTTGTAATTTAACAAATTCATTATTTTTTATTAAAATGAAAACCTAAATTTATATATATGTTACAAAAAAAATACAAAGTTTTGCCAATTAACTTGGAAATTCTATTTTTCCCAATAAATGTTAAATTGACTTTTTCTTCGCTAATTGATATTGATTGTAGCTCGCGACGATAACGTGTTCCGGTAGAATGATTTTTAACAAACTTAAAACTTGATTAGGATCTTCTTTTAGAGATTGCAACTAGCACACCTAGATATGGTTCATTTATGATGCTAAGTCAGGATTCTCAACTGTAGGATTTCGAGGACGAGTTTGACTTCCCCGGTACCGACTTCCAATCTAGTTATAAACCAAGGCAAGTACGGTTATGTTTATTTGGCAATTTAATTAGTAATTGTTATATTGCATGCTTAAACTACATTGTAACACGGAACTCTCTCCTAGAGTATTAATTGTTATTGATTGTGGGATATTGGGGGAGTAGTGTAGTGTTTTATGACCAATACCTTCATATTGCATTGATTGTGCGAGCTTACCCCTCTTACACACGGAAATAAGCCGTATCGTATCACTAGGATACTATTGTACAACCCAAGCCGGTCATATACATTACCTATTCAAATCACATTGTTTTCAATTGTTGGAAAATATTGTTCAAATATTTTAAAACTGTTTAAGATTGCAAATTTTCATTATTATTTGAATTATTAAATTTTCATAATTGTACTTTGCCCTTTTCCTGATTGAATTTCCTACCCCAATAGGTAACATTGATGAGACTGAGCTATTGTATAATAGCTATTATGATCCGGTGCTCTACCCTGCGATACTTCCAGAGTCCCACTTGGAGGATGTTGATCCCGAGGCTGATGAGCCGGCTATCTAGATAGTTGTGGTTTATTTCTAGTTTTCTTTGTGTTGGAGTTGCAATCTTATTTCAGTATCTTATTATCAGTTGTATCTTTCTGTGTTAGACAAATTAAAGTTTTTAAATATTCGAAATATTAAAGTTGTGACAAATGTTTAGTTGTTGTTGAGATTACCTGCAAGTGGAAACAGCTTACTGCCGCCGTCTCACAACGGTGTAGGCTGGGCATGATCCGATTCGACCCAACAAATTGGGATCGGGTCGTGACACCCTAGTAGGTTCAACCCCCTCACCATACTCAAGAAGAAAAGAAAGATTACAATTGAAATCGCTCACCAACCCATAGCAATCTCCCTAACCGAAGTTGATGACCTCTCGATTAGATCTCTTCTTCCTTTTGTCTTGGATGACGAAGTCCTAAGAGCAAAGTGCACTTATATTTCCTATGGACAAGCACCTTGAATCTCCACTTTTGTGTTGTGCTTTGTGCCTCCACCCTCACTACATATATATAGGATGAGAAAAACCTATTTTAGGTTATAATATAATTTCTTAAATAGGAAGCCCTCGGATAATAATCCTACTACACCTAAAATAGCCCATCAACATCCTATTTTTGATTATAATATGATCTCTTAAATATGAAACCCTCAAATAAGAATCCTATTATATCTAAAATAGTCCAGCACTAATTATGGACATCCAAATCAAATTAATTCAAATATTTAATCAGATTTGGACTCCATAAATATGCTATTACCAAATCCAGACTGGACTCCAACATATATATATATATATATATATATATAATATATATATATATATATATAAAATATCTATATATATGTATATGTATATATATATATATATATATATAAAAATATATATATATATATATATATATATATATATATATATATATATATATATATATATATATATGTATATATTTTATATGTATATGTATATATATATATATAAATATATATATATAAAAAAAGGAAAAATTTGAGTGGCACCCCACATTTGTTACGCTTATTTAAGGTGCACCCCACATGATTACATTAATGCATAACACCCCCCACTTTGGACAGTTTCTGTCTAAAACTAACGATCAAATTTTTTTTTGACGAAAATGCCCTTGTCTCCTTTTGTGTCCCCCCTTCCCGTCACACGTGGCTGCCCGTCCTCCGCTGTCACGCCCCAGAACCAGAATACTGGAGAGCAGGGGAGTGACTCAGCCAGCTACGTATTACGGGTAGATGAATACCGTATAAAACGATCAATGCTGTCTAACTAGACGAGGGGGTGCATACTACATAAAAGTCTTACTATGGTCATTACACATCTATTGTCTCAATCATTCAAACAAGAAACAGAAATATAGAACATGTAAGGTAAAGCAGTAAGGCGTCCCAAACGCTCAGTCAAAATGTTCTTGAGATCTGGCTTTATAAAACATAGCCAGATGATATAGCAAGCGTACACAATTGTTATCAGCTGCAGTCTGACTTAATTACAATTATGCAAAAGTAAGTACAAGACAATCCGACTAACATGTCGGTGCCAAACGGCAAGGTATAAAGTAGATAACAAAATGAGTGGTGAAGTTAAGGAACCCACTCGAGGCCTCCTGCGATCATTCCTCTAGTATTGACCATCCTGGAGGTGGAAGTACGCTGAGTCCTCGGGAACTGGCTCTAAATCTGGCCATGCAAAACCAGAGAGGTTAGACCTCTAATAGCAAGTACCACAAGGGAGCACGACATGAGAACTAAAACCAGTAAGTAAGAGAATATAATAATAGATCTCTGCTTGCTACTAGAACTCACATCACATCAAGACACTTCGAACCAACCTCCCAACCAAACAAGGACAGAAGTTGGCCCGTCATGTCCTGACATTCTGATCATCCCAGTTAGGTAACAGAGTACAGTGCACAAACAAATCATCTTGAACGGCCAATCAACTCCTATGGCTTGCTATTATGAGTCCCAAGTTATCCTGGAATAATACAATTAGGGATTCCTCAGTTCTTACTATGTGCAAGCAAGGCTAGTCTATCCAGTCAATCAATTAGCCCATGCATGAATTAGACGAGTCCTAGCAGGACGCTCGTCAATATACAATATACAATAATAATAAAAGCAGATACTGATCCCTGCCCGTGTGGCAGATTTACAGTATCTGTGGGAACCAGCCGGCCCGTCGGGTACTAATCGTCCCAAGGGGCTGCCATGTAAGAATTCGGGAATCCATTCTCTCCATGCAATCATTATTTTATTTAACTTAATAGTCTCTACGTTGAGTGAAATCCCATGCTGTGGATCATGGTCATTCAAATGAGTACTTTCGTACGGGGTACGATATGCATAACTCTACAACGATACCAGTACGGTTAGGTTGCAGGTCTTACATAGCATAATACAACAATCAAATCTATCCACGGTAATCATGCCTTGACCATAAAGTACACATGTTTCTTTTGTAAAAAAATAACAAAATAAATAAATAAATAAATAGATTGAAGCCTGCATGTGCATGTATGTCAATATTCGGGATCAGCCAGTCGAGTACAATAGTTCATAACATGAACGTGTCTCATTCATTTCATTCAATAAGACGACTAGCCAGTCTCTTAGTTCCAATTAGGAACGCATGATCAATTTAGTCAAGATCACAATCATTATCAATGGTGGCAAGGCATGAAAGTCAACTAGCATTCAGGGGGGTCGAGTCTACAACTCTCAGGGTTTAATTCTAGTCAATCCGGGTATCTATAACTCAATTCATGACACATGGTACATCCCACGTAACAATCTATAATTAACAGAAATATCAACATATCATGATTATATCAGTTTTATGCAAAAAGGCGTAAGGATATAAAATGGGCGTTAAACATCTAATAAGATATCAATATACAGGGCTATAGAAGATCCAGGGTAAGCAGGCTACTCTCATGTCAGCCTACGCTCATACCAGCGTACGCTCAGGTCAAGCTACGCTCAAGCCAAGCTAGCGTATGGAAGTCATACGCTTCCAAAAGGCAGCGTATGAACTCCATATGACTCCTTACTATCCAAGTCAGCGTATGCAAGTCATACGCTCCTAAAAGGTAGCGTATGAACTCCATACGACTCCTGACCATCCAAGTCAGCGTATGCAAGTCATACGCTCCTAAAAGGTAGCGTATGAACTCCATACGACTCCTGACCATGCAAGTCAGCGTATGCAAGTCATACGCTCCTAAAAGGTAGCGTATGAACTCTATGCTGCGCTAAAGAGCGCACACAGCTCAGTAACGCAGCTAAAAAGCTAGCATATACTGCTCACTGTCCTCTCCAAACAGCAAGAACTCCATAGTTGTAACCCAAAACTTCAAAAGTCCATAACTTGGTCAGAACAAGTCCAAATCCAACTTTCCAAAGGTCAAAATTGGGTAGAACAAACTTCTCTACAACATGGAACCATCAAAACTTGCAAACAAAGAAGTTTGATAGATCAAAACTACCAAACTCCGAAAATAACTAATTTCTAGATCTACAAAGATTAAGACTTCGAAAGGAAAAATGCCAAGTTCTAAACTTTCTTAGGATCTTGCGAGGAATAAAAATGAACTACAAAGACATGGGTTCTCATATGGAGCAAGTTGTACTTGCCTACGGTTTGGTAGGTGGAGAGAGTAATGAAGAAGAAGAAGAGGAGTAATGGTGAGAAGTAAAGTAAATGAGGAGAGAGAAGGGAGAGGGTGGCTTTAAATAAAAGGTGGTGGTAGGTGGAAGTTGGGCCGGGTCCAATGGGTCCAATGGGTCGGGTTGCACGGGTCCAACAAGGCTAACCCGAAAGTAAAACTAAAGCAGAAATTAAAATGCAGGTAATAAAAGTACAGGAAGAAATACAAAAATAAAATTGCAGGAATTAATTAGCATGAAAATTAAAGAGCAGCTAATTAATTAACATGAAAATTTAAAGAGCAGGCAATAGAATTGCAGAAAAATAAAGTGCAGAAAATAAAATGCAGATAATTAATTAACATGAAGTTATAGGAATTTAAATACAGGATACTACATGATAAATACTAAAAAAATACATTCAGGCAATATACGTATTAGAATACGCATTCCGGGAACGGGGAGTGACATCTCTACCCTCCTTGAAAAAATTTTGTCCTCGGAATTTCAAATTCAAGCAAGATAGAAATATCAGGCTAAACTAATCTAAGTACAAGCAATTCAATAAAGCAATCATTTTATAATGTCCATAGCAAGTAAAATATATGTAAATCCATCAATCCACGATATCAAGCAATTTTACCTATAAGGTGATAAGCATGAGGAATCAGGACAATCAAGGTACACAGAAAAAGATATACCTTGTGAGTCAAACAGGTGTGGATACCGTGATCGGATATCATCCTCACGTTCCCACGTTGACTCTCCCAAGGAGTGATGACCCCAAGCAACACGGACAAGACTAATTGTTCAGTTCTTGAGTATCTTCTCTCTTCGGTCCAAAATGGACACAAGCTGTTCCTCGTAAGACAGGTTGGTACCAACAACCAGCTCAGAGTGATCGAGGACATGGCTTGGGTCCGATACATACCTACGTAATTGAGATATATGAAATACGTCATGCACCTCTCGTAACGAAGGTGGGAGTGATAAACGATAAGCAACATCGCCTATCCGATCAAGGATAACAAATGGGCCCACGTACCGCGGACTCAGTTTCCCGCGAACGCCAAATCTAATGACCCCACGAGTAGGTGAGATCCGCAAGAATACGTGGTCCCCAACAGAGAACTCTAACGGCCTACGATGCTGGTCCGCCCAATGACGATGTCGATCCTGCGCAACACGAAGTCGTTCTCTAATTCCCTTAATCACTTCAACCGTCTGGATAATCATTTCTGGGCCTAGCATCTTCCTTTCCCCGATATCATCCCATGCTAGTGGCGATCTACACTTCTTACCATATAGGACCTCAAATGGCGCCATCTGGATACTGGCTTGATAACTGTTGTTGTATGAGAACTCGACTAAGTGCAGGTGGCTTTCCCAAGATCCTCCAAGATCCAGAGTGCAAGCTCGCAACATATCTTCCAAAGTCTGAATTATTCTTTCTGATTGCACATCCGTCTGTGGATGATAAGCCGTGCTAAATTTTGATTTGGTACCCAGACTATGATGCAAGCTCTTCCAGAAATGTGATGTGAAACGGGTATCTCTGTCTGACACAATACTGACAGGGACTCCATGCTGCCTGACTATCTGCTACATGTACAACTCTGCCAACTTTTCTGTAGATTGCCCTACTCTGAAAGGAAGAAAATGTGCTACCTTCGTAAGTCGGTCCACTATCACCCAAATAGCGTCCTTACCACTTGGTGATCTCGGTAAACCGGTCACGAAGTCCATTGTGATATGCTCTCATTTCCATTCTGGAATAGGAACCGGTTGCAATAATCCAGCTGGCCTCTGCTGTTCTGCCTTTACTTGCTGACATATCAAGCAACGGGAAACAAACCTAGCTATCTTCCTCTTCATTCCGTTCCACCAGAAGTGCTGCTTGATATCTTGGTACATCTTGGTCCCTCCAGGATGTATAGAATACTGAGAACTGTGAGCTTCTGTCATTACTTCCTATCTGATATCTCCACTAGGTACACATAGACGTGATCCAAACCGAAGTGTACCATCTTCATGAATTCTCATCTTCTTTCCGAGTCCTGACTCACATTCTGTCCTAAGCTTCTGAATCCTTAGGTCCTGTGCCTGAGCTGCCTTGATCCTGCCTACCAAGTCGGATTGAACTTGTAGACTCGCCAGAATTCCTACATCACTAGGAAGTATAATTTCGATGCCCATCTCCTGAAGGTCTTCTAAGATGTGCTTCTGCGTTGTCAACATAAATGCACCACCTCTTCTGCTAAGAGCGTCTGCTACCACATTAGCCTTGTCTGGATGATACTGAAGCTCCACGTCATAATCCTTGATCAGCTCTAACCATCTTCTCTGCCTCATGTTCAGCTCCTTCTGAGTAAAGATGTACTTTAGACTTTTATGGTCTGTGTACATGTCTACTCGATCGCCATATAAGTAATGCCTCCAAAGCTTTAAAGCAAACACTACTGCTGCTAACTCCAAATCATGA
This sequence comes from Iris pallida, assembly GCA_029216955.1. Classification (NCBI taxonomy): domain Eukaryota; kingdom Viridiplantae; phylum Streptophyta; class Magnoliopsida; order Asparagales; family Iridaceae; genus Iris; species Iris pallida. The sequence continues at coordinate 63,661 of JANAVB010006394.1, forward strand.
GTTGGGTAATTCTTTTTGTGGTCTCGAAGCTGCCTAGATGCATACGCTATCACCTTCCCATGCTGCATAAGGACACATCCAAGTCCTTTACCTGACGCATCACAATATACTGTAAAACCTCCGGGCCCAACTGGCAATGTAAGGATAGGCGCTGATATCAACTTCCGCTTTAGGTTCTCAAATGATGCCTGGCATTCTGCCGACCAGACGAATGGTACATCCTTCCGTGTCAAGCGGGTCATGGGTGCTGAAAGTCTTGCAAAATATGACACAAATTTTCTGTAATATCCTGCCAATCCCAAGAAACTCCGTACATCAGCTACGGTCTTGGGTACTGGCCAACTCTCCACTGCTTCTACCTTCTTGGGATCCACTGCTACTCCAGCTCCTGATATGATGTGACCCAGAAATGAAATATGATCCGTCCAGAACTCACACTTGCTGAGCTTGGCATACAACTGGTTCTTTCTTAAAACCTGCAACACTTTCCTGAGGTGGTCTTCATGCTCCTCTTCACTAGCAGAATATACGAGTATGTCGTCAAGAAAGACAACGACAAACTGATCTAAGTATGGCATAAAGATGCGGTTCATCAAATCCATGAATATAGCTGGAGCATTGGTCAATCCAAACGGCATTACTAAGAATTCATAATGCCCATACTTCGACCTGAATGCTGTCTTGGGGATGTCTTCCTTTCGAACCCTCACCTGATGGTACCCTGAACGAAGATCTATCTTGGAGAAGACTCTGGCCCTGCTCAACTGATCAAATAAGTCGTCGATCCTGGGTAGTGGGTACTTGTTCTTTACTGTTGCCGCGTTAAGCTTCCTGTAATCGATGCATAATCTGGATGATCCATCCTTCTTCCCCACAAGTACCACTGGTGCTTCCCATGGTGATATGCTAGCTTGGATGAACTTCTTCTCCTTCAATTCCTCTATGTGCTGATACACCTTGGCCTGCTCCGAATCTGCCATTCTGTAAACCCGATCTGATATTGGTTTAGTTCCAGGTGCCAATTCTATGCTTAACTCAATATCTCTAACCGGTAGTAGACCTGGAAGTTCTTCGGGAAATATGTCTAGAAATTCTTCAGCTACCTTCGGAATCTGAACTTCTTCCATTGCTGTTACTACTCCCTGCTCTTGCTGAGTTACCTCTGACTTGACCAAGGTGAACCTCTCCATGCCTGGAATATCAAAAGATACACTTCCACTACGACAATCTATTATCGCATGACTGTCTTTCAGCCAGTCCATGCCTAAGATAACGTCGAAATTTCCAACAGGAAATTCTATCAACCGGGCGGGTAAAGGATGCCCGCATACTACAACACTACATGCTAAACTAACTCTACTAACTCCCACGAGCCCATTACCAGTGAGTATATTCAACCTCCCTGGCAATGCCTCGAACTCCACTCCTAGTCGCGTCGCAAATTGTGCAGATATAAATGAATGGGATGCTCCCGAATCAAACAATGCTTCTGCGGGATATGAGGCGACGAGAATGTTACCTGCCACAACATATCCCGATGCCAATGCCTCTTCCAAGGACAGTGTGAATGCCTGCCCTCGACCTCCTTGCTGGTTCCCATGCTGTGGCCTAGCCTGGTGCTGCTGCTGGCCCCTGTCTTGATGATGCTGGGGTGGTCTATGCTGGTGTTGCTGCATCGGCGGCCCCTGCTGCCGAAACATCTGAGCCTGTGATACTAACGGACGCTGCGCCAACGGCCTCACTGCCAATGCTGGTCCTCGATACTGCCCTGCCCCTGGAGCTGGCAGAGCAGGAAACTGCTGCCCTGGTCCTCCTGACCTCGAATTCATGGGACATGTGGTAACCCGATGATCTGGGTTTCCACATATCAGACACAGTCCATTCAATGTCCGACACACAACTCTAGTGTGCCCCATCTTCCCACAATAAGTGCAGCCCGCCGGGGGTTGTTGGTTCTTCCTCTGTTGCTGTTGCTGCTGTCACGACCCGCACCCGCTTTTCGGATACAAGACGTGTCCAATCCAGCCTACGCCGCAGAGTCGGCGGTAGAACGCTGTCAAGCCCGCAAGAAATAAATGCTCAAAGTCTCACATTTGCTGCTCATTCACATTTCTAAGTTTATTACAACAGTTACAACATTTAAAATTAAAGAAAATACAAGATTTTACAATAAATGAAATTGATACAATTGTTTTCTATTTCTAGGTCGGCCTCAGCATACCCATGTCTTCCCAGTGCTAAGAGTGATCGCGGCTAAATCTGAAAAATGTTGGTTTCCAGTCAGGAATGGAACAAGTACACAAACCGACGACAATGCGAAAACACAATAAAATTAACAAGACATGAAAATAGCATATGGAATATGAAAGCTAGTAAGAAAACTGGGGACATGGCACGGTGGAAAAGTAAAAGGAAAAATAAAAGACATCTACCTATGTGGTGTGAAATACCTGTTTCGACATGTGAATGGCTAGGGGATAAATCCGGCTCACTGCACGTGTCGTGTGCAGCTGCTATCATGCAATAATAGACATTTTGGGAATATTTCTGGGTAGTTCACATGTGTACTAAGATACTTCCCCTCCCGACTACTCCGTGTGACGAGCGTGTCAACAAGCAGCAAGATATATGTATAGACATGAAATGAAAAGACTACTATGAATCGGAAAGCAATCAGAAAGTGCACTTGCCTGAGATTTTGTCTAATCCGTACTGAGGCTGCGGTACCAAGGTCTGATCATGTTCAGGATTGCCAATGGTGCTATACCCCATAGAAAAATCTACCAACCCAAACAAACAACCAAGAGTCACATATCCATGCATGCACCCACACAAGTCCTTATTAGATTCTATTTACGAAAATAGTTCATAAATCCTTATATTCAATATGTTGGTAACTTATACATAAATAAGTTTATCTAAAATATAGACATAAAGAATAAATGTAGTTGTATCTATGTAAGCATTTATTAAAATATATATAGGACTGTACTGGTAACTACAATCATATATGAATATACATATATAGAGAGAAATACATATGGAAGTAAACGTATTCATACATAAAAGTGTATATGTATAAAATATATATAAGAAAATTATGACTGTACATAGACTTAAGTAACTTTTCATTTATATGTACATTGCACAGAGGTAAGACTTGTGCATTTAATAAATGTTTTATTCTAGATATATATAAATAAAATTTCTTATACGAATAATATTGTGTGTGTATATATATATACCAAAAACTACTTGTGTGCATAACGTTTATAGAATGTACAGTTGTACACATCTTTATATAAAATTTTATAGCATTATATAAAAATACAACACACAGAGGAGGGTATACTGGACATTACCCAAGTATTTCGGTTGTCGACGGCAAGGCTGGAACGCACTCGGAGAGGGACGCTTAACTTCCGATGACGCTCAGTGGCTCCGTATCGCACGGGTCCGCTCGGGAGGTGGATGAGGCTGCGGTTGGTCGTACCCGACGATTGGCCCGTCGAGGCCTAGGGTCGGCCGACGATCGCAGGGCGCTGGCAACTACCATCGAGTGCTGGGGGCGACCGTGGGGCTCGGTGCTCGTGTCGGCTTTGATAAGTGTCGATAAAGGATGCCGAGGAGTCCGACACTGGTTGTCGGGGCGACGGTTCGCGGAGTGGCGGAGACTAGTCTCGGGGCGTCGGGACTACTTGGATGGCTGGAAATAATTTTTGGTGGATGAGGAGGTAGAGGAGATCACAATGGTGGTGGTTACATCGAAATCGGAAGTTGAAAATACGTCGGACACGCGAAAGACACGGGACCGAACACTGGACACGAAGGAGACGGTGAAAGTCTAGTGCCGGCTGTCTCCTTACTATCTGTGTTTATATATGCAACACAACAGAGCGTCGGGTGGCCATCCATTGGACCGATATTAATTTCGTGCCTAGTATAAGTAGAAAAGAGCATAGGAAATCAATAATAAGAATGGGACCCACCAATTTCATTCTCATGCAAGGAACAACGGTTCTGTACATATGTTCCTTATATAAGCATTCATTCATCATATATTATATTAATTATTATTAATCATTTCAAACAATTATTTAATCATTACAATAACCAACTAATCATTAAATTCCTTAATGATTAAAAGTTTTATTCAATTATTACTTAATGATTAACACAGTCATCATCTAGTAATAATTAGCAAATAGTTAATAGTCTTAAAAGTATATCTTTCCTCTCTCTCTTTTTAAATAAATAAAAAATCAAATAAAAATATAGTTTGGCAATCCCACCGTCGATACAATTATAAAAATTAGAATATTTTAACTTATAATAAATAAGTAGTAGAAATAATAATAAAATATTTCTAAATTTTCGGAAAGGGGAGCTACAAATCTACCCACCTTAAAAATAATTTCGTCCTCGAAATTCTAATTCACAACTATTCTTTAAAATTCAAAAAGAAAATAACCTTAACCTTAGTTTCCTTAAATTTTAATTCCTCAAAATAGTTTATATCTTCCTCCTAGCCATCTTGTAACTATATAACCTCGAGGACCTCTACCCACCTTTGGTCACACTACTCCCTCGAAACACAGGTCATTAAAACCTTATGACCATCTAACTAGTTGTTGACAATCCAACCAACCGATATCTAGGGCATATGGTATCTATAATCCTCTCATATCTATCAAGCAACCCAAAATTTAACAAACAAATTTACACAAGTAGCTAAGAATATTGGTAAATTCTAATAAGCATGACCTTCATCGCTCCGAAATGAAGGACAGAAGGGTAAGAAAGAATAATCGAGGGCAATTATGAAGTCTCAAGAGCGGTCGAGAATATACAATAGTACAGATAGAAAGGGTATATATGAACTTATAGTCTTATTCGCTAAATTGGGCTACTCTAGCCCAGTCACTTGCTACATCGAAGAACCCTTCGCTCTTAGAGGAGCTTGCAATCCATGTAATACAGAAATTCTGCTCCCGAAATTCTAAACAAGGTTTCACAATGGAACGAAATTTGGAAAATCAAGGTTGTGGTCTTACTGGGTTATTTATTTGGTCATCATTCGTTGGTTGGATGAACATTGGGTTTCAATCTACATGGACTGAACAAGATCCCAAGATAAAACTATTTCTACTAGTTAGGGCAGCCTAGAGTAGATTTCAATCACATATTGGATTGAAGGAATTGAGTTAGGGTTGAGGCTCTAATGGAAGTCGGAAAGTGTATCGGTACTATGGTGAAGGTTATAGCTAGTCATTTTAACCTGAAAGTCGTAGCACAAAAATAGAGTACAAGGGGACGAGTTTGAGTGGGACATGATATACCTAGATAAGGGTGGACTTGTCTAGATCTTGGATGTGAAATCTGTTGGAAGAAAACAGCTGGTCTCGTGCTCCGAATATTAATGACACTACCGGGGCACAAAATGATCTAAATAGAAAGTGGGAGTCCAAGGGCACTGTTCCTCATCCTAGTGGAAAATTATTCTAATCAATCGGTAATCCTCGTACATCTCAAGATTCTAGAAGGCTTACTGTCTACCCACCTTAGAGGCTAGGATATGGTGGCAAGGTTCATGTCACTGGGCTGGCCGATGGTAGCTACACTTGCGTATACAACTATCATAGCCATGGGGATACTAGGTATCTATCTATCAATTACGAGCTTTCGTCTTTCTAATCGGTGAAAGACAAAACAATAAAGAGTTCAAGAGAGATGTCACAGAATACAATTACGTGATTCAAAGGCGAATGTATAATTCAAGAGGAATTGTCAAAGCAGTCGCGGATGAGATCCTAGATACCTCTATATCTCCATCCACGTAGGGTAATTAAATGAAAAGCGAACCAAATGCATCATGGTTGATCAGACCGTGATACAATGATTCTGATTAGACAATATGTTAGCGGGCGTCCCCAATAAACATATATCTTGAATTAAGCTCGATAAAGGAGTAAGCTTGCAAAAACTAAGCTGTAATAGCAGCATTGGTCAAGATAGTCAAAATATGAATAGGTGAGATTTTTGGAAAGGAGGCACAATAGTTCGAGTTTTGAGAAAGTCAAATCCTTACTTGGTATTCTTGCTTATACAGTCTTCCTACAATCTTACTATCCTTAAAGTCTTGGTCAACTACCACATAGTTTTAGCAATGTTCTATAACCTATGATCCTCAAAAATGGTTTCGTTTCTATGGGTTGTGTCTCGCCAGTGCGCTGCTGGCTGCAGTGAACCCACATTCTCCACTCTTGAATAATTGACGACAGTGCGCTGCTGTCTAAACTTTATGGGTTAGCTAATATTTCTCTAACTATGACCGTAAAATTTATGAGCTTCTAGAGATTCAAACAAGTTGACTAAAAATAGAGCGTAGGTATTTGTCCTATCAGTCACTACATTTAAAATAACGGACTTAACATGGAGGAAATAATTAAAGACGAAAGAAATACAAACATTCTAGTATCTATTTCACGTGCATTTCAATGGTAGAGAAAAAATCTCAAATCACTCTACCTCGAGATTCGCACATGAATTGCAAAATCAGAAATTTTAAACTAAATCCTTACAGCAAAAGGGAATTTAAATAGGCAATTCTAATTTACGATATAAGGTTTATATCTAATAAAGCAAAAAAAAATTAAACAGTTCATCAAAATCAAAGCCTTAATTATAGGTAAGCCTAACTTACCAAGTGAATAGCATATCTGCATGAGATCGTATGGTCATATCAACAATAATAGTGTTTATGATTGGGCAAGTTATCTGAATTCAATAATTCCTAAATAGCATGGCCCATCTAACAACCTTAACTACCCAATGGTCAACTTGAACAAGGGACTCCTATTCCTAGTTATTCTCCTAAATTATTTTAATCCTAATTGTGAATGAGCATTTCCTGAGCGCAGGCTCGCAGCAGTACGAATAATATGGTACTACCGCGAGTTCGCAATCTTTTGCGAAAACTGACCTGCATGGGCCACCACAAAAACTTGTCACGACCCGCACCCGCTTTTCGGATACGAGACGTGTCCAAGCCAGCCTACGCCGCAGAGTCGACGGTAGAACGCTGTCAAGCCCGCAAGAAATAAATGCTCAAAGTATCACATTTGCTGCTCATTCACATTTCTAAGTTTATTACAACAGTTACAACATTTAAAATTAAAGAAAATACAAGATTTTACAATAAATGAAATTGATACAATTGTTTTCTATTTCTAGGTCGGCCTCAGCATACCCATGTCTTCCCAGTGCTAAGAGTGATCGCGGCTAAACCTGAAAAATGTTGGTTTCCAGTCAGGAATGGAACAAGTACACAAACCGACGACAATGCGAAAACACAATAAAATTAACAAGACATGAAAATAGCATATGGAATATGAAAGCTAGTAAGAAAACTGAGGACATGGCATGGTGGAAAAGTAAAAGGAAAAATAAAAGACATCTACCTATGTGGTGTAAAATACCTGTTTCGACATGTGAACGGCTAGGGGGTAAATCCGGCTCACTGCACGTGTCGTGTGCAGCTGCTATCATGCAATAATAGACATTTTGGGGATATTTCTGGGTAGTTCACATGTGTACTAAGATACTTCCCCTCCCGACTACTCCGTGTGACGAGCGTGTCAACAAGCAGCAAGATATATGTATAGACATGAAATGAAAAGACTACTATGAATCGGAAAGCAATCAGAAAGTGCACTTGCCTGAGATTTTGTCTAATCCGTACTGAGGCTGCGGTACCAAGGTCTGATCATGTTCAGGATTGCCAATGGTGCTATACCCCATAGAAAAATCTACCAACCCAAACAAACAACCAAGAGTCACATATCCATGCATGCACCCACACAAGTCCTTATTAGATTCTATTTACGAAAATAGTTCATAAATCCTTATATTCAATATGTTGGTAACTTATACATAAATAAGTTTATCTAAAATATAGACATAAAGAATAAATGTAGTTGTATCTATGTAAGCATTTATTAAAAATATATATAGGACTGTACTGGTAACTACAATCATATATGAATATACATATATAGAGAGAAATACATATGGAAGTAAACGTATTCATACATAAAAGTGTATATGTATAAAATATATATAAGAAAATTATGACTGTACATAGACTTAAGTAACTTTTCATTTATATGTACATTGCACAGAGGTAAGACTTGTGCATTTAATAAATGTTTTATTCTAGATATATATAAATAAAATTTCTTATACGAATAATATTGTGTGTGTATATATATATACCAAAAACTACTTGTGTGCATAACGTTTATAGAATGTACAGTTGTACACATCTTTATATAAAATTTTATAGCATTATATAAAAATACAACACACAGAGGAGGGTATACTGGACATTACCCAAGTATTTCGGTTGTCGACGGCAAGGCTGGAACGCACTCGGAGAGGGACGCTTAGCTTCCGATGACGCTCAGTGGCTCCGTATCGCACGGGTCCGCTCGGGAGGTGGATGAGGCTGCGGTTGGTCGTACCCGACGATTGGCCCGTCGAGGCCTAGGGTCGGCCGACAATCGCAGGGCGCTGGCAACTACCATCGAGTGCTGGGGGCGACCGTGGGGCTCGGTGCTCGTGTCGGCTTTGATAAGTGTCGATGAAGGATGCCGAGGAGTCCGACACTGGTTGTCGGGGCGACGGTTCGCGGAGTGGCGGAGACTAGTCTCGGGGCGTCGGGACTACTTGGATGGCTGGAAATAATTTTTGGTGGATGAGGAGGTAGAGGAGATCACAATGGTGGTGGTTACATCGAAATCGGAAGTTGAAAATACGTCGGACACGCGAAAGACACGGGACCGCACACTGGACACGAAGGAGACGGTGAAAGTCTAGGGCCGGCTGTCTCCTTACTATCTGTGTTTATATATGCAACACAACAGAGCGTCGGGTGGCCATCCATTGGACCGATATTAATTTCGTGCCTAGTATAAGTAGAAAAGAGCATAGGAAATCAATAATAAGAATGGGACCCACCAATTTCATTCTCATGCAAGGAACAACGGTTCTGTACATATGTTCCTTATATAAGCATTCATTCATCATATATTATATTAATTATTATTAATCATTTCAAACAATTATTTAATCATTACAATAACCAACTAATCATTAAATTCCTTAATGATTAAAAGTTTTATTCAATTATTACTTAATGATTAACACAGTCATCATCTAGTAATAATTAGCAAATAGTTAATAGTCTTAAAAGTATATCTTTCCTCTCTCTTTTTAAATAAATAAAAAATCAAATAAAAATATTGTTTGGCAATCCCACCGTCGATACAATTATAAAAATTAGAATATTTTAACTTATAATAAATAAGTAGTAGAAATAATAATAAAATATTTCTAAATTTTCGGAAAGGGGAGCTACAAATCTACCCACCTTAAAAATAATTTCGTCCTCGAAATTCTAATTCACAACTATTCTTTAAAATTCAAAAAGAAAATAACCTTAACCTTAGTTTCCTTAAATTTTAATTCCTCAAAATAGTTTATATCTTCCTCCTAGCCATCTTGTAACTATATAACCTCGAGGACCTCTACCCACCTTTGGTCACACTACTCCCTCGAAACACAGGTCATTAAAACCTTATGACCATCTAACTAGTTGTTGACAATCCAACCAACCGATATCTAGGGCATATGGTATCTATAATCCTCTCATATCTATCAAGCAACGCAAAATTTAACAAATAAATTTACACAAGTAGCTAAGAATATTGGTAAATTCTAATAAGCATGACCTTCATCGCTCCGAAATGAAGGACAGAAGGATAAGAAAGAATAATCGAGGGCAATTATGAAGTCTCAAGAGCGGTCGAGAATATACAATAGTACAGATAGAAAGGGTATATATGAACCTATAGTCTTATTCGCTAAATTGGGCTACTCTAGCCCAGTCACTTGCTACATCGAAGAACCCTTCGCTCTTATAGGGGCTTGCAATCCATATAATACAGAAATTCTGCTCCCGAAATTCTAAACAAGGTTTCACAATGGAACGAAATTTGGAAAATCAAGGTTGTGGTCTTACTGGGTTATTTATTTGGTCATCATTCGTTGGTTGGATGAACATTGGGTTTCAATCTACATGGACTGAACAAGATCCCAAGATAAAACTATTTCTACTAGTTAGGGCAGCCTAGAGTAGATTTCAATCACATATTGGATTGAAGGAATTGAGTTAGGGTTGAGGCTCTAATGGAAGTCGGAAAGTGTATCGGTACTATGGTGAAGGTTATAGCTAGTCATTTTAACCTGAAAGTCGTAGCACAAAAATAGAGTACAAGGGGACGAGTTTGAGTGGGACATGATATACCTAGATGAGGGTGGACTTGTCTAGATCTTGGATGTGAAATCTGTTGGAAGAAAACAGCTGGTCTCGTGCTCCGAATAATAAAAGCAGATACTGATCCCTGCCCGTGTGGCAGATTTACAGTATCTGTGGGAACCAGCCGGCCCGTCGGGTACTACTCGTCCCAAGGGGGCTGCCATGTAAGAATTCGGGAATCCATTCTCTCCATGCAATCATTATTTTATTTAACTTAATAGTCTCTACGTTGAGTGAAATCCCATGTTGTGGATCATGGTCATTCAAATGAGTACTTTCGTACGGGGTACGATATGCATAACTCTACAACGATACCAGTGCGGTTAGGTTGCAGGTCTTACATAGCGTAATGCAATAATCAAATCTATCCACGGTAATCATGCCTTGACCATAAAGTACACATGTTTCTTTTGTAGAAAAATAACAAAATAAATAAATAAATAGATTGAAGCCTGCATGTGCATGTATGTCAATATTCGGGATCAGCCAGTCGAGTACAATAGTTCATAACATGAACGTGTCTCATTCATTTCATTCAATAAGACGACTAGCCAGTCTCTTAGTTCCAATTAGGAACGCATGATCAATTTAGTCAAGATCACAATCATTATCAATGGTGGCAAGGCATGAAAGTCAACTAGCATTCAGGGGGGTCGAGTCTACAACTCTCAGGGTTTAATTCTAGTCAATCCGGGTATCTATAACTCAATTCATGACACATAGTACATCCCACGTAACAATCTATAATTAACAGAAATATCAACATATCATGATTATATCAGTTTTATGCAAAAAGGCGTAAGGATATAAAATGGGCGTTAAACATCTAATAAGATATCAATATACAGGGCTATAGAAGATCCAGGGTAAGCAGGCTACTCTCATGTCAGCCTACGCTCATGCCAGCGTACGCTCAGGTCAAGCTACGCTCAAGCCAAGCTAGCGTATGGAAGTCATACGCTTCCAAAAGGCAGCGTATGAACTCCATACGACTCCTTACTATCCAAGTCAGCGTATGCAAGTCATACGCTCCTAAAAGGTAGCGTATGAACTCCATACGACTCCTGACCATCCAAGTCAGCGTATGCAAGTCATACGCTCCTAAAAGGTAGCGTATGAACTCCATACGACTCCTGACCATCCAAGTCAGCGTATGCAAGTCATACGCTCCTAAAAGGTAGCGTATGAACTCCATATGACTCCTGACCATCCAAGTCAGCGTATGCAAGTCATACGCTCCTAAAAGGTAGCGTATGAACTCCATACTGCGCTAAAGAGCGCGCACAGCTCAGTGACGCAGCTAAAAAGCTAGCATATACTGCTCACTGTCCTCTCCAAACAGCAAGAACTCCATAGTTGTACCCCAAAGTTTCAAAAGTCCATAACTTGGTCAGAACAAGTCCAATCCAACTTTCCAAAGGTCAAAGTTGGGTAGAACAAACTTCTCTACAATATGGAACCATCAAAACTTGCAAAGAAAGAAGTTTGATAGATCAAAACCACCAAACTCCGAAAATAACTAATTTCTAGATCTACAAAGATTAAGACTTCGAAAGGAAAAATGCCAAGTTCTAAACTTTCTTAGGATCTTGCGAGGAATAAAAATGAACTACAAAGACATGGGTTCTCATGTGGAGCAAGTTGTACTTGCCTACGGTTTGGTAGGTGGAGAGAGTAATGAAGAAGAAGAAGAGGACTAATGGTGAAAAGTAAAGTAAATGAGGAGAGAGAAGGGAGAGGGTGGCTTTAAATAAAAGGTGGTGGTAGGTGGGAGTTGGGCCGGGTTCAATGGGTCCAATGGGTCGGGTTGCACGGGTCCAATAAGGCTAACCCGAAAGTAAAACTAAAGCAGAAATTAAAATACAGGTAATAAAAGTACAGGAAGAAATGCAGAAATAAAATTGCAGGAATTAATTAGCATGAAAATTAAAGAGCAGCTAATTAATTAACATGAAAATTTAAAGAGCAGGCAATAGAATTGCAGAAAAATAAAGTGCAGAAAATAAAATGCAGATAATTAATTAACATGAAGTTATAGGAATTTAAATACAGGATACTACATGATAAATACTAAAAAAATACATTCAGGCAATATACGTATTAGAATACGCATTCCGGAAACGGGGAGTGACATCTCTACCCTCCTTGAAAAAATTCCGTCCTCGAAATTTCAAATTCAAGCAAGATAGAAATATCGGGCTAAACTAATCTAAGTACAAGCAATTCAATAAAGCAATCATTTTATAATGTCCATAGCAAGTAACATATATGTAAATCCATCAATCCACGATATCAAGCAATTTTACCTATAAGGTGATAAGCATGAGAAATCAAGACAATCAAGGTACACAGAAAAAGATATACCTTGTGAGTCAAACAGGTGTGGATACCGTGATCGGATATCATCCTCACGTTCCCACGTTGACTCTCCCAAGGAGTGATGACCCCAAGCAACACGGACAAGACTAATTGTTCAGTTCTTGAGTATCTTCTCTCTACGGTCCAAAATGGACACAGGCTGTTCCTTGTAAGACAGGTTGGTACCAACAACCAGCTCAGAGTGATCGAGGACATGGCTTGGGTCCGATACATACCTACGTAATTGAGATATATGAAATACATCATGCACCTCTCGTAACGAAGGTGGGAGTGATAAACGATAAGCAACATCGCCTATCCGATCAAGGATAACAAATGGGCCCACGTACCGCGGACTCAGTTTCCTACGAACGCCAAATCTAATGACCCTACGAGTAGGTGAGATCCGCAAGAATACGTGGTCCCCAACAGAGAACTCTAACGGCCTACGATGCTGGTCCGCCCAATGACGATGTCGATCCTGTGCAACACGAAGTCGTTCTCTAATTCTCTTAATCACTTCAACCGTCTGGATAATCATTTCTGGGCCTAGCATCTTCCTTTCCCTGATATTATCCCATGCTAGTGGCGATCTACACTTCTTACCATATAGGGCCTCAAATGGCGCCATCTGGATACTGGCTTGATAACTGTTGTTGTATGAGAACTCGACTAAGTGCAGGTGGCTTTCCCAAGATCCTCCAAAATCCAGAGTGCAAGCTCGCAACATATCTTCCAAAGTCTGAATTGTTCTTTCTGATTGCCCATCCGTCTGTGGATGGTAAGCCGTGCTAAATTTTGAATTGGTACCCAGACTATGATGCAAGCTCTTCCAGAAATACGATATGAAACGGGTATCTCTGTCTGACACAATACTGACAGGGACTCCATGCTGCCTGACTATCTGCTACATGTACAACTCTGCCAACTTTTCTGTAGATTGCCCTACTCTGAAAGGAAGAAAATGTGCTACCTTCGTAAGTCGGTCCACTATCACCCAAATAGCGTCCTTACCACTTGGTGATCTCGGTAAACCGGTCACGAAGTCCATTGTGATATGCTTCTATTTCTATTCTGGAATAGGAAGCAGTTGCAATAATCCAGCTGGCCTCTGCTGTTCTGCCTTTACTTGCTGACATATCAAGCAACGGAAAACAAACCTAGCTATCTTCCTCTTCATTCCGTTCCACCAGAAGTGCTGCTTGATATCTTGGTACATCTTGGTCCCTCCAGGATGTATAGAATACTGAGAACTGTGAGCTTCTGTCATTACTTCATGTCTGATATCTCCACTAGGTACACATAGACGTGATCCAAACCGAAGTGTACCATCTTCATGAATTCTCATCTTCTTTCCGAGTCCTGACTCACATTCTGTCCTAAGCTTCTGAATCCTTGGGTCCTGTGCCTGAGCTGCCTTGATCCTGCCTACCAAGTCGGATTGAACTTGTAGACTCGCCAGAATTCCTACATCACTAGGAAGTATAATTTCGATGCCCATCTCCTGAAGGTCTTCTAAGATGTGCTTCTTCGTTGTCAACATAAATGCGCCACCTCTTCTGCTAAGAGCGTCTGCTACCACATTAGCCTTGCCTGGATGATACTGAAGCTCCACGTCATAATCCTTGATCAGTTCTAACCATCTTCTCTGCCTCATATTCAGCTCCTTCTGAGTAAAGATGTACTTTAGACTTTTATGGTCTGTGTACATGTCTACTCGATCGCCATATAAGTAATGCCTCCAAAGCTTCAAAGCAAACACTACTGCTGCTAACTCCAAATCATGAGTTGGGTAATTCTTCTCGTGGTCTTGAAGCTGCCTAGATGCATACGCTATCACCTTCCCATGCTGTATAAGGACACATCCAAGTCTTTTACCTGATGCATCACAATATACTGTAAAACCTCCGGGCCCAACTGGCAATGTAAGGATAGGCGCTGATATCAACTTCCGCTTTAGGTTCTCAAATGATGCCTGGCATTCTGCCGACCAGATGAATGGTACATCCTTCCGTGTCAAGCGGGTCATGGGTGCTGAAAGTCTTACAAAATCTGACACAAATCTTCTGTGATATCCTGCCAATCCCAAGAAACTCCGTACATCAGCTACGGTCTTGGGTACTGGCCAACTCTCCACTGCTTCTACCTTCTTTGGATTAGGGGTGCAACTTGGGCGGGCTAAACCCGAACCCGATCGGGTAAACCCGTTAATGGGTTGGGTTAGGGTTGAAGATATTCGGGTTCGGGCTTGGGCTCGGGTTAAAATATTTGAACCCGATCAAAAATTGGGTTGGGCTTGGGTTCATGT
Organism: Iris pallida; assembly: GCA_029216955.1. Lineage (NCBI taxonomy): Eukaryota > Viridiplantae > Streptophyta > Magnoliopsida > Asparagales > Iridaceae > Iris > Iris pallida. Next base: position 78,705 of record JANAVB010006394.1, read on the forward strand.
GTTGGGTAACCCGAAGAACCCGAAACCCGACATACATATAATTTATATATATATATTGTTTCATACTACTTAAATAGAAAGTTTAAACTATATTTTTTTTCATCCGAACTCTTCAATTCCTTGTCCTAAATCTCATTTCAGTTTTATTTTGTAATGATTGAGGCTTGATTGTTATTTGATTATACATTTAATATTACTTTTGTTTAAAATTATTTCAAATATCATATTAGAGTCCGATAAACCCGATGGACCCGATCCAACCCGAGCCCAACCCGATCCCCCGGGCTTGGTCTTGGGCTTCATATGTTGAACCCGAAGTCGGGTCGGGCTTGGACTTGGACTAGGCTTATGATCTATCGGGTTGGGCTCGGGTTGACCTCAAACCCGACCCAACCCGCCCGAGTTGCACCCCTACTTTGGATCCACTGCTACTCCAGCTCCTGATATGATGTGACCCAGAAATGAAATATGATCTGTCCAGAACTCACACTTGCTGAGCTTGGTATACAACTGGTTCTCTCTTAAAACCTGCAACACTTTCCTGAGGTGGTCTTCATGCTCCTCTTCACTAGCAGAATATACGAGTATGTCATCAAGAAAGACAACGACAAACTGATCTAAGTATGGCATAAAGATGCGGTTCATCAAATCCATGAATATAGCTGGAGCATTGGTCATTCCAAACGGCATTACTAAGAATTCATAATGCCCATACTTCGACCTGAATGCTGTCTTGGGGATGTCTTCCTTTCGAACCCTCACCTGATGGTACCCTGAACGAAGATCTATCTTGGAGAAGACTCTGGCCCTGCTTAACTGATCAAATAAGTCGTCGATCCTGGGTAGTGGGTACTTGTTCTTTACTGTTGCCGCGTTAAGCTTCCTGTAATCGATGCATAATCTGGATGATCCATCCTTCTTCCCTACAAGTACCACTGGTGCTTCCCATGGTGATATGCTAGCTTGGATGAACTTCTTCTCCTTCAATTCCTCTATGTGCTGATACACCTTGGCCTGCTCCGAATCCGCCATTCTGTAAACCCGATCTGATATTGGTTTAGTTCCAGGTGCCAATTCTATGCTGAACTCAATATCTCTAACCGATGGTAGACCTGGAAGTTCTTCGGGAAATATGTCTAGAAATTTTTCAACTACCTTCGGAATCTGAACTTCTTCCATTGCTGTTACTACTCCCTGCTCTTGCTGAGTTACCTCTGACTTGACCAAGGTGAACCTCTCCATGCCTGGAATATCAAAAGATACACTTTCACTACGACAATCTATTGTCGCATGACTGTCTTTCAGCCAGTCCATGCCTAAGATAACGTCAAAATTTCTAACAGGAAATTCTATCAACCGGGCGGGTAAAGGATGCCCGCACACTACAATACTACATGCTAAACTAACTCTACTAACTCCCACGAGCCCATTACCAGTGAATATATTCAACCTCCCTGGCAATACCTCGAACTCCACTCCTAGTCGCATCGTAAATTGTGCAGATATAAATGAATGGGATGCTCCCGAATCAAACAATGCTACTGCGGGATATGAGGCGACGAGAATGTTACCTGCCACAACATATCCCGATGCCAATGCCTCTTCCAAGGACAGTGTGAATGCCTGCCCTCGACCTCCTTGCTGGTTCCCATGCTGTGGCCTAGCCTGGTGCTGCTGCTGGCCCCTGCCTTGATGATGCTGGGGTGGTCTATGCTGGTGTTGCTGCATCGGCGGCCCCTGCTGCCGAAACATCTAAGCCTGTGATACTAACGGACGCTGTGCCAACGGCCTCACTGCCAATGCTGGTCCTCGATACTGCCCTGCCCCTGGTGCTAGCAGAGCAGGAAACTGCTGCCCTGGTCCTCATGACCTCGAATTCATGGGACATGTGGTAACCCAATGATCTGGGTTTCCACATATCAGACACAGTCCATTCAATGTCCGACACACATCTCTAGTGTGCCCCATCTTCCCACAATAAGTGCAGCCCGTCGGGGGTTGCTGGTTCTTTCTCTGTTGCTGTTGCTGCTGCCTGGGTGGTGGTGCTGGCCCTCGCATCGCCACATCGTGGATACGAATGCCAGGGGATGGTGCTGTTGTTCGGGGCGCTGCTCCCCCTCCTCCTTCAATCTGACTTTGGGATCTCTTCTGACCCCCAGTCCTTGCCGCAAGCCTCTGAATGGTGATCTCATGCCTTCGAGTCGCCGTCAATATCTCATCAAAAGTCTGGTAATTGTGCCCCTCTATCAATTGCAAGAGCTCAAGATGAAACCCTTGCTGGAACCTCATCGCCCTCTGGCGTTCCGTTGCTACCAACTCTGGGGCAAACCTACTCAATCTGCAGAACTCCGCTGCATAAGCATCTACCGTCTTGCCAGTCTGCCTGAGGCTGATAAACTTCTGTTGTAGCTCAAACTGTACCACAACTCCATAGTACTTCGTCTTGAACCTTGCAGTAAAATCGTCCCAAGCAACAGGACGTCTGATGCCTACTTCTTCTGATTCCCACCAATCACGTACGAGATCCTGAAGTAACAACTTCACTAGATCTACACGTTCTTCTGTCGGCACCTTAGCTGCTGTCAGGATAGCCTCAATATCTTTAATCCATGCATCTGCTGAAACAGCATCCTCCGTGCCCTCGAAACGGCGGGGGTTGTACTTGCAAAACCTGGCTGATGCTCCTGAATCAGTCCTCACTCCTCTTTCCAAAGCCGTCTGCAATCCTTGGTTGAGCAACACATTCTGCTCTTGTAGCTGAGTGTGCATGCGCTGCTGGGCCAACATCTGATGTTGCTGAGCAGCTATCATTCCTCTCATGATCTCCAGAAGGGCTGGTGTGTCCACTTCCACAGGAGTAGGTGGAACTGTTGGTGGGGGTGGAACATCCGGATACTGCGATCCAGCTGCTGGTTCTACTATCACTTCTTCCTGAGTAGCCTCCTGAGGTGAGACTGGCCCTTGTTGCTGACCAACAGGGTCAGGTTGTCCATGTTGCTCTTGTTGTTGCTGTCCAGCTCTGACCGATGCGGACGAAGTGCCCCTAAGAAAAGGGACAAGAGAACAATCAAACGACAGGACATGAAGGATCAATGAAGTCAAAGGATACCGGAATGTCAAGCGAGAGTTGAGAATAACGAACCAGGAGATCAAGGGAAAACATGTGTGATTGAGACATCCTATAAATCAAAATACCCCACAAGTCTGAAATCAGACCTGCATGGGCCACCACTAAAACCTTGTCACGCCCCAGAACCAGAATACTGGAGAGCGGGGGAGTGACTCAGCCAGCTACGTATTACGGATAGATGAATACCGTATAAAACGATCAATGCTGTCTAACCAGACGAGGGGGTGCATACTACATAAAAGTCTTACTATGGTCATTACACATCTATTGTCTCAATCATTCAAACAAGAAACAGAAATATAGAACATGTAAGGTAAAGCAGTAAGGCGACCCAAACGCTCAGTCAAAATGTTCTTGAGATCTGGCTTTACAAAACATAGCCAGATGATATAGCAAGCGTACACAATTGTTATCAGCTGCAGTCTGACTTAATTACAATTATGCAAAAGTAAGTACAAGACAATCCGACTAACATGTCGGTGCCAAACGGCAAGGTATAAAGTAGATAACAAAACGAGTGGTGAAGTTAAGGAACCCACTCGAGGCCTCCTGCGATCATTCCTCTAGTATTGACCATCCTGGAGGTGGAAGTACGCTGAGTCCTCGGGAACTGGCTCTAAATCTGGCCATGCAAAACCAGAGAGGTTAGACCTCTAATAGCAAGTACCACAAGGGAGCACGACATGAGAACTAAAACCAGTAAGTAAGAGAATATAATAATAGATCTCTGCTTGCTACTAGAACTCACATCACATCAAGACACTTCGAACCAACCTCCCAACCAAACAAGGACAGAAGTTGGCCCGTCATGTCCTGACATTCTGATCATCCCAGTTAGGTAACAGAGTACAGTGCACAAACAAATCATCTTGAACGGCCAATCAACTCCTATGGCTTGCTATTATGAGTCCCAAGTTATCCTGGAATAATGCAATTAGGGATTCTTCAGTTCTTACTATGTGCAAGCAAGGCTAGTCTATCCAGTCAATCAATTGGCCCATGCATGAATTAGACGAGTCCTAGCAGGACGCTCGTCAATATACAATATACAATAATAATAAAAGCAGATACTGATCCCTGTCCGTGTGGCAGATTTACAGTATCTGTGGGAACCAACCGGCCCGTCGGGTACTACTCGTCCCAAGGGGGCTGCCATGTAAGAATTCGGGAATCCATTCTCTCCATGCAATCATTATTTTATTTAACTTAATAGTCTCTACGTTGAGTGAAATCCCATGCTGTGGATCATGGTCATTCAAATGAGTACTTTCGTACGGGGTACGATATGCATAACTCTACAATGATACCAGTGCGGTTAGGTTGCAGGTCTTACATAGCGTAATGCAACAATCAAATCTATCCACGGTAATCATGCCTTAACCATAAAGTACACATGCTTCTTTTGTAGAAAAATAACAAAATAAATAAATAAATAAATAGATTGAAGCCTGCATGTGCATGTATGTCAATATTCGGGATCAGCCAGTCGAGTACAATAGTTCATGACATGAACGTGTCTCATTCATTTCATTCAATAAGATGACTAGCCAGTCTCTTAGTTCCAATTAGGAACGCATGATCAATTTAGTCAAGATCACAATCATTATCAATGGTGGCAAGGCATGAAAGTCAACTAGCATTCAGGGGGGTCGAGTCTACAACTCTCAGGGTTTAATTCTAGTCAATCCGGGTATCTATAACTCAATTCATGACACATGGTACATCCCACGTAACAATCTATAATTAACAGAAATATCAACATATCATGATTATATCAGTTTTATGCAAAAAGGCGTAAGGATATAAAATGGGCGTTAAACATCTAATAAGATATCAATATACAGGGCTATAGAAGATCCAGGGTAAGCAGGCTACTCTCATGTCAGCCTACGCTCATGCCAGCGTACGCTCAGGTCAAGCTACGCTCAAGCCAAGCTAGCGTATGGAAGTCATACGCTTCCAAAAGGCAGCGTATGAACTCCATACGACTCCTTACTATCCAAGTCAGCGTATGCAAGTCATACGCTCCTAAAAGGTAGCGTATGAACTCCATACGACTCCTGACCATCCAAGTCAGCGTATGCAAGTCATACGCTCCTAAAAGGTAGCGTATGAACTCCATACGACTCCTGACCATCCAAGTCAGCGTATGCAAGTCATACGCTCCTAAAAGGTAGCGTATGAACTCGATGCTGCGCTAAAGAGCGCGCACAGCTCAGTGACGCAGCTAAAAAGCTAGCATACACTGCTCACTGTCTTCTCCAAACAGCAAGAACTCTATAGTTGTACCCCAAAGCTTCAAAAGTCCATAACTTGGCCAGAACAAGTCCAAATCCAACTTTTTAAAGGTCAAAGTTGGGTAGAACAAACTTCTCTACAACATGGAACCATCAAAACTTGCAAACAAAGAAGTTTGATAGATCAAAACCACCAAACTCCGAAAATAACTAATTTCTAGATCTACAAAGATTAAGACTTCGAAAGGAAAAATGCCAAGTTCTAAACTTTCTTAGGATCTTGCGAGGAATAAAAATAAACTACAAAGACATGGGTTCTCATGTGGAGCAAGTTGTACTTACCTATGGTTTGGTAGGTGGAGAGAGTAATGAAGAAGAAGAAGAGGAGTAATGGTGAGAAGTAAAGTAAATGAGGAGAGAGAAGGGAGAGGGTGGCTTTAAATAAAAGGTGGTGGTCGGTGGGAGTTGGGCCGGGTCCAATGGGTCCAATGGGTCGGGTTGCACGGGTCCAACAAGGCTAACCCGAAAGTAAAACTAAAGCAGGAATTAAAATGCAGGTAATAAAAGTACAGGAAGAAATGCAGAAATAAAATTGCAGGAATTAATTAGTATAAAAATTAAAGAGCAGCTAATTAATTAACATGAAAATTTAAAGAGCAGGCAACAGAATTGCAGAAAAATAAAGTACAGAAAATAAAATGCAGATAATTAATTAACATGAAGTTATAGGAATTTAAATACAGGATACTACATGATAAATACTAAAAAAATATATTCAGGCAATATACGTATTAGAATACGCATTCCGGGAATGGGGAGTGACATCCGCCCCCCGCCGTGCTCGGCCCCCTCCACGGCGTCGCCGCTCTCCCCACTCCCTCCCCGACCTCGCCGCTCTCCCCCACCCCCTCCCCGACCTCGCCGCACCGCCCCCCTCCACCTCCCCGGCCATCACCACCACCACCATCACCAACATCATCATCATCACCACCACCACCATCAACCATCATCACCGCCCCCCCTCCCGCTCTGCCCCCCCTCCCGCTCCGCCCTCTAGCAGCAGCGCGCGGCGGTGGAGGCTAGGGGGCGGAGCGGGAGGGGGGGCGGTGATGATGGTGGATGGTGGTAGTGATGAGTTGATGATGATGATGATGGTGATGGGGGGTATTTTCGTCAAAAAAAATTGGTCAACGGGGTTGACCGTTAGTTTTAGACAGAAACCATCCAAAGTAGGGGGTGTTATGCATTAATGTAATCATGTGGGGTGCACCTTAAATAAGCGTAACAAATGTGGGGTGCCACTCAAATTTTTCCTAAATATATATATATATATATATATATATATATATATATATATATATATATATATATATATATATATATATATATATATAGTTGAGAAGGTGACAGAGATTATTAATAAGGCCCACCTTAATAAAGCTCCGGGCCTGAATGGGTTTCTTAGTAAATTCTACAAGCTCCATTAGACTGAGCTCAAGGATTCGGTGGTGGAAATTATTGGCGACTTCTTTACGCACTACAGACTTTTACGGGAACTCAACCACACCTTTCTGACACTCGTGCCGAAAAAGAAGGGAGCCTCAGCAGTGACGGACTTTCGGCCCATATCTTGCTGCAACTACCTTTACAAGATTATCACACATCTTATGTGTCATCGTATGGAAGGCGTGATGCAAGGTCTTATCTCCAAGAATCATGAGGCTTTCATTAAAGGTCGGGCAATTGCAGAACATAGCTTGCTGGGGCACGAGATGGTACGTAAATCCCAGTAGGAGTTCGAATCCCAGCAGGAGCGATTCCATGAACTAATTACCTTCCAATATATATATATATATATATATATATATATATATATATATTTTTAATATATATATATATTAAAAATATATATATATATATATATATATATATATATATATATATATATATTTTAATATATATATATAAAAATATATATATATATATATATATATATATATATATATATATATATATATATATGTATGTATGTATATATAAAAAAAATATATATATATGTATGTATGTATATATTTCTGGAAATTGCTGAGAAACCCAATTTCGGGGTGGGCTTTTATGAAATGCCCACCCGCTGGATGAGTTTTATGAAATACCCAGAATTAAGTATTTTCACGTTAAATATTCCAAGATTCCCTTTTAGATGCCACCCGCTAGAAACTGCTATTTTTATAATACCGAAACTACCCGTCCGTGCGAATTGGTCATCTATATGTATTTGAATTCAAAAAACTCAGATCTATTCTGGATTGCGATTTTCGTCTTCTTCTTCTTCACGGAAAATCTGAATTCCATTGCTCTCATCTTCAGCAGAGATCGCAAAGATCGTTCGTAGTTCGGTGTGCTTTTCTTCAGTCGAACTCAGATCATCGCTCGTCATCATCATCACCATCATCATCATCTTCATCGTGGAGACATTTGAAGTTTTCCGACGATTAGGTCAATTGTGGAGAGAAGATCTTTCTTCTTCTTTTCTATAAGGATTATCATTGTTTTGAAAGAAGAACAAAACTCTTTATTTCTGACAAAATTTTTCTAAAAAAAATATTCTCCGTGTTAAAACCACGGAGGATGACCATTCTCCTTGCTAAAATGACGGAGAATCACTATTCTCTGTTTTAAAAACCACGGAGAATGGCATTCTCCGTGTTAAAAACCACGGAGAATGACAATTTTCTATGGGTTTTAACACGGAGAATGCCATTCTCCGTGGTAAAGTGCCGGAGAATGGACATTCTCCGTCATTTTAGTGCGGAGAATAGATATTCTCCGTGGTTTTAACATGGAGAATGGTCATTCTTCGTCTTTTTTAATACGGAGAATGACCATTCTCCTCCATGTTAACACGAAATTGGTCATTTCCGTGTTAATATCACGGAGAATGACCATTCTCCGTGTCGAAAAAGATGGAGAATGACCATTCTCCGTTGTAAAAAATGACGGAGAATGTCCATTCTCCTGCGTTTTAACACTGGAATGACCATTCTCCGTGGTAAATTATACGGAGAATGGTCATTCTCCGTTTTATTTAACACGAAGAATGTCATTCTCCGTTTTATTTAACACGGAGAATGGCATTCTCCGTGTTTCTAACACGGAGAATGGTCATTCTTGACCATTCTCCGTGCTAAATTACACGGAGAATGGCATTCTCCGTGCTAAATTATACGGAGAATGGCATTCTCGTATAAATTAAGACAGAGAATGGCCATTCTCCGTCTAAATTATGACGGAGAATGGTCATTCTCCGTGTAATTTAGTACGGAGAATGGCCATTCTCCGTGTAAATTAAGACGAAGAATGTCATTCTCCGTGTTACTAACACGGAGAATGGTCATTCTCCGTGTAAATTAAGACGGAGAATGCCATTCTCCGTGTTACTAACACGGAGAATGACCACCCTCATGCGAAATTAATATTTTTTGTGTTCTAACACGGAGAATGGCCATTCTCCTACATTTTATGGTTAGCTGAAACTTTGGAGGGCCATAACTTTTGACTGGGAGGTCGAAACGAGGTCCCGTTTGTCGCAAAATGAGCTTACCGTCGAGGAGACTGAAAGTAACAATTTTTTCGTTAGACGGCCTTTCGAAATTTTAGAATCGCAAAAAAATGATGTTTGGACCTCCGTTTTAGCACTTTTGCCGTTTGTCTCGGTCTTTCCGAAATTTTTCGACGAGTTTTTGAAGATTTTTGAGGAGAAAACCTAGATTCGAAAGTGAGCAGCATATGGAAGAAGATGAAGTATCGAAACATTTTTTTAAGAGCAGTTTCGTGGGTGTTTTCAATAAATTAAAAGGAATGGCAAAAGGGTCATTTGGAACCCGCTTTGGATAAGTTTCTCTAATTCTGGGCACGCGATAAAAGTTTTTTTAGCGGTGGGTTTTACATAAAACTTTTTAAGTTTTTGGGCATTCCATAAATTCTCCCTATATATTTTAGTTGAACGAGTCATCGAACAGGAAACTTCAAGGATTAGTTTAGGAAAGAACAAAAAGAAAAACAAATCAAGGGATGCCAGCCAACTTGAAGCTTCTAGCCCAGCAACAGAACCGTAGAGCCACGTTTGGTCCATAGAATTAAGGATCTTGAAATATATATATATATATATATATATATATATATATATATATATATATATATATATAGTGGAAGATCATGTGCGAACTTTGTTCGCACAGAAGCACCAACCAGACAGGGAAGGATGCATTTTGTCGAACCAAGGCAGGTGGCCAATGGTGTGCGAGCTTACTTCTTGGAGGAAGATCGTGTGGAGACCAGGGAATATTGGAATAATAGAATTATACTGTACGTGTTAGGCAACAGACCATTTTATTCCCACATAAAGGCTTATGTCGAGCGTGTATGGCATCCAAAAGCCAATATGGAGTCCTTCTCGCATAGCAACGAGTTTTACTTTGTTCGGTTCGGCATGTATGAGGATATGGAGCGGGTCATACAAGACCGGCCTTGGACGTTCGACGTAAGGCTCATAATGATGAAGACATGGATGCCGAAAATAAGATGTGAAAGGGAGATTTTGCATTCGGCTCCAATCTGGATTAGGTTTCCCAAGCTCCCGCTCCTTTGCTGGAGTGGTCCAATGATGATGAAACTCGATAGTTTGATAGGGCGACCGATTAAAGCTGATGAGAGAACCACATCACGTACAGTGATGTGATTTGCCGGGGTGTTTGTGGAAATTGATGTTGGAAGAGATCTCCCATCCCAAACCGAATATGAAGTTCCATCAGGCGATGTATTCACGCAGTAAGTTGAGCATGAGTGGGTGCCGCCAGTGTGTTCACAATGTAGACAATTTGGACATCCCCCAAAAGAGTGCAAGTTGGGTGATGATTGTTGTTGCCGAACAGTAAAAAACGAAGAGAAAACTTCGTTGATGCTAAAACAGGAGAAGAAGAACAGAAGCAATGATTTGGAAACAATAATTTTATTTGCTTGCTTATCCTTTGCTGTTGCCTTATCTTTTTATAGGCCTTTATGGATCAACAAACTAGACTAAATTATGATGCCATATCCTACATTTTATGCAACTAACTAACAAGTAGGATGCTACTAACTAACAAACAAGATTATAGCTATTAGTTGCTACTAACAAACAGGATTATATCTAACATTTTACCCCCTAATCCTGTTGTGCATACTTCACTCCCTTGACACCAAGCTTCTGTCGCATCTCGACGAATTTTACACGCCCCAGTGCCTTAGTAAGGATATCGGCCAACTGACCGTCAGTGCTGACATGGTCGACATCCAACTTCCCTGTCTCAATACACTCACGAATAAAGTGAAATCGAGTATCAATATGTTTACTCCTTTCATGATGCACCGGATTTTTGCAAAGTGCTATCGCTGACTTGTTGTCCACTCGAAGCTTGATCTTCGACGGATCTTTGCCCATCATGTCAGCAAGCAATCGACTGAGCCAGATGCCCTGACATGCCGCTCCTGCGGCTGTATTGTATTCTGCCTCGCATGAAGAAAGTGCCACTATTTTCTGTTTTTGCGAGGTCCAGGTGATGATGCTCGAACCGAGGAAGAAGACTGTCCCTGACGTGCTCTTACGATCATCTATGTCACCCGCAAGATCGCTATCACTGAAACCAATCAGTGTAGGTTCTATTGTGACAGATTTGTAGCTGCACCCGTAGTCAACCGTCCCGCGTATATATCGTAGAATTTGCTTGACGGCGGCCCAGTGCTGACTTCCTGGAGACTCTATAAACCGGCTCGCGATCCCCACCGCGTAAGCGATGTCAGGCCGCGTGTTTACCAAATACCGCAGGCTCCCGACCACACTACGGTACCGCGTAGCATCCACAGCGTCACCGCCGTTCTGCTTCCCGAGCTTGAGGTGTTTTTCCATCGGCGTGTGGCACGGATTGCAATTGCTCATCCCAGCGGTCTCCAGTATCTTTTTCGCATAACCTGCTTGGCACAGGGTAATCTCGCCATCTCCTTGTCGCACCTCAATCCCCAAGTAGTAACTGAGGGGTCCGAGGTCGCTCATGCGGAACAGCTCATGCATCTGAGTCTTGAAATCGTCAATGTCCTTGGTGCTGGTGCCGATGATCACCAGGTCATCGACGTAAACGCCGACGAGCAGAAAAGACTCTGTGCTGCCTCTCCGGTACAGTACGTGCTCCAACGGACACTGCTTGAAGTTGAGCGAGACTAGCGACGCGTCAAGTTTGGCATTCCAGGCACGCGGCGCTTGTCGTAGGCCGTATAAAGCTTTCCGCAGCTTTAGCACTTTGTGCTTGTTGTTGTCGTCGACGAAGCCGACTGGTTGATGGACGTACACCTCTTCCCCGAGATCTCCGTTCAGGAATGCAGACTTTACGTCCATGTGATGGACTGGCCAGCCGTGGTTCGCAGCTAGCGCGAGGAGCATCCGCACTGTCTCTAAGCGTGCAACTGGCGCAAAGACTTCATCGAAGTCGACACCCTGCCGCTGAGCGTAGCCTTTCGCCACTACACGTGCTTTATACTTGATGATGTTGCCGGCAGGATCCTTCTTCACTTTAAATACCCACTTGAGCCCAATAGCTCGGTGCCCGGCCGGGAGCGTGGCCAGCTCCCACGTGTCGTTGCTGCGTATGGACTCCATTTCTTCTTCCATAGCTTGCCTCCATGGTGCTTCAGACAGTGCCTCTTCTACGCTAGCAGGCTCCTCTGCAGCGAGAAGGCACAATCCGCTATACTCGATGTCACACATTGGCGCTGCCTCGGTGACCTCCTCCACGTTGCGGTACCGCAGTGGCACCCCCTCGGAGTCGTACGATTTGCCAGTTGGTGGCGTGACAAATTTAATACCATCACCCGCCGGTGTCATCGCATCCGGCGTATGTGATGCTCCATCTTGCACCACAACCTAATCGGTGGAGTACTCCACCGTGAACTGATCGTAGCCGGCTGGTGCGTCGTCGGCAGCTTCCCAGTTCCATCGACGATCTTCTTCAAACACTACATCCCTGGTGACATAGAGACGTTGTGTAGCTGGATTGTAGACACGATAAGCTTTTGATCCTTTCTCGTAACCGACGAAAACCATCGGTGTCGACCTGTCATCAAGCTTCTTCACTCCGGGTCCAACATTCTTGACATGAGCTACACAGCCGAACGTGCGCAGGTAGCGTACATTGGGTTTTCGCTTATACCAAGCCTCGTATGGTGTGATGCCGTTGAGACTCCGGGTTGGTGATCGGTTGAGGATGTGCACCGCCGTCTTCACTGCATCTGCCCAGAACATAGCCGGCACACGCCCATGCTTTTAAGCAAACTTCGTGCCATTTCGATGACAGTTTGGTTCCGTCTCTCCACTATGCCGTTCTGCTGCGGTGAGTAGGGTACGGTTGTGTACCGCCTTATCCCCAACTCGTTGCAGTACTCCTTGAACTCGATGGAGTTGAACTCGCCACCACGATCGGATCGAAAAGCCTTCATCTTCAGGTTCAGTTCATTTTCAGCGAGAGCTTTGATTTTCTTGAAGAACTTGAGTGCTTCATCTTTAGTCCTGAGAACTTCCAACCACATATATCTACTGTGATCATCAACAATCAACAGAAAATATTTGTTACCTCCTGGCGTGGTTGGCGTGATTGGCCCGCACAGATCTCCATGTGTGAGCTCCAGCCTCTCTTCAGCGCGGTACGCCGTGGCATGTGGAAATTGTGCACGATGCTGCTTGCCCAAAGAGCACCCCTCACAGAACTGCTCAATGAGCTCAATAATGGTCATCCCTTCCACCATGTGTTTGACGCCGAGGTCGTGGAGAGCGCGAAAATGGAGATGGCCGTAGCGCGCATGCCAGCGCCATGCCACGTCTCCGGACTTCCCAAGAAGGCAGACCGGCGTGGTCAGGTTCAGGGACACAGGGTACAGGCGATTTTTCATCCGCCTGACCCGTGCCAGCAGTAGACGCTGTCGATCGTAGAGGCACATCTCCCCGTCCTCGATCACCATCTTGATGCCAGCCTCATCAAGTTAGCCTAGGTTGATGATGCTGCTCCGCAATTGAGGTATGAAGTACACATCTGTCAGCACCCGGTGTTCGCCATTCTTGCACTCGAACATAACGGAGCCACGTCCCTGTATATTAACCATAGAGCCATCATCGAATTTTACAGTACCTTTCACCATCTCGTCGAGTGACGTGAACATGGATCTGATGCCCGTCATGTGGTTGCTCGCCCCTGTGTCAAGGTACCAACGATCGTCGATGGACGTTTCCGGCTCGACGCGCTCTTCGTTCAGAAACACGTGCTGCACTCCCGCGTTCGCTGTCTTTGCCACGGCACGAGTGTCACCCGCTGTGCGTGCACCGGTGTCACCAGTCACTGCCAGCAGCAGCGCCGGCTGATCTTCCTGAGCCTGTGTTAGGTTAGCCTCCTCGCGCCGTTCACGGCGAGGCTTACGGCACTCCCTGGCCCAGTGGCCATTTATGCCACAGTTGTGACACCGCCCCTTTCCTGGTGTCTTTCCCTTGCCACTGGAATCGAAGCCGCCGCCGCCACTACTGAAGGACGACTTACTGGAATCGAAACCGCCGCCGCCACCACCGGAAGATGACTTACTCTTGGGCTTCCACTTGCCCTTTCCGCGCGACTTGTCCCCGCCGGCAGACGATCGTTGGTCTTGATCGTGACGGCTTTGTCGCGCCTGCCACTCCTCTTCAGTGAGGAGCAGACGTCCGCCATCTCCATCGTTGCCGTCCATGGCGTAGCGCTCCTCGACGGCAAGCAACCGCCCCGTGAGCTCCTCGATGGAGAGGGTCTTCAGATCCACCAGTGTCTCAATTGAGATGGCGACCTGCGCATACCGCGGGGGAACTTCACGCAGGAACTTCTTGACGGCCTTCTCCTCGGAGACGTCGTCGCCGAGCACCTGCAGGTCATTTACAATACCAGACAAGCGCATCGCGAAATCTTCGACAGACTCACCATCTTTGAACATCATGTTCTCGAAGTCCTTGCGTAGCTTCTGCGCTTTTGCTTCGCGCACACGCTCTACGCCCATGCGCATAGTCTTCACAGCATCCCATGCATCCTTGGCGTTGTCTTTCGTCGCCACCGTACGCATCATCTCCGGTGGCACAGACCGGAGAATCGCCGCCAGTGCGTGCCTGTCATTGCGCTCCACGGTCGTGCCGTGCTCCACAGCCTCCCAGAGGCCTTGCGCTTGCAGATTCACGCGCATGAGGATCGCCCAGTCGGGGTAGTTGGTGCGCGTCAGCTTCGGATACACCACGGAGCATGATGACTCCTTCACTACATGCTGCACCTCCTGCAGCTCACCCCCGGTCCTCCTGGTCGTGCTCCGCCCACGGCTTTGCGGGCGCGAGCGAGGAGGAGTACGCGAGACGTTCGACGACTGTGAACCATCGCCAGCCATAGCCTCAGAAGCTGATTTGGCTCTGATACCACTTGTTGTTGCCGGACAGTAAAAAACGAAGAGAAAACTTCGTTGATGCTAAAACAGGAGAAGAAGAACAGAAGCAATGATTTGGAAACAATAATTTTATTTGCTTGCTTATCCTTTGCTGTTGCCTTGCCTTTTTATAGGCCTTTATGGATCAACAAACTAGACTAAATTATGATGCCATATCCCACATTTTATGCAACTAACTAACAAGTAGGATGCTACTAACTAACAAACAAGATTATAGCTATTAGTTGCTACTAACAAACAGGATTATATCTAACAATGATTTGGGCGAGGAACGACAAGAAGGTGGTATGCGTATAGAGGGATCAAGGGACAAGGGAGAAGCGACATTCGTTGGTGCAGAGGTAGATAGCAGGGAGGAGGAGGGTAGGTTGGCAGTTCAAAATTATAATACTAATGAAGGAATGCACGCGGTGCATACTCGCTAGGACGATGGAAAGAAATTAATGATGTCATGAGAAAAGGCAACTTTAATATTTGCGCCTTGTTGGAGACTAAGATCAAGACAGATAGGATGTCAAGTCGTCGGACCACAATGCACTGGAAGCAGGTGAACAATCTGTCGATTTGTAACATGGCTCGTATTTGGGTACGGTGGGATAGTAGGTATTGGGATGAAATAGTTGTTCATGTCTCGGAGCAGTTGGTTGTTATTCTGTTTCGAAATAAAGGTGGGGTGCAAATCCTTTATGAGGCATTTTACAGACACAATGACATGAAGAGAAGGTGTGATCAACGGAAGGAGATTATACAGATGAGTACACTAGCTACAATACAATACAAATTGTCAGTAATACTGAAGGGAAATTTCAATGTGATGCTCTTTCGACATAAGAACCTTCTTCAGTCAGGTATGCAACAACAGCTATAGCGAACTGGTCACATCTGGACTTGGAACAACAAGGCGGCTAGAAGAAGGGTGGCATGCCAGTTGGACAGGGCGTTGGGTAACCAGGAGTGGTTTCGCCTTTTCCCGGATCAGAAGGAGGTGGGGCTCGCTGCGGGGACAAGTGATCACTCGTCGTTAAGCGTAGATCTCTTATCTCCGACCCGTTCCCGCATACGTCCATTCCGGTATAATAATAAATGGAGTCATATGGAAGGGTACCAAGCGGCTGTCCAAAAAAGTCTTTGGGCGGTCATCAGAGGTAACATCAAGTTCAGATTGGTTAACAAACTAAAGCTCGTTAAGGCTGACTTAAAGAGATGGAACATGGCGCTCCATAAGAAGATACTGGCGGAAGAGCAATCAAGTGATGAAGTGCATAATATGACGCAAGCGACAGTGGAGATGGCAGAGCTTGATAAGATTGTCAAAAAAGCAGACCCGACCAGATAAGGCTCCGGGCCCGGATATGGTGCGAGATTTCTTTCAGAATCGTCGTCTCTTAAAGGAGATGAGCCATACCTTTCTAACCCTCATTCCAAAGAAAGAGGGCGCTACGTTACTCATCGACTACCGACCAATTTCATGCTGCAATTTTTGTATAAATTAATTAATCATCTAATATGCAGGCGAATGGAGATAGTAAAGCAGGGGTTAATTTCAATGAATCAAGTTGCCTTTTATAAAAGGCAGATCCATATTCGATAACTACCTGCTGGCGCACGAGCTAGTCCGACATTTTAATAAACCTGGCGGAAAGCGAGCTTGCTTGAAGCTGGAACTTCGGAAGGCATATGATTCGGTTAATAGGGAGTTCATCTGTCACATCATGCTCGCAATGGGATTTAATGCTGCATGGGTTGACATGGTTCGCGAATGTATATCAACGCCAACCTTTTCTATTCTCATGAAGGGGGTTCCTTGCAGGTTCTTCAAGAGCAATCGAGGGATTAGACAGGAAGATCCTCTATCTCCGTATTTGTTTACCATTACTATGGAGTATTTCTTCTGTTCATGGAGATAACGGTGACACAGAAGCGGATCGTACCAATACAAAAGTGGGTGATGCCGATTGTCTCGCATCTCATATATGCTGACAACTTACTCGTGTTCTTGGAACCATCGAAGAAAGGATTGGAAGAGCTGGATTTGCTTTCGCGACAATTTGGTGAGCTATCTGGCCTACTGTTAAATCATAATAAAAGTTGCATATATTTTAACTTACATTGTCCAAATCCAGCGGAATGTGCTCAAATTCTTGGTATATCGAGGGGTGAGTTTCCTGTTAAATATTTGGGCATCTCCTTATGTATCAATTATGCTAGGGACGCCAATTGTCAGAGTATGATAGAGTATGTCCAGTGACGTACGGAGGGGTGGTATGCATAGATCTTGTCATTTGGAGGCCGGATCGAACTGACCAGGTCGGTGATAATGGGAATAGCTATATACTGGCTCCATGCTATAATGTTATCAACAAAAACCATTCGAAAAATAGAAAATATTTGTGCTAATTTTGTATGGAGAGGGGGCATTCACACAATTCGGTGGGAGATGCTGTGTCGGCCTAAGGAGGAAGGAGGAGTGGGATTACGTTCATTTCAAACCCTGAGGGCAGTAGCAGCGATGAGGCTGACATGGAAATTTATATCAGGGAGCTCGTTATGGGCTCAGTGTATGCATAAGAGCATCATTAGTAGTTGGGACTCTCCAATGCAATTTGGAGCCCAAAATTTCAAAAAAAGGTAAATGTAGAATGGGTTGGATTTGTATGAGAATAGTAGGAAATGATAAAGTGAGCTCCGGTCCCAAAAATTGTGTGGTCAAAAATTAATGTAGGAAAAAAATAATATAAAGTTTAGAATCTAGAAAGTTGGGCTCCAAATTGGAACTTACTATTCTACAAAACGAGTTTCTACAATCTAGAATCTAGAAATTGGGAGGCCCAACCCTTAGCACCCATGGATGGGTTGGGACCGAAATTGTAGAAATTGGAACTAGGGATGAGACTTATTATTCTACAAAATGAGCTCCTACATTCTAAATCTAGAATCTAGAAAATGGGATGGGCCTTACTAATGATGCTCTAATAAGTATGTAAAGGATGGTAACTTCTGGGCGATAAATAGTAGCAATAATGCATCAGTTACATTCAAAACCATTCTACAAAACAGAAGGGAGATTAAACTACACCTTGGGCGGATCATTAAGGACAGAGCTTCAACGGATTTAGAGCATCTCCAACCCTATTGTGATTTTGGAAAAAAGTTGTTGCCACATAGGAATGACAAAATTTTATTCAAAAGTTCTTCTCCAATGCAATTGTCAAGTCAATTGTGAAGCTTATGTGGCAAAAATTAAAGAAGACATTGTGAAGTTGATTGTCTTGTTCTATACAATGCACTTGACAATGTCTTTTCTTCCATATCATCAATTATGAATATAAAATATTAGAAAAAAGAAAGAAGATGAGTAGTTGTCTTAAAAGTTGTTTTGGAAGTTGGAAATAATACTTTTTATTGTCTTCTCAATACTTTTGTATTGGAGAGAGTTTTTCTATCTCATTGTCTTTTGAGATATAATTTTGCCACATAAACAAGACATTGTCTTGTGACTCATGCCACATAGGAGCCACCTAAGACTCACAAAAGTTAACAAGACCCTTGTTAGCAATTCGGCAAACGGAAAAAATTCGGAACGGCAAAAGTACGAGTATAAATCGGCTCAGTACAAATAAAATACGTTCAAAAATTCGGTCAAATGTTCGAAAAATAAAAATATTAAGGTTAGAAACTTTACATTCTTAAATATGTTGTCAAATTTAGTTAATTAAACAGGTTCCTAGCATGTTTATTGTACCAAATTTGTCAATAATTTATACCGAATATGTTTAAAACTTCGTATGCTTAAAATTTATGTACTGATTTGGATCTGTCAAAAGTACGCAAGTATTATACGTTTATGAAAGATACGAAAAAATTCGCGTATAATACGAGTTTTATTCGGGTGATTGCTAACAAGGAACAAGACAATAGGGTTGGAGATGCTCTTATGGTACGATCCGTGGACAAAACATGGTAGTTTGGTGGAGAGAGGCAGGGTGTATGTGCTGGCTAGAGCGCGGGTAGGAGTTCCGGTCAGTAGTATATTGTACAACGGTGATTGGTAACCGGAAAGACATTGTGTGGCCCGACAGTTCGGTGAGGCTATTCAAAAGACTTGTGGACCCAGGGTGTGGGGCAGATCATTGGTAATGGGTTGGTGTAGTGGGTGGATGTTTTAAGCACATGAAAGTATACGAGCTTCTTAGAGAGGTACATCCAAAAGTCAGTAATACGGAGTTCATATGGGTTCAGGTTGGGATACGCTCGTGTGTTTGTCGAGATCTCTGCGGAGAAGGAGCTCCCCTAATTCGTGGAGTATGAAGTCCCGACGGGTGAAGTCTATAGACAACGCGTAGAGTACGAGTGGGTTCCTCCCACCTGTACTTCATGCCATTGCTTTGGTTATTCTTCCAGAGAATGTCGTAGGCCAACCGGTGAACTGGGTAATGTAGCGGAAGTGGTGGTTGATCAGGTCGGTATACTGGAGAGATTAGCAATGAGGGTGACAGCGGACGTGGCCAAGGGATGGACTTCGAGATAGACATTGGACTCGATACGATCCTTAGTAACAATAGTCCTCAACAAACTATTGCTAATACTCAGGGAGGATTGGTCGACGACGAGGCCAACCGTGCACTGGTATTTCGAGCTTCCGAGACGGAAGCGGTCAGCCCTTTGGGAGGAATTATTACGAAGACACGAGAGGTGGTAGGATATGCCCGGGGAGGCCAAAGGCACCATGCGACTCGGAGAGGTATCCACAAGGAAGGACTGGTGAGGAAGGAAATTGGTAACGCAAGTCGAAAACGTCTTGCCACGTCTACTCGGGAAGATGTGGGTTTATCTACTCATGATGGAGTTGGCGGAGGGGCGGCACTTTGCTTTGACAATCCAAGATGGAAGGAGGTTCACCCAGAACTAGACGAGAGGTGGAGTAAGGAAGGCCATGAGCCGGAGGACCGGGTTACGGTTGAGAATATTGACGTCGTCCCTGACGATAGTCTCAAGAGAGGTTGGGGATTCTGATGATTAATCCATGTCTCTGATATCATGGAACGTATGCGGGGTGTGTTCCATTGGGAGATGGCGGAAAAGTTGTGATGGGTTGCAAAGAGAACAATGCACTATCGTAGCACTTCTCGAAACGAAGATCAAATCAGCTAAAATGTTGTCTCGAAGAACCAGTTTGCTGTGGCAACTTGCTCATAACCTGCATTTATACAGCATGGAACAATATTGGATTAGATGGGATAAGAGATGTTGGGATGTACAGGAGGTACACATGTCCGAACAACTTATTGCATTACTTTTACTAACAAAGGTGGTCTTTCTTTCCTTTTTGGCACGACATATGACCATAATGATAAACGTCATCGGAAAGATCTGTGGAAGGATATTGAGCGCATTAGCATTTTGGCTGACACTGTGTATCGTGCCCCACTCATTATCATAGGGGATTATAACGCTCTTCTTTTTCGGCATGAGTAGGTTGGGGGCAGAGAAATCCCAGAGCCGATTCTCCAAGACTTACAAAATTGTCTCCTGTATTCGGGGTTGCAAACTTTGGGAAGCACGGGGCATATGTGGACGTGTGATAACAAAGCCACTCAATAACGAGTCGCCTGCCAATTGGACTAGGCATTGGTTAACCACTACTGGTCAGACAAATTCCCGTTGGTGGTGGTGGAGGGTCTCCCTGCTGGAACGAGCGACCATATCCCGATCTGTGTTCGCCTACTTGAGCATATGGTTACTCGTGGGCGGCCGTTTAGGTACAATAATAAATAGACGTTGATGGACGGGTATTCTCAGACGGTTCTGTATGGGTTAAATCACCTAATGGAGGGGAATCCCCAGTTCCGACTGATGTCATGGCTTAAATTGATAAAAAAGGACTTGAAGTCCTGGTCCAAGTCTTCACCGCCCCGACAAATTGACGAGGAGGAGCAGCGTCTTCGGGACATCCAAAGCCGCCTACAAGCGGATATTCTCTATCCCGTTCTCGCGGATGAGGAGAGGAGGCTTGGGAGCTTTGTCCGCCTCCTAAGGCTCCAGGAACAGGTTGTTCTTGCTCATAGAGCTAAGTGCTCTTGGTTGTGGGAGGGTGATAAGAATTCAAAAAATTTCTATGACATGGTACGAGCCAGGCAACATCGGAATCATATTGGGGCTATACTTGGTACTGATGGGAAGCCGACTACTTCACCAACAGAGATACAAGACACAACGATCAGGTACTATTCAGAACTATTTAATCAAGCTGATTATCTAACTGAATTCCCTGAGATAGTGTGCAAAGAAAGGTTACTCAGATTGGCAACCAGATCCTTATGGCTCCGGTGACAATGGAGGAAGTCGAAGCTATAATAATGAATGCTAATCTGAATAAATCTTCGGGTCCAGATGGGTTTGGGAGCATGTTTTACAAAGTACATTGGGCGGAGTTAAAAGGGGTCGATACTGGAGGTGGTGAGCGACTTCTTCAACAATGGCCACCTCCTGCGTGAACTCAATCATACATTCCTTGTGCTTATTCCGAAGAAGGAGGGGGCCTTGTCGCTATCAGACTTTAATTGGTTACTTCCAATTACGTAAATCAGTAGTTCAAACCGCACTCAAAGGTAGGGCATTTCCCATTGATATAAGAACTTCTGTACCAGAAACAATAGTATCTCCAATTATAGCCCCTCAGATTTTTTCTTAATGTGTCTCACAATCCTAATTTTTTCGAAGGAGTGGCTTTTTTGGATCGGGGAAATGCCAAAGAAGTTCAAAAGATAAGAGAATTAAGGATAGCTACCAGAAAACTAGCCTATTTCGTGCTGTAACTATATTTGTAAAGTCATCACCCATTTGATGTGTAAGCGTATGACAGATATCATGCAGGAGCTGATAAATCGGGATTTCGTGTGCCACATAATGATGGAGATGGGATTTGAGACGGTGTGGGTTGAGCGAGTGCGAGAGTGTATCTCAACCCCTACTTTTTCTGTCCTCATAGACGGCAACCTTATGGGTTTATTCAGAGTAGCAGAGAGATTCGACAGGGTGACCCCCTGTCATCCTATCTTTTCTTCATAGTTATGGAGTTTTTTCTTGCCTATTGGACTATGCGGTTATCAAGAGGCGTATCACCCCTAAATATAAACGTGGTAGGCCACATGTATCCCATCTGATATACGCAGACGAGCTGTTGGTCTTCATATCACCTTCTTGGAGAGGACTTCTGGAGTTAGCCGACATACTGAACCAGTTTGGTGCATTTACAGGGCTGCAATTGAATCAAGACAAGAGCACTGCATACTTTAACTCCCAGTGCGCTCGACAGGCGGAAAGAGCGGCTATTCTGGGAATTGAACATTGTACCCTGCCAGTTAAATACCTGGGAGTCCCATTATCGGTAAATTATGCCCGAGATGAGGAATGTTAGAGTCTGGTGGAGTACACTCAACGGAGAGTTAAGGGATGGCAAGCGCGAACTCTTTCTTTCCTAGGTTGCATCGAATTGATTCGATCAGTTATCACAGCCATTCTCCGTTTCTGGTTGCAAGCAATTCTCATCCCTATGAGCACTATGCGGCACATAGAACAAATTTACGCTCATTTCATTTGGAGAGGGGGCTTACATGGGATTAGTTGGGATGTGTTATGTCGTCCCACTGAGTAGGGAGTGGTAGGCCTCTTTAACTTTCATCTTCTCCGAGAAGCAGCTGGGATGAAGTTGACTTGGAATCTATTAACGTCGGATCTCCTTGTGGGCCAAATAGATGTGCAGAAGGTACATGAAAGAGCTCTCCTTCTGGAGAAATTATTAGGTGCTCCTGGCTCACCACTGGACGTGCTGAGTGGTAAGCCCGGTCCAATAAACAATTGACACTTGGAATAATCAATTAATTCTATATTTTCCACATCATAACCGGACAATTCATAAGTTAGCTTAATATTAATATTAATTTTGATATTAATATTAATGTTAATGTTAATCTTAGTATTAATATTAATATTAATGTTAATATTAATGTTAATTTTAATATCAATGTTAACATTAATATTAACATTAATACTAAGATTAACATTAACACTAATATTAATTTTAATGTTAATATTAATATTATTATTAATATTAATTTTACTGTTAATATTAATGTTAATCTTAATATTAATTTTAATGATAATATTAATAATATTGATTTTGTTAGTATTTTTGTTATATTTAATATTAATGTTAATATTAATATTAATATTAATTTCAATGTTAATATTAATATTAATATTAATTTTAATGTTAATATTAATATTAATATTATTGTTAATATTAATTTTACTGTTAATATTAATATTAATCTTAATATTAATGTTAATATTAAAATTATTGTTTTTGTTAGCATTTTTCGTTATCTTTTTATATCTGGTTATGATGTGGAAAATATGGAATTAATTGATTATTCCAAGTGTCAATTGTTTATTGGACCGGGCTCACCACTCAGCACGTCCAGTGGTGAGCCAGGAGCACCTAATAATTTCTCCTCCTTCTGGGGTGTTTGCGCGAATAGCAACGATTCAGTGGTATTCAAGAAGGCATGCAAACACCGTGCCCATCTTAGTTTGCTAATACAGCGAGTCATGAAGGACGGGAACGATACGTGGTTGTGGCAAGACCCGTGGTTTGTCGACCGCTCGATGGGGGAGTTGCAGGGCGAGCTTATATGCAGGTGGGAGCTTCGTCGGGACTGAGTTAGCCGCGTCGTACGGCAGGGGATATTGGACCCGGAGAACTATATTCATACGGGAAGATTCAGCAAAGCAATTCGTGCAGTTCGAATTGAGACTGACACCAGGAAGGACACTTGGGTTTGGGCTAGCACGAATGTGGCTCGATTTGAGCCGCAGGAGGCGTATCATGGCTGTCAGGTACATCACCCCCGAATGGGAGTGGGAAGAATTTGTCTGGATGAAAGGATCAGTGCACAAATTTCAAATGTGCCTCTATAAGCTGTGCTTGGGGAGACTTCTTACGCTTGATAGACTTGCCAGATTTGGCATGCAGATAGATGGGCAGGGATGCGTGATGTGTGGACACTGCCCTGAGTCGATGAGCCATCTCTTCTTCACATGTCAGGAGACGTGGACCGTATGGGTTGCTCAGGGTAATAGGCTTAATCTCCAACCCGGTGGTACTCGTGCATGGGGAGATATCAAGAACCAGATCAGAGGAGACAAGAAGAAGGGTGTAAGTTGGTATAGAGAAGCTCGGCTACGCTTGGCTGCGGTGGTTTGGCATATCTGAAGGGAGAGAAAGCTAAGGATTTTTGAGGGATTAGTTACCCCGCGTATAGGCATCATTCGTAACATAGATTTTGATCTTGATATGTTGAGGTAGAGGGCTAGAAAGGTTTTTTGTAGAAGGATAGAAGGATAGGTGTAATCTGTATTTTTGGTTCTTTGCTCTGAATAATAATTACCATTATTCAAAATATATATATATATATATATATATATATATATATATATATACCATCAACCAAAAAAAGGAGTCATCGGCATCGGAAAGGATATATATATATATATATATATATATATATATATATATATATATATATATATATATATATATATATATATATATATATATATATATATAGATGACTCCTTTTTTTGGTTGATGGGAGTGGCGGGGAGTTTCTCCGTCAAAGCGGTGTAGGAGGCAACCGAGCTCAAGCACTGAAATGGCAAATTCTTTTATGGAGGGCTTTGAGAGGAAAACTTCCGAACAATGACGCTATCAAATCATTCGGGTGTGCGATGGTTTCTAGATGCCACTGTCGTCTACAGCCAGAGGGGGAGTCTATTAGCCATGTGCTATCTCAAGGAGATTTGGCGAACGAAGTGTGGGATTGGTTTGGTTCCTTGTTTAGCGTGGGAGGGAGTAGGCAGTCCTTTGAAGATAGAGCGAAGTTCTGGTTGGCGCCCAACCTCAACGATGATATCAGAATGCACGCCGCTGGCCGAGGATATTCATCCCAGGAGATCATAAGAGAAGTAGGAAGACAGTATCACAAAGCAAAAGTAGGTTCGGGAGGAGAGGAGGTTCACATAGGAAGTTAGCTACGTTGAGTTTTGTGTATAGTGGGGTATAGCATTTTGTTATCTTTTGGTTTTATTCTTGCCTGTGAATTTTTGTGTGCCGGGCTTGGTGGGGTGGCCACCCCCATTTTTGTAGGCCACATGTTTTTGTCTGATGCTATTAATATATTTCCTTCTTCTAAAAAAAAGAAGATGTTGTAAGGCAAAAGCTCAAACACACGAAGACGAAGCTTTCTCGTATATTATCAATCACTCAAGTGTACTTTTACAAGCTATTCTAACCTCTCTTTATATAGGGAGAGAGGTTGGGGGTTATGAAGAAATGAAGGGCCAAAGGTCATGTAGGTTACAAGAAGATGAAGGTGTAGAGACATATGAGTTACAACACTCCCCCTTGGCTCTCCAGAAATTCTGCTTGTAAACACCTCTGAGTTTCTTCGTCTGTCTGTAGCTTGTATCTTACAATTTTGACCATCTACTTGTGCCTCGTCAAAACCTTGCCAAATAAAATCCAGTGGGAAAAAACTTTGGTCGAAGGACAAAAGAGTACACACAGGTCAGTGTGATGGGGGTAAACTAACCATTGCAAAGGTGCCTCGTCAAAACCTTGTCAGGAAAAACCCAGTGGGAAAAACCGCTGATCGAAGGACAAAAGAGTACACGATGGTTTAGAAGTATACAACTGGATACTCCCCCTGATTATAATAATCCTTAGTGAATAAGGGATTTGAACTGTGTCTCGTTAAAAACCTTGCCAAAGAAAACCCAGTGGGAAAAACTTTGGTCGAAGGGAAAAAGAGTACACGAGCATACATCAGGATGCTTCCCTTTTCACTCGCACTCAACAGGGTGCGGGATATACGCACAACAGGGCGTTGGGAGGCACTTGTTGGGGCGCTCCCCCTCACATGCACACAACAGGGTACAGGAAACATGTTTCACTTAGGCTAGCTCTGAAAGCTTCCTAAGTCCAATCGCTCTGACATGTTTCTGGAACGAGTGTTTTGGCAGTGACTTGGTGAACAAGTCTGCACGGTTATTCTCCGATCCAATGTGTTGCACTTCAATCTTCTGAAGCGCTTGTTGTTCATGTGTAAAGAACAACTTGGGCGATATGTGCTTGGTAGCATCCCCTTTGATGTAACCATGTTTCGCTTGATCAATAACAGCGGTATTGTCCTCATAGACGACAACAGGTTCATCTGGGTCATATGGAAGATCACATGTACTTCGAATATGGCCAATAACAGCTCGAAGCCATACACACTCTCTAGTCGCCTCATAGAGCGCGAGTAGCTCAGAGTGGTTCGTTGAAGTAGCCACTAAGGTCTGTTTGCGAGACCTCCAAGAAATCGCCGTATTCCCAATGGTAAAGACATAACCAGATTGGGAACGCCCCTTGTGCGGATCAGATAAGTATCCCGCATCGGCGTAGCCAACAAGGGTCGCGTTGCTTCGAGTGCCAAGAGCATTGGACTCACTCAAAACCGCGTAGGGATAGAACAAGCCCAAGTCCGTAGTACCCTTAAGGTAGCGGAAAATGTCTTTTATGCCATTCCAATGGCGGCGTGTTGGCGCGGTGCTGTGTCGAGCTAGACAATTCACAGCAAACGAGATGTCCGGTCTAGTACATTGGGCCAAGTACAATAAAGCGCCTATTGCACTCAGATAAGAGCACTCAGGACTCAATATCTCTTCGTCGTCCTCCTTTGGACGGAATGGGTCCTTAGTAATGTCTAGAGAGCGGACGATCATGGGAGTAGCGGACGGCTTAACGTCAAAATGACTAAAGCGTCTCAACACCTTTTGGGTGTAGTTTGCTTGATGGACAAGAATTCCATCTTTACGGTGCTCGATCTGCAGGCCGAGGCAAAACCGTGTCTTCCCAAGATCCTTCATCTCGAATTCCCTCTTCAGGATATCAGCAGTTTCTGACAAGTCTTTTTCGGTTCCTATGAGATTCATGTCATCTACATAGACCGCGATGATTGCGTATCCTGAAGTGGATTTCTTTATGAACACGCATGGGCAAAGTTCGTTATTAACGTATCCCAAACCGATCAAGTATTCGCTTAGGCGGTTATACCACATTCGCCCGGATTGTTTCAATCCATATAGCGAACGCCTCAGTCTTATTGAGAACGCGTTCCGTGGTCGGGAACTACTTGATTCAGGCATCTTTAGTCCTTCAGGGACTTTCATATATATCTCTGTGTCTAGATCCCCGTAGAGATAGGCTGTGACCACATCCATGAGCTGCATATTCAGTTTTTCGGAAACTACTAAACTGATTAAGTAGCGGAACGTTATGACGTCCATTACGGGAGAATACGTCTCCTCGTAATCAATTCCAGGGCGTTGTGAGAAGCCTTGCGCCACAAGGCGAGCCTTGTATCGCACAATCTCATTTCTCTCATTACGCTTCCTTAGGAAAACCCATTTGTGACCAACTGGTTTAACATTGGGTGGTGTTGGAGCAACAGGTCCAAACACGCTTCTTTTCGCTAAGGAGTCTAGTTCAGCCTGGATTGCTTGTTTCCATTGTGACCAGTCCGTTCGTCGTTGACACTCGGCAACACTACGAGGTTCCATGTCATCATTGTTCATAATGTCAGTGGCCACTGAGTATATGAACACATCATCGATGACAGTTTCGTTTCGCTTCAAAATATCGTCTAAGCTAGCATACTCGACGGATATTTCGAGGTTATCGGCATGATTAGGAATAGGCGTTTCATCTGGAACGCGCTCTTCTAATACATCGCCGTGATCCTTAATGATCTCATGTGGCAAAACGCTTTTAACAAGATTTCTCCGCTTCCGGGGCAGAACATCTTTGGAACCAACCGGTCTTCCCTTCTTCTTGGGAATAGCGGCGGACTGGACGGCCGATGGCAGCGTCCTTTGCTCGGCGGGTTCGACCGGAGCAACATGTTTCACAGGAACATGGCGTCTCTCAGGGACGTCTATCCTTGCAGGCACATTTGCAGCAGGTATAATTGATCTCGTGACTTTTGCTAGGTCGCTAAATGCGTCTGGCATTTGATTTGTAATATCTTGCAGACCTAGAATCCTCTGCACTTCCTTATCACTATGTGCAGAGGGGGGATCATGATGAGCAAAAGCGGGCACATGCCACGCTAATTCACGTCGTTCCTCATCAACGTTAGCGTGCATTTCTCCCCCTAACGACGGGAATATTGCCTCATCAAAGTCACAATCCGCGTGTCTCGCGGTAAAGAGATCGCCTGTCAAGGGCTCTAAATAGCGAATGATGGACGGGGAGTTATAACCGACATATATTCCCCGTCGCTTCTGAGGTCCAAATTTTGAACGCCTTATCGGCTCAATTGGAACATTGACTAGGCACCCAAACACGCGTAAATATGAGATATCAGGCTCACATCCAGTAACCAGCTGGTACGCAGAAAATGGTTGGGTGGCCATGGGCCTCAGACGGACCAAATTTGCAGCGTACAAAATTGCATAGCCCCATACAGATAGTGGGAGTTTGGTGCGCATAACCAAGGTCCTCGCTATCACTTGCAGTCGCTTTATAAAAGCTTCCGCTAGGCCATTTTGGGTATGAACATACGCAACAGGATGTTCAAGATTTATTCCCAAAGTCATGCAATAGTCATCGAAAGTCTTCGATGTAAACTCCGCGGCATTATCAAGTCTAATAGACTTTATCGGATAATCCGGATGGTGAGCCCTTAACTTAATGATCTGGGCTAGGAGTTTAGGAAACGCTGCATTTCGGGTGGACAACAACACTACGTGTGACCATCTAGTCGATGCATCAACCAAAACCATGAAGTATTTAAATGGTCCGCATGTTGGTTGGATTGGTCCACAAATATCTCCATGAATTCTCTCAAGGAATTGGGAAACCAATCTCGTAGGTTTTACATGGAGTGGCTTGAGATTCGTCTTCCCAATCGAGCAAGCTTGGCATAGGCTTTTCGGATTTATAACGAAATTCTTTCCTCCAAGAGGATGCCCATGTGATGCATTCATAGTGCGAAGCATCGTATTTTGACCCGGATGACCCAGCCGGTCATGCCATAGCATAAAAGTCCTCTCATCAACTGGCGCTCGACGAATGATGAGATTACTCTCGATGTGTTGTATCGTAGTGAGATACAAACCACTTGAAAGACATTTCAACTTCTCCAAGATACGCTTTTGGCCGTACTGAGTGGAGGTAATGAAAAGATACTCGAAGCCATGTTCTCGAGCAGTTTCAACATGAAATCCGTTTTCTCGAATATCCTTAAAACTCAGTAAGGTACGACTGGACCTTGGAGAATATAAGGCCTCTGATACTTCAACGGGAGTACCATTGGACAACGAAAAACGGGCTTTGCCAAAACCTTGAATAAGGGTTGAGGGTCCCGAAATGGTTGTCACTGAGGTTACTTTAGGCGTATAGGAGATAAAGTATGATTTATCTCTCAAGATAGTGTGAGTCGTTCCACTATCAACCAGACAATCCACTGCCCCGTGGACCATGCCTATAAGTAAAGAAAAAATTAAAGTTTGTCACACGTTTGAGGAAAGTGCTCGAAATAGAACTTTAATTTATCGGGAAAACAGAAAATACAAACCACCAAAAGTTTCATGACTTAAATCAAATATAGAGAAAATGGAGATTCATTCTTCCATTTCTGCTACAAAATCGGGGGTCTCAAGATTTAGATTTTCGCACTCGTTGACCAGATTTGCTTCGGCCCGGCGCCCCTTGTGATAGTTATTAACTTCTTGGGGGGTCGCCCTGCAAGTCCGTTGCATATGACCATAAGCACCACATTTGTAGCAAAGAGTAGGCGCTTGGCCTTCCACTCTCGCTTTGGGACGACTGGCCCGTTGGTTCTTACCATGAGACTGCCTAGGAGTCAAAGGTCCTTGGTTCTTGTTAGAACCTCGCTTTGGATGGCGAGACTTAAACTCGCCTCTGTTTCTTGGCTGGGACGACTGGCCCTTGTCTCGTTTCCACCGTGGATTTGGTCCACGGAGAGCGTTTGCATCAGGCATTGAAATTGCCTTTGTTCCAGCAGGACGAGAATTATTGTTTCTCATTAAAATGAGACTGTTCTTCTCGTCTAGTAAAAGCTGGGTGATGAGCTCGGGAAACTTGGTGATAAGGCGTTCAAAATTTGAAATTTTGAAATTTTGACTGTTCTTCTCGTCTAGTAAAATTTTGAAATTTTAACTTACCCCCCACTTGCATTACCCATATTAAGGGTGCACCCCACAGTTTTGCATTAATGAAGAAATACTCCCATTTTGGACGGAAACCGTCAAAAAATTAAATTTTGGACGAAAATGCCCTTGAGTTCTTCCTTCTTCTTTGTTTTTTCTTCCCCCTCCCCCCCCCGGCCACCGCCCCCCCGGCCACCGCTCCCCCCCCTCCCTGCCATCGTCTCCGCTCCCCTCCCCCTCCCTGCCTCTGCCCGCCGCCGCCGTCGCTCCTGCCCGCCGCCGCCGCTTGCAACTGCTGCCACCGCCGCTGTCGCTGCTGTTGCCGCCGCACCGCCGGAGGTGGGGAGGGGGGGGTAGCGATGGCGTTGGCGGTGGCTGGGACGGGGGAGAGCGGTGGCGGGGAGGGGGGATGGTGGCCGGGGGGGGGGGGAGGGGGAAGAAAAGACAAAGAGGAAGGAAGAACCCAAGGGCATTTTCGTCCATAATTCAATTTTTGACGGTTTCCGTCAAAAATAGGAGGATTTCTTCATTAATGCAAAACTGTGGGTGCACCCTTAATATGGGTAATACAAGTGGGGGTTAAGTCAAAATTTCTCAAAAAAGAAATATATATATATATATATATATATATATATATATATATATATATATTTAAAAAAAAGAAAAAAAAAGAAAAGAGAAATATATATATTATATATATATATATATATATTATATATATATATATAATATATATAGATTATTATATATATGTGTGTGTGTGTGTGTGTGTGTGTGTGTGTGTGTGGTAGAAGGGTTCCTCCATATATATATATATATTTTTTATTGTTTTATATATATATGTATATATATATATTATGTGTGTGTGGTGTGGTGTGGTGTGTGTGTGTGTGTGTAGAATGGTTCCTCCCATATATATATAGATATATATATATATATATATATATATATATATATATATATATATATAGTTGTAACTCATATGGCCCTTCATTTCATCTCCTTGTAACATACAAAAATTCTTTGGCCTTTCGTTTCTTCATAACCCCTAACCTCTCTCCCTATATAAAGAGAGGTTGGGATAGCTTGTAATATGCACTTGTGTGGTTGATAATATACGAGAAAGCTTCGTCTCCGTGTGTTTGAGCTTTTGCCATACGATACGTTATCAGCACGTTGCTCGTGCAACGCCGGAGACCCGACGTACCAATTGTTTTCTCACCTTCTTCCACCGTACGGTAAGAAAGGTAAAAAAAAAATTGGAAAATTTTGACAGCAGAAATATATTGTTCCTGTTGTTACAATATTACTGTTGTTTTGGACATCAAGAAAATGAGATATTTGCTCTCTTCCAATTGATTTACATTCATTAGTATGATCAAACCTTTTTCATCTATGTATTGCATGACATAACATGACAAATGCTATATTATTTTTTCACAGCATTATATGAAATGAGATTGAGAAGTGTCTGTCAAGTTTCTGTTAGATTGCATGTGAATTTTGAATTTTTTGAATTTGGACATTTGAGTTGGTGAGCCCAATACATAATTCATTATACTGTTATCATTTTCTAGTTGTTTTAATCCAGCTTTTAACATTCTGTTAACAGTGCTAATTTGCTTTTATGTATAACTTTGCTATAATCTAGCCTTTAGCATACTAGTTTTTTTTTTTGAAAAAAAAATTTGTTAGTTAATTTTTGAGGAAATAAATTTTTGATAGCAAATTTTCATGTTGAAAAAGAAATTTTAGATGCTAACATTTTTTTTGGTAATGATGGATTTGGATTGCCCCGGCGAGCGCCTCAGTGCCATCTGCGCCCCGACAAGCACCTCAGTAGCATTTATTTTCTTTATGTTACTCAGTGAATTATTGTAAAAGATGGGTAGTAAAAATTGTATTTTTTTCTCGATATTTTTTTGGCGTCGCTTCATAAGACGTCGGAAAAATAGTTGACATTTTTTTGGTGCCGCTTGCTTAGGCACCAATTCTTTTGTGTGTTGTTGCTTGCTTATGTTGTACATTTTTTTTTGCGTATTTACGAAAAAAAAACAAACTTGAAATTTGAAAAATGGTTTTGGCTACATAAACAAATTCTGGCACCGCCAAATTTGGGCCTTCCAAAATAAAATTTTTGGCTAATTTTTTTTCAAAAGCAACGCTCATTTTGAGCACGCACTAAATTGTCACCTGTTTTGCACTGTTCGCAAATAGTGTGAATTTCTTAAAAAATATTATTTATTCTTACATTTGAAATTTTTTTTTTCGAAGTCTCTCCGAATAGGCTCACCTATTTGGGTATGATGTCAGAAAGAACTTGGGGCATGGTTCTTAAGAGGTCTCTGGTGACCCTCCTCCCTCATTTTTTCGTCTGGTCATATTCACGTAGAGCTACCGAATGGGGTTGACCGAAAATTATTTTTTCTCAAATTGTATGTATACTTATGCATTTTTGCAAGCAAATAATTTGCCTCTATATCGGCCCGTCGATCGTTATAAGAGGATTTTTTTTAACAAAAATTGTTTTTTCAAAACCATTATTTTATCTACAATTGTTTATTGTTACTTATGCAAACCAAATCCATATAAACCTGTCATTTTATATGATGACTGATCAAGATTTTTCCCCTGTTGTAGAAAAATGTCGATCAAGATTGATTTTCCCATCCTTGAAGCCTCTGGCAAGAACTACTTGGACTAGACGCAAGACATCCAGAACCATCTAGATGCGCAGGGCCTCTTGGACGTCATCTATAACGAGGAAGAGCGTGAAGTGGAAGCCACTCGCTCAATAAACGCCAAAGCGATGATTCTATTCTGCAGGCATTTATCTGACGCCATGAAGGCGGAGTTCATTGAAATTTCCTCGCCGAAGACGCTATGGGACTCTCTGAAAGAGCGCTTCGACCACCAGAAGACCATTTGGCTACCTGAAGCACGCCATGACTGGTTGAACCTGCGCTTCCAAGACTTCAAAAGTGTAACTGATTACAACAATGAAGTCTGCAGGATTCGATTACTTCTCCAATATTGCGGTGAGATATTAACCGACAGTGATCTTTTGGAGAAAACATACACCACATTTCCTTCCACTGACAACTTGCTCCAGAAGCAATACCGTCAGTCTAAGTTCACCAAGTTTCCCGAGCTCATCACCCAGCTTTTACTAGACGAGAAGAACAGTCTCATTTTAATGAGAAACAATATAATTCTCGTCCTGCTGGAACAAAGGCAATTCCAATGCCTGATGCAAACGCTCTCCGTGGACCAAATCCACGGTGGAAACGAGACAGGGGCCAGTCGTCCCAACCAAGGAACAGAGGCGAGTTTAAGTCTCGCAACCAAAAGCGAGGTTCTAACAAGAACCAAGGGCCTTTGACTCCTAGGCAGTCTCATGGTAAGAACCAACGGGCCAGTCATCCCAAAGCGAGAGTGGAAGACCAAGCGCCTACTCTCTGCTACAAATGCGGTGCTTATGGTCATATGCAACGGACTTGCAGGACGACCCCCCAAGAAGTTGATAACTATCACAAGGGGCGCCGGGCCGAAGCAAATCTGGTCAACGAGTGCGAAAATCTAAATCTTGAGACCCCCGATTTTATAGCAGAAATGGAAGAATGAATCTCCATTTTCTCTTTATATTTTATTTAAGTCATGAAACTTTGGTTGGTTTGTATTTTCTGTTTTCTCGATAAATTAAAGTTCTATTTCGAGCACTTTCCTCAAACGTGTGACAAACTTTAATTTTTTTACTTATAGGCATGGACCACGGGGCAGTAGATTGTCTGGTTGATAGTGGAACGACTCACACTATCTTGAGAGATAAATCATACTTTATCTCCTATACGCCTAAAGTAACCTCAATGACAACCATTTCGGGACCCTCAACCCTTGTTCAAGGTTTTGGCAAAGCCGTTTTTTGTTGTCCAATGGTACTCCCGTTGAAGTATCAGAGGCCTTATATTCTCCAAGGTCCAGTCGTACCTTACTGAGTTTTAAGGATATTCGAGAAAACAGATTTCATGTTGAAAATGCTCGAGAACATGGCTTCGAGTATCATTTCATTACCTGCACTCAGTACGGCCAAAAGCGTATCATAGAGAAGTTGAAAAGTCTTTCAAGTGGTTTGTATCTCACTACGATACAACACATCGAGAGTAATCTCATCATTCGTCAAGCGCCAGTTGATGAGAGGACTTTTATGCTATGGCATGACCGGCTGGGTCATCCGGATCAAAATACGATGCTTCGCACTATGAATGCATCACATGGGCATCCTCTTGGAGGATAGAATTTTGTTATAAATCCGAAAAGCCTATGCCAAGCTTGCTCGATTGGGAAGACGAATCTCAAGCCACTCTATGTGAAACCTACGAGATTAGTTTCTCAATTCCTTGAGAGAATTCATGAAGATATTTGTGGACCAATCCAACCAACATGCGGACCATTTAAATACTTCATGATTTTGGTTGATGCATCGACTAGATGGTCACACGTAGTGTTGTTGTCCACCCGAAACGCAGCGTTTCCTAAACTCCTCGCCCAGATCATTAAGTTAAGGGCTAACCATCCGGATTATCCGATAAAGTCTATTAGACTTGATAATGCCGCGGAGTTTACATCGAAGACTTTCGATGACTATTGCATGACTTTGGAAATAAATCTTGAACATCCTGTTGCGTATGTTCATACCCAAAATGGCCTAGCAGAAGCTTTATAAAGCGACTGCAAGTGATAGCGCGGACCTTGGTTATGCGCACCAAACTCCCACTATCTGCATGGGGCTATACAATTTTGCATGCTGCAAATTTGGTCCGTCTGAGGCCCATGGTCACCCAACCACTTTCTGCGTACCAGCTAGTTACTGGATGTGAGCCTGACATCTCACATTTACGCGTGTTTGGGTGCCTAGTCAATGTTCCAATGGAGCCGATAAGGCGTTCAAAATTTGGAACTCAGAAGCGACGGAGAATATATGTCGATTATAACTCCCCGTCCATCATTCGCTATTTAGAGCCCTTGACAGGCGATCTCTTTACCGCGAGACACGCAGATTGTGACTTTGATGAGGCAATCTTCTCGTCGTTATGGGAAAAAATGCACGCTAACGTTGATGAGGAACGACGTGAATTAGCGTGGCATGTGCCTGTTGTTGCTCATCATGATCCCCCCTCTGCACATAGTGATAAGGAAGTACAGAGGATTCTAGGTCTGCCGGATATTGCAAATCAAATACCAAACGCATTTAGCGACCTAGCAAAAGTCACGAGATCAATTATACCTGCTGCAAATGTGCCTGCAAGGATAGACGTCCCTGAGAGAAGCCATGTTCCTGTGAAACATGTTGCTCCGGTCGAACCCGCCAAGCAAAGGACGCTGCCATCGGCCGTCCAGTCCGCCGCTATTCCCAAGAAGAAGGGAAGACCGGTTGGTTCCAAAGATGTTCTGCCCGAGAAGCGGAGAAATCTTGTTAAAAGCGTTTTGCCACATGAGATCATTAAGGATCACAGCGATGTATTAGAAGAGCACGTTCCAGATGAAATGCCTATTCCTAATCATGCCGATAACCTCGAAATATTCGTCGAGTATGCTAGCTTTAGACGATATTTTGAAGCAAAATAAAACTGTCATCGATGATGTGTTCATATACTCAGTGGCCACTGACATTATGAACAATGATGACATGGAACCTCGTAGTGTTGTCGAGTGTTAACGACGAACGGACTGGTCACAATCACTACAAGAAAAATGGCTTTTCTTGACGGTTTTTCCCCGTCAAGAAAGACTTTTCTTGACGGTTTTGGATCCGTCATCTAGGCCCCCGTCAAGAAAAGTCGACACTTTCTTGACGGTTTTTTGTTTGTATCCTTGACGGTTTTAAACCGTCAAGAAACATGCGTTATCTTGACGGTTTTAAACCGTCAATAAAACAAACAAAAAACCGTCAAGAAAAG
The DNA here is from genome assembly GCA_029216955.1 of Iris pallida. NCBI lineage: Eukaryota > Viridiplantae > Streptophyta > Magnoliopsida > Asparagales > Iridaceae > Iris > Iris pallida. The sequence continues at coordinate 114,833 of JANAVB010006394.1, forward strand.
TGTCGACTTTTCTTGACGGGGGCCTAGATGACGGCTAATAACCGTCAAGAAAAGTCTTTCTTGACGGGGAAAAACCGTCAAGAAATTGTTTTTTGGTGTTTGCAAACCGTCACGAAATGAATTATTTTTTGACGTTTTTGCAACCGTCAAGTTAAAAACCGTCAAGGAATAAAAAATTTTGCCGTTTTACAACCGTCAAGGTAAACATAATATATTCCAGAAATCCAATTACCAAATACACATAATTACACAGAATCCAATTCCAGAATCAATATATAATATCACAAGCATCACACAACTATAATACACAATTTTTATATTAAAAAATACGTTGTTCGTACATCCAAACATCCAACAAGTACATCCAACCACAAACACGTTCGTACACCATAAATATCCTAAACATTTATAGGAGTAAATTAACCAAAATATCTCTGAACCCAGAGCAGCATGCAACAAGTACATCCAACAAGTACATCCAAACGTCCAACCACAAACACGTTCGTACACCATATATACATATCCAAAACATATTTACAGGAGTAGATTAACCAAAATATATCTGAACCCAGAGCAGCATTTCCTTTAGGTTAATCTGCAAACAAGGTGAACATAACATTATAAGTCAGCAACACAACTGAAATTCAATCAAATTTTGAATGGACAGAACAATCTAGGGAGGACTCAAATGTTGCAGTAGTTTAAATGTGCAGGAAATCAGTTGAGGAAAAAAATACAGAAATAGAGAGACAGTTCAGTTTAACATTCAATTCCCAATTAACATCAACAACAACCCCCAACCATCTCAGATATCACAGCATAGAAAACAACTAAGGTTAAACCCAGTTGAGTTATAACATTCAGTTCTTACTGAAAACTCAAATTATTTAGCAATTTCAAACCCAGACTAAACCCATATTCCCAGATTTGCAGTTCATAATACCCCCATATACTAGTTAACATAGGATACAATCTCAGATTTATAAAATGGAACCCATTCTCAGGTTGGGGTCATATCTGTCAATACTCAGTCCATTAGAAACCTATGATATCACAAACAAATGCAATGTATAAAACTCCCAATTCTGGAAAAGCACAACTAATATACATAGGTAACAGAAATCAAGCAAAAGTATCATGTTAGTTTTTGAAATCAAGAAAAACATGTGAGTATCAGAACTCTACATCAGAAAACCCAAGTATACATATGAGTCTCAGGCATGGTTGCATGTTACCATATCAATTTACATTTAGCAATCAAGTAAATTTAATGAACATTAAAACTCAGAAATGGTTCAGTTAAGCACTCAGTTTAGCACTCTTAACATATTAAGCAATCCCAACACCAATCTCAGGTTTTAGACATTCATTAAGAACCCAGTTATATTCAACAAATCAAAGACTCCATTTCTCAGTTAACATGTGAACTCAGGTTTCAAGCATACCAAATAAACCCAGTTATATTCAACAAATCAAAGACTCTTGCTATTAAAACCCCATTACTTGTCATGCCACAGGGCTATACCAACCAAGGTTCACAGTATCGGTATCGGACTATTCCTATGAGTATTGGTATCGGCAATATCGGTAGTATCGGCTGTATCGGATCGGAGTATCGAATTTTTTGGTATCAGAAAACAGACAATTATTAATAAATTATTTACATTTAAAAACATATATTTTATACATTTAGGCATAATTTTAAGTATTTTCAGTGTTATTTCTTAGTAGTTTTGAAACTAAATAAAATATTAGTCACCTTACCGATTGGCTTACATACAATAGATTGATTTTCTTCTTTTACATGCTTTTACAACCTTATTATGCTTTAAACCCTTGTTGATTTGTCTTTTTCGTTTAATTTTTATTTGCCGAATTGTCCGGAAAAGAGACCCTCATTGTCGGTATCGGCCAGTATCGGGTATCGGTCGGTATCGGATCGGGACATGCCAAACCGTATCGGTATCGGCCGTATCGGATCGGTATCGGCCGATACTTTAAACCATGATACTCACTCTCTATTAACACACAGAGAAACACATGACACTCCTGACACTAGCCAACCCTCTACTACAAACACTCGAGACACTACTTCTTCCCATACACTCACTCACACATGCCGTACATCACTTCCTAAGCTCAGACTAAGGGGGTCAAGCCCCTGCCACTGAAGCTCACTCTGCTGCAATATTGGTCAAGGCACTGCCCTCCTACTGCAGACCCATCAAGGCCTGCTCCTTACTGCAACTGGCAGTTCCCTCCCTGCCTGCAGGGGCATAAACCCCATCCATTGACCTGCCTGCACTCCAAGGTTAACTGTTATTCTAACAGAAAGTAGGGAGCAGTCCCCAACTGATAACAACAGTCCCAATTGTTAACTGCTACAGCTATGCTCCATTATCCGAGCCCCCTCTTTATTACATATACTGATACACTAAACTCCAACCCCTTCCTCTACACAACTGATATAATGTCAAGTGTAATTGGTATAAGATTGAGCTATAGCCCTATATCACACAAACGTACTTATATATAGCAGTCCTTATATAAATGTTGTTTCCTAATGGACATGAACTCATCTCCACACTCACAAATACCATAAACTCATTTCACATTCACTGTGGAGTAAGGAACACAGACATACACACACACCAAATGCATATAACAGTCCACTCTAATCATATTCTTAAAACAGTCCACCATTTCCCCTCTCTTAAGAGATGCTCAAAATCTTGTCCATGAAGTAGATAAAGTCCAAAAATTACCTCAACTGATTGCTTAGATTAAGAACTGCGAAACATGATCCATCCACTCCGTACGCACTTCATTGATTTCATCAAATGTGTATACACACTTTTCATTATACTGTTTAAAAATAGGAAGAAAAAATGAAACATAAGTGATAATATATAAATATATTATAAACATACATGTTGATTAAGAAGAACATCACCTTGGGATTAAGCAAGCTTCGATCATATGAGATCTCTTTCATATATCTCATAACGTAGTAACCACATTCGATGGAGCCGGTTTGATTCGGTACCTATGCATAGAAAAGCAAAGATCTTACACACTTGTTCATTTTTGATTTATATATATATTAACGAGAAATATATTGAGAGAAATATATTGTACCTGAATTGCAATCCAGTTCAATTTAAATTTTTTCACTTGGTTACCACATTGAGCATGAAACATACGAAGCCCGCTATGCAAATTAAAGTGGAAAATATTATTTGTCATTATTAAAACATCTAACATTGACTATAGTTGTGCGAAGTATTGGGACAGATATATTCATGCATACCTTGTTACAATGTGCTTAAGATCATCACAGATGCAACTTCCCAAAGAATCCAAATAGTATGCTCTCATTAGTAAAAGATCAATGACTACCAAAACCCAATGATCACTGTAACACCATATAACACCAAGATAAAGAGGCTTTTCGGCATCTTCAAGTAGAGATTTAAATGACTTGGGGTCACCAGAAACATGTTCATATGCCGCATTGACCATTTCTACAGCATCTGCAGCATCTTCAAAGGAGCCACCTTTATAGTTAGGTGCTTGTTCAGACCTTGATGCAAAGCTTGTCGATCCTCTGATAGGGTGTTCCTCACCATGACAAACCCATATTGTATAACTTCGATCGATACCCCTACTAAACAAGTGTTTTCTGACGTCCCCTGGATTTTGGAATATCAAATTTCCACATCTTTCGCATGGACATCGAATAGAATTAGGATTATTTGAATGGAGTTTTGCAAACTCAAGAAACTCTTCCACTCCTTTCTCATATTCACTACACATTCTATCCTTCGACATCCATGATTTATCCATTTTGGGCTAGATTAGAAAAAAAATACCTACAAAGGTCAATATAACATGTTAGCCATAATTTAGACATGGTTCACCTTGTCTCAGAAAGTAATGATGACGAACTCTACTTAGCAATATGCAAAGTGCAACTACAAAAGTTTTGGAGTAAAATAGAGGATACAAGGAACAAATGCAATATAAAATATTGTAAAAGTCTACCTGGGCTTCAGCATTCGATGACCGTAATCTCGTCCTCAAGCTCTGTTGTTCTTCCTTTCCTGCAATAAGAATGTGAGTGAGAAGGATGAGTGTCTATAAGGAGTATAACTGGACTCACTATTTGATAAAGTAACCAAGGCTTTGATATGAAGTTATTTGATTGATAACTTAAAAATAACATAAATACTGTAAACAATGAGATCCAAGACCCTTAGTAACAGTGTAAACACTGCAAAAGAACATAAACACTGCAAAATTCGTAATCATCATGATGCTCCCGGCTACAACTATTCTTCTTCTTCAGTAAATTAAGATAGCTAACTGGTCTATATATAGTCACATATATTACACAAATGTGGCTACAAAACTTGACTGCCAAGTGCAGTTAACTAAAAATGGCCACAAAGAATATATTATGTTTATCATGAAGTGATACCGACGAACTTACAAAGGACAGGATGTGAGAATCAAGAAGGTTTAGAAGACTTCAAGAAGGTTTAGAAGACTGCAAGCATCAACCACAACCATAGACATTCAGAAACATCATATAATGTGAGTTCAGTAACGTTCTTAACAATGTAACTGTGAAATACACCAAACAGTGACATCAAAGAAAACGTAAAACGAGACGGCCACCGAAATATAAAGGTTAGTTTAAGAAGCTACAGAGACAACAGATAAACGCAATATATCGATCATTTTTAGTAAGTGAATGATCATTTCCGCCATGCCATCAGATTTACTACAAAGATTAAAAATGAGCTAAGATATCAAAGATATTTCCAATCTAGATGAGAAATAAATCGGCATGAATAATGAAATAAACAACTATCACTGCCAGCGCAATGAAATGATACAATTCATCGCGGATTTTTTGAAGAACATTACCAGGCAGATTGACAATAAACAGACAGGTTACTTCTGGTATTCATGGAAAGTTAAAAAGGAAACTAGAACATATACTGATTTAAAGCGCTTATAATAATTACATCGGCCATCAACAGTCCATGCTTCTGTACCTTTTTTTATAGACATATTTACATAAGGATCATTATATATAGATAACATTAGTCACTGACGACCGTATACATGTACTATCCACTGCAAGTTGCATGTTTAGTTTCCAGATATATAGATAACATTAGTCACATATATTACATATTCAAATCTATAATAAGCTATATTCTCCCAAATTTATAAACTAACAATATAATGGGAAAGTTAAAATACGAATAAAGAATTTAATGGGTGAACAAATTCAAAATAGGAAACTCAGCCAACACTGTTCAGTTATATATTCAAATCTCAGGTCATCAACAAAGTTAAAACTCAGCTTTATAGGAAAACAAACTCAGTCATATCATAACATATGGTTTCATACAAAGGAAAATTAGTTTGTTCATTTAGAGCATTCAGTGAATCAGTTAATAAAGTTCTCAGTCATAAGTTCATTTAGAGCATTCAGTCCTAGCCTATCACCAGTAATATAAATTTAACATTTCAGTTTATCATCAACTAACAAAACAACATGTAAACCTTGTTAAAAACTGGAAGGAATATAATAGGACCTCTAGTCCTTGTGGTTATATAACTACCATCTTATCGCTCCTCCTTACTAGTGTACCTATTGGCTTGTATTGCACTTTTCCAAACCAGCTAAAACATTTTTTTTCTCATCTTGTCCTCAATTGGCGTTGTCTCCAACTTCACATGATTTTTCCCTTAATCTTGTCCTCAACTGCATATGTGAGATACGAAAATATATTATGGGACACGGGCAAATGATTTCACGTGTACATGATGAATGATGATATAGCTTTTGTAGGTGGTCTATCGAAATGAAATTTATCGATCAAATTGGAAAAGTGGGCTAGGTGTTTGCATTTTATAGGGCAGGAAATAAATGAAAAGAAGGGTTAATGTAAATATTCCGCTGCCGGAACTTGAACCCTGGTCTCTCTGGTGAGAGGCGAGTATCCTAACCAACAGAACTACAATGGAATCTTGATATTAACCTATATTTTCACTTTATAACCTATATGATATACAATCAATTTTTAATTGCTCCGAAGACTTATTTTTATACACTATTAGGATTTTTCAGAATCCAGATGTAGAAGTGGCACTTTGTGTCCATATTAAATAAGCACTGTCGTGCGCAATTCATGCAGATTTAGGATAATAAGTGGGACACGGAAGTGATTTGCCGTTTGTGGAGTCTACAAATTCCATGGGAGGTGTGAGGAAATATCATTGAGAACCTTACGAGGATTTTCATACCTTCTACTCTTATTTAATTGTTTATATGAAGAAGAAGATTTGAACTTGATCCGGATTCCTTACAACAAAGGAAGCACGTTCACTCTAAAAGTGTGGCCGTGTCCTGTCGGTCATGTATCGGACTCTCCTCAGACACTCCAAAATACACTAGGACACACCAAAATAGGTGTCGTGTCCGTTTCGCTGTGTTGTGTCGTATCCGCATCCGTGCAACATAGACTACAACCAAAGACAATTTTTTATGGCCAATAACTCATGCACCTTCCTATTTGTATGAGGTGTACTGGCTACACAAGGGATTGCCTGCAGTGTTCTGAATCTGGATTTGGAGAGCATTGACACCAAAGAAAGAGAAAAGAAAAAGGAAAAGAAAAAAGAAAATGGTGTAGAAAAATCAAGATTCAGCTACCTACCAAGCAGATATTTTCATGGTCAGGAATAATATACACCACAAACACACCACCATACATGTCGTACCACAATTCTAGGCTTTAAGAGGGCATCATTCTGTTGAGATTGATGACATCATCAACCCCTAGTCCATTCGAAACTGGAACTGAAACCAATCTGTTACCATTCGAAAACCCAACTCCCAATCAATCGAAAACACCCATTGAACCCACATAAACACCTTGTTAAATTTCTAAGTGTGTTTGTGGGTCAATCACGTGTTGGATTTGCAGAACCTACTGATTAAATTAGGATGATCGAAAAACCCTAAGTTGGCTGACACAAAAAAACCCTAAGTTGACACAAAAATCGAATTGTAGAGAGAAGAAATGAAAGATATTATACCGCATGGTGAAGATCGAAGTTGCCGCATGGTGAAAACGTCGGGGACGTCGTGTAGGCCGTCGAAGAGAGGGTTTTCTCGAGGGAGAGGGGACGTTGCGTAGGACGTTGGGTAGGCCGCCGAGGAGAGGGTTTTCTCGATGGAGAGGGGACGTCGTGTAGGCCGCCGAGGAGAGGGGACGTCGCGTAGGACGTCGTATAGGCCGTCGAGGAGAGGGGACCTCGCGTTGGACGTCGTGAAGGTCGCCGAGGAGTGGGTTTTACTGTTTGGAGGGAGAGGGAAGAGGCCGGAGGGATGGAGGTTGATTTCTCATGGAGGAAGAGGGCGGAGGGAGGCTTTTCGAAGTGGAGGAAGAGGTCGGAGGGAGCGATTTCTCGAGGAAGAGGCCGGAGGGAGAGATTTCTCGAGGAAGAGGTCGGCTGGGGAGAGAGGGTTTTCGAAGTGGAGGGGGGGTTTTGTTATGTGCGAAGGGTTTTTTCAGATCTGCTCTATTTGGTGCGAAACCGTCAACAAATTAATATTTTTAAAAGAAATTACGATAATGGCAGCTGAAATAGCCGCGGGAATTTTCCCGCACAGACTTTAGTTGACGGTTATTATCAAAACGTCAATAAATAGATTTGTATTTCTTGACGGTTTCACTAAAATCGTCAACTATTATGGTATAAATTTGCTAAACTAACACAAAACGTGTGTTTCCTTGACGTATGTCTAAAACCGTCAAGGTTACCCATTTAATGACGGTTTTCCACGACCGTCAATAAATAAACCGTCAAGAAAAGCCATTTTTCTTGTAGTGAATGAAAACAAGCAATCCAGGCTGAACTAGACTCCTTAGCGAAAAGAAGCGTGTTTGGACCTGTTGCTCCAACACCACCCAATGTTAAACCAGTTGGTCACAAATGGGTTTTTCTAAGGAAGTGTAATTAGAGAAATGGGATTGTGCGATACAAGGCTCGCTTTGTGGCGCAAGGCTTCTCACAATGCCCTGGAATTGATTACGAGGAGACGTATTCTCCCGTAATGGACGTTATAACGTTCCGCTACTTAATCAGTTTAGTAGTTTCCAAAAAACTGAATATGCAGCTCATGGATGTGGTCACAGCCTATCTCTACGGGGATCTGGACACAGAGATATACATGAGAGTCCCTGAAGGACTAAAGATGCCTGAATCAATTAGTTTCCGACCACGGAACGCGTTCTCGATTAGACTGAGGCGTTCGCTATATGGATTGAAACAATCCGGGCGAATGTGGTATAACCGCCTAAGCGAATACTTGATCGGTTTGGGATACGTTAATAACGAACTTTGCCCATGTGTGTTCATAAAGAAATCTACTTCAGGATACGCAAACATCGCGGTCTATGTAGATGACATGAATCTCATAGGAACCGAAAAAGACTTGTCAGAAACTGCTGATATCCTGAAGAGGGAATTTGAGATGAAGGATCTTGGGAAGATACGGTTTTGCTTCGGCCTGCAGATCGAGCACCGTAAAGATGGAATTCTTGTCCATCAAGCGAACTACACCCAAAAGGTATTGAGACGCTTTAGTCACTTTGACATTAAGCCATCCGCTACTCCAATGATCGTCCGCTCTCTAGACATTACTAAGGACCCATTCCGTCCAAAGGAGGACGACGAAGAGATATTGAGTCCTGAGTGCTCTTATCTGGGTACAATAGGCGCTTTATCGTACTTGGCCCAATGTACTAGATCGGACATCTCGTTTGCTATAAATTGTCTAGCTCGACACAGCACCGCGCCAACACGCCGCCATTGGAATGGCATAAAAGACATTTTTTGCTACCTTAAGGGTACTACGGACTTGGGCTTGTTCTATCCCTACGCGGTTTTGAGTGAGTCCAACGCTCTTGGCACTCGAAACAACGTGACCCTTGTTGGCTACGCCGATACAGGATACTTATCTGATCCACACAAGGGGCGTTCCCAATCTGGTTACGTCTTTACCATTGAGAACACGAAGATTTCTTGGAGGTCTCACAAACAGACCTTAGTGGCTACTTCAACGAACCACTCTGAGGTACTCGCACTCTATGAGGCGACTCTCTAGAGTGTGTATGGATTCGAGCTGTTATTGGCCATATTCGAAGTACATGTGATCTTTCATATGACCCAGATGAACCTGTTGTCGTCTATGAGGACAATATCGATGTTATTGATTAAGCGAAACATGGTTACATCAAAGGGGATGCTACCAAGCACATATCGCCCAAGTTGTTCTTTACACATGAACAACAAGCGCTTCAGAAGATTGAAGTGCAACACATTGGATCGGAGAATAACCATGCAGACTTGTTCACCAAGTCACTGCCGAAACACTCGTTCTAGAAACATGTCAGAGCAATTGGACTTCGAAAACTTTTCAGAGCTAGCCTAAGTGAAACATGTTTCCTGTACCCTGTTGTGTGCATGTGAGGGGGAGCGCCCCAACGAGCGCCTCCAAACGCCCTATTGTGCGTATATCCCGCACCCTGCGGAGTGCGAGTGAAAAGAGAAGTATCCTGATGTATGCTTGTGTACTCTTTTTCCCTTCGACCAAAGTTTTTCCTACTGGGTTTTCTTTGGCAAGGTTTTTAACGAGACACAGTTCAAATCTCTTATTCACTAAAGACTATTATAATCAGGGGGAGTATCCATTTGTACACTTCTAAACCATCGTGTACACTTTTGTCCTTCGATCAGCGGTTTTTCCCACTGGGTTTTCCCTGACAAGGTTTTGACGAGGCACCTTTGCAATGGTTAGTTTACCCCCATCACACTGACCTGTGTGTACTCTTTTGTCCTTCGACCAAAGTTTTTTTCCCACTGGATTTTCTTTGGCAAGGTTTTGACGAGGCACAAGTAGATAGTCAAACTTGAATATGCAAGGTACAGACAGACGAAGAAACTCAGAGATGTTTCCAAGCAGAATTTCTGGAGAGCCAGGGGGGTATTGTAACTCATATGGCCCTTCATTTCATCTCCTTGTAACATACAAAAACCCTTTGGCCTTTCGTTTCTTCATAACCCCCAACCTCTCTCCCTATATAAAGAGAGGTTGAGATAGCTTGTAATACGCACTTATGTGGTTGATAATATACGAGAAAGCTTCGTCTCCGTGTGTTTGAGCTTTTGCCTTACGACATATATATATGTATATTGCATCCCAATGCATTTCTTTGTTATCAACCGTTAGATCTTGTTTAAGTTATCTAATCTTAACCATTGGTTTGAAATATTCAAATCAATGGTTAAGATTAGATGATGTAAACAAGATCCAATGGTTGATAACTTGGGGATGCAAAAAAGCAAGTGGATGCGGATTCCATATATATATATATATATATATATATATATATATATATATATATATATATATATAGAGAGAGAGAGAGAGAGAGAGAGAGAGAGAGAAGAGGGATCCGTATTCCCTCAATCTTTGCATCCCCAAGCATCTCCATGTTATGCACCGTTGGATGTTGTTTAAGTCATCTAATCTTAACCATTGATTTGTACCATTCAAATCATCGGTGAAAGTTAGATGGCTTAAACAATATCTAACGGTTGTAAACATGGAGATGCTTGGAGACATGGGTAGAATGGTTCCTCCGAGCCATCCAAAGAATTTATTTTTCCTCCCAATTTTTTTGAATTTTTCAAACACCCAAAATATTGACAGAATTATAATTTTTCACAGGAAAGAGGAAAGAATTAGCTTCCTTTCCTTCGAGGACTTGCTGTTGATTTGATATATGCAACTAAATATCTTGAACTACAATATTACAACTAAATATTCTAAACTTTTATTAACTAAATAACTTAAACAATTGGTCTGTAAACAAGTAGCTACCTTCAGTCTTTTGATTGTTATATTCAACTTGAGTTTGTTTTAATACAACTTGGCTTCTTAAATAAAAAAATCATAAAGTAAAATAAAAAAAACCCTACCCTCGCCGCTCGAGGTTTGTAATGTGCAGGATGACCTGCAACGCGCTTTGGCCCCGGTACAGTCAAATTAGGGCTGGGTCGACCCAGTATGGTCAAACCCGGGCTTGGTCGGCCCATGCTCGATGTATGGACCAACCAAATCCTACCTACTAGAACCCCGGGTTCGGGTTGGGTTCTCCGTATAGGCCTGCAGACCCAACCCAGCTCAGTCAGCGACCTGGTCCCATGCTTGGGTTGACTCGCCCCCTCCCCCTCCACCCCGGCCCACCAGTTTTAATTTTTAATTGTTCTTTGTGTCATTTTATCAAAATACCGTCAATTAACCGTTAAACATTGAGAGGGGTATTTTGGTTAAAAAATCCTATTTCCCAACAGTCATAATAGTAATAATAATGTATTGGCGGTATTTAGCAAAATACCCCCATTTATATCCCTTTTTTGAGCGTTAATAAGGAATATTTTTGTCATTTTGCTTAAAATAATTAAAATACTCCAATAAGAACTATATTTTAAGGATATTGGTGGTAATTTGGCATCCAAACATTTCTACAAATATGGCTTATTCATCCATATTTATCATAAAATTGTTTCTCTCTATTAATATTTACAAGCAATTTGGTATTATGTTCATGGGTGAAGTAACTTTTTTTGTTGCCATGGAAAATGAACAACAGCAACAACAGTTGCAACTGCAAGATCAACAATCTCAACTGTTGAGAACTAATAAGGGACTTTAGTCCCACATTGGAAAATGTAGTATGAAGAGGAGCTAGAATCCCTATAAATAGTGGAGTAACCAATCAATAAAACACACAACAATTATTCTCTACATGGTATCAGAGCCATAACCACACACACAAAAAATTTCCTCTCCCCCTTCCCCATCGGCAGTACCCCCCTTCCCCCACCGACAGTACCCCCCTTCCCCCCCGGCAGTCCCCCTTCCCCCCCAACGACGCCCCCCCGACAGTTCCCCCCCCCGACGCCCCACCCGACACCCTGCCCCCCCGACGCCCTGTCCCCCCCTCTCCGACGCCCTGTCCCCCCCGACGCCCCCTCCTTTTTTTTCTTTTTGAAAAAACCCTAATTTTGATAGAGAGATTATGTGGATGATTTTTCGACGACGGATGGCTGTCAAATGCTTTATTTGCACCTTCTGTTCCTAGATTACGCCCTTCAGAATTATAAATACTTTATTTGTTTTTCGTTCTCGATCTGCAAATTAGGATCTACATGCGCGCGCAGGTGTTGGCCACGTTGAACGCGCAGTCGTAAGGTCTCCGTTGAAGACTTTACATACAGACGACGACGACGAAGATGCCGCCGACGAAGACAACGACAAAGACGAAGCCGACGTAGACGACGACGACGACGAATCTCCGTTAAAGACGCCATGGATTCGATCAGTGGTAAACTGACAGCAGATGAGATGAAGGCCTTGGTTGATGATATTTTATCAAAGGGATTAACCGAGGCGACCCTACGTGTGATCCATACTGATGTGGACCCGTCACCCTACAAAATGGAGAAGTTGGACAAGTTGGAGACGAAGTTGGAAGGCACGTCCAATTACTTGAAATGGTCACGGCAGGCCATGCGGACGCTGAAGGGACGTGTCTTGGTTGGCTACGTCAATGGCCAAACCAAGGCGCCATATGATCCCTCCTCAAAGGAGTTTGCTGTTTGGAAAATTGTCAACAATATTGTGGCTGGATGGTTGACCGCCTCCTTGATCGACCAGATGTCGGGCAATATAGAGGCGATGGAGGCTGCTGCTGATATATGGCGGACTTTGAATGATATGTACTTTGGCTCGGGCAATCCTATGCGGGTCTTCCAACTGTAGGATGAACTTGATAGGGTGGCCCAGGACGACCGCACCATCTCTGCGTATGCAGCACTGTTGAAGATGTTCTGGTCTGATCTGGATCACTATGATCCTCTTGGGATGGAAGATGCCCAAGTCGAACCTGCATTTGCGAAACATTTCCAAAAGTTCTTGGATTATATTTCGCGTCAACGGATGATGAAGTTCTTGAAGGGTCTTAACCCTGTATTTGAGAATAGAAGGAATGTACTCCTGGCACAGCCCATGCTTCCCACCTTAGAAGAAGCCATAGCTGCCATGGCACAAGAAGAGACTCGTTTGAAGTTGATGCCCAACAAGGGCTCTTTCCAGGGGAGCAAGCCACTGTTGACAAGTCTTCCCTTGCCGCCTTTAATCAGCCTCCCTCTGTGGCCAGTATTTGCCACAACTGTGGTGACTCAGGACATTACATTAGATTTTGTTCCAAACCCCTACACAGTCAGTCGAGTGATCGTGGACGGGGCCGCGGAGGACGTCGTGGTGGTAGAGGCGGTTATGCTGGTAGACGGGGAAATTATTCTGGAGGACACAAAGCTAATCTGGCAGAGGAAGGGTGCGACCATCACCTGGCTGAGTTAACACCTCTTAAGAAGGAGTTCCTCGCGAAGTTACACGGCACGAAGCTGGGTTCCGACGGCAGTAATAGAACGTCATCTACCTCAGGGGACCACATCACTTGCTTTGCCCAAAACGGCACAGGTATACCTGCACGTGCTCTTACAGCAGCTGTCCACCAACCCGGTTGGATTATGGACTCTGGGACATCTCGCCATGTCACGGGATCCCGCGGTGAGTTCCAGGACTATACTAACCTACCGACGCCGGAGACATTCGGACTGCTGATGGTAACTCCAGTCCTGTCATTGGTAAAGGCACTGTCGCATACACCCCTTCTCTCACTCTCACCAATGTCTTACATGCTCCGTCTTTTCCTGTCAATCTTCTTTCTATTAGTGCCATTATCCTTGATCTTAACTGTACTGTTTCCTTTGACATTCCTACGGTGACTTTTCAGGAGAAGGGATAGGACGACGACTAGGGACTGGCACATGACATAAGGGGCTGTGGTACTTGGACAGGACTGGACTGGACAAAGCTTTGGCATCTCTGGTAGCAGACAAACCTTCAGAAGATTCACGGTGCAGTGTCGAAGATGACTTGCTACTCCACCACCGACGTGTCGGTCATTATTTTTTTAAAATTATTAGTCGAATATATCCGTCCTTATACCAAAGGGCTAATAAAGAGAAGTTATTTTGTCATGCTTGTGAGTCGGGTAAACATACCAGAAGCACGTATGTGAGTTCAGGTAGTAGGAGTTCGGCTGCTTTTGATATGATACATTCAGACGTATGGGGCCTTTGTCCTACAACCGGTATTAACAGTTTTCGATGGTTCGTCACTTTTATTGATTGTTATACTCGCGTGACATGGGTGTACCTTATAAAGAATAAAAGTGACGTCTTTGAGGCGTTTTGAGACTTTCATCGCCGGGTAGAAACTCAATATGGCACTAAAATTAAGTTCTTACGGTCTGACAATGGGACGGAGTATACAAATAGGAAGGTTGCTAAGTATTTATCCACTCATGGCATACTACACCAAACTTCCTGTTCCTATACACCGGCACAAAATGGTGTGGCCGAACGGAAGAACAGACACCTGCTGGAGGTCGTACGGACGATAATGCTGGCTATGAATGTTCCGAAACACTTATGGGGCAGACGGTGTTAACGGCATCTTATCTCATCAACCAAATGCCATCTCAGGTATTAGACTGGAAGACACCGCTGGAGATGATTACTGGTGCAACACGTACACTGTTCCACCGAAAGTATTTTGTTGTGTATGTTTTGTCCAAGATAATAGGCCAGGAGTTGGCAAACTGGATCCTAGAGCAGTTAAATGTGTCTTTGTCGGGTACATGGCAACTCAGAAGGGATACGCATGTTGGAGCCAAGTTGAGCAGAAAATATTTGTAAGTATAGACGTTACATTCAGAGAACTGGAACCATATTATGGTTCGGATGACGGTTCGACGTTTGGTGACACGTCTAACATAGAGGGTGTTAGATGTGAGGGGGAGAAATTAAGCCCATCTGTGGTAGTCGGATCGGTCCCATACCCGGTCGTAGAAAACTGGACGAAAGGGGGAGAAAGCAGTGACTCCGATACAGAAGATGAAGAATATACATATGTTAAACAGGGGGAGCAGCAGACAATAGAAAATGAGCTCCAAGTCTACAGAAGGAGACAACAGAAGTCCAGTACTATGCCTGTACCGTGCCCTGTGCCTACTGTACCAAGTCCCTCGTCTACTCCTGCAACAACTCTTGAAGATCTTGCCCCCGCACTGAATCAATCTGATTCTGATGCGGATCTCTCTGACTCTGATGGTATGATCTCTCCACCACCTATTGCTTCCTTAAGGAGATCTTCTGCATCAATGCGGGGAAGGTTCCTAGTCGTTTTGATGATTATGAACATGATATTGCCAACTACCTGTCTTATTCTAATATTTCTTCGAATTATCGAGCCTTCATTGCATCATTAGACTCTACTTAGTTGCCCAAGTGTTGGCAGGAAGCAAAAAAAGATCCAAGGTGGAAAGCTGCAATGATGGAAGAACTTGGGACACTGGAGAAAAATAAGATGTGGGAGCTGGTTCCATTATCCAAAGGAAAGAAAACTGTAGGATGCAAATGGGTGTACATAGTAAAGGAGACGTCAGAAGGAAAGGTGGAACGATACAAGGCTAGTTTGGTTGCAAAAGGATACACACAATCACATGGCATCGACTATGATGAGACGTTTGCTCCAGTAGGGAAAATGAGCACCGTAAGAACTCTGGTCTCTATTGCAGCAAACTATGGGTGGAAGCTATACCAGTTAGATGTGAATAATACCTTTCTCCATGGGGACCTACAAGAAGAAGTGTACATGGAACTCCCGCCAGGGTGCTACGCTACAGAATCAGACGGAGGGACGTCACATAAAAAAGTGTGCAAACTAAAGAAGTCGCTATATGGACTCAAGCAATCTCCTCGAGCCTGGTTTGACAGATTCAGAAAGGCTGTTACAGGCATAGGATACCATCAAGTAAATACAGATCATACGGTCTTTCTTCAGCATGCAAGAGGCCACATCACTATACTTGCTGTATACGTGGTTGATATAGTAATCACAGGTAATGATGAAGTCGAGATTGCTAAGCTGAAGTCAAAACTCGCGAAGGAGTTTGAGGTGAAGGATTTAGGAGCAATGAGGTACTTTTTAGGTATTGAGGTGTATGAAGACGAACAAGGAATTGTTCTCTCATAGAGAAAATACGTACTAGATCTGCTGAAGGAGACAGGGATAATGGGATGCAAAGCAGCAGTCACTCCAATTGACCAAAAGTGCAAGTTGGAAGCAGATGCAGGAGAGCCAGTTGATCGTGAAAGATATCAACGACTTGTAGGGAGATTGATTTATCTGGGGCATACTCGCCCTAATATCTTATTTGCGGTGAGTGTAGTAAGTCGCTACATGCATGATCCAAGAACGGGTCATATGAATATAGTGTTTCAGATCTTGAGATATCTGAAAGGGATGCCGGGAAAAGGGCTATGGTTCAAGAAGAATAGAAGTATAGAAGTTGAGGGATACTGCGATACAGACTGGGCGAGCTGTATAGACGATAGAAGGTCTACCACGGGATATTGTGTCTTTGTAGGAGGAAACTTGGTCTCATGGAGAAGCAAGAAACAGTCAGTGGTAGCACGGTCTACAGCTGAAGCAGAATACAGAGTAATAGCTTTGGGAGTGTCGGAGTTGCTGTAGGTGAAAGCATTGCTGACAGAGTTGAAGCTGGACAAGGGAGCACCATTACGTCTTCTGAGCGATAGTCAAGCTACAATAAGTATTGCTAACAATCCAGTTCAGTACGACAGAACGAAGCACATCGAGATCGATCGATTCTTCATCAAAGAGAAGCTGGAATAAGGGATACTAAAGATTGATCATGTTCACTCGAAAGAACAAGTGGCAGACTGTCTGACTATGGGTCTTAGTTCATTAAGTCTATCGAAGCTATGTAACAAGATGGGAAGGATTAATATCTATCGCCCATCTTGAGGGGGAGTGTTGAGAACTAATAAGGGACTTTAGTCCCACATTGGAAAATGTAGTATGAAGAGGAGCTAGTCTCCCTATAAATAGTAGAGTAACCAATCAATAAAACACACAACAATTATTCTCTACATCAACCATCATCGCAACTTCAGAGGGTACAAGGGCCACAACTTGCGCAGCAACCTCAGCAAATACAAGAACTTCAACCTGCACAATCTCAATAGACAATATGCTACGAAGAATGAATGAATCATAATTAGGTGCGATCATAAGTTTTACACCACTTTAGTAGAGTTTATAATGGCATGATACCAAAAAGAATATACTTACATGCAATTCTTGTTGAATGCTTGCATTGTGGAACATGATTCAAATTACTACAAAATACTGTAAAATGACGACTGACCTCAGCGACGGAAGAAAAATTATCGCTGAAGTAGAGATTGATAGGTGACGAACATAAATATTTGAAACACATGTTCATATTTTCCTTGTTGGTCCGTCATTTAGTAGTCAAAGTATAGGTAGCGAAGTTCAGATGAATGATATATCGAAGGAGTGGAACTTTCATATGAGAGAGTCACTAATGTGGGTCATTAACAATTTTTCAGCATACGGGATCTTATCGGAGTGTAGTACTCATGGTAATATGTCAAGTCCGATATGTATGAAAAAAAGGCATTTCGTGTTAAGTATGAAGGGAAAACATGCTTTTTTGATTGTTATCGTCATTTTCTTCCTGCGTCGCATCCGTGGAGAAGAAACATATACGAATTTAGAGCTGGTAAAGAGGAACTATCTTCTCCCCCGTTGAGATTAACAATAGACGAAGCTTGGGAAGAGGTAGAGGACTTACCGACTGTGATGTAAGAGCTGAGATCAGGCGTTCATTTTGTAGGATTTAGGCATAGACACAATTGGACGAAGCAGAGTAGTATTTTTTGGGACTTACCTTATTGGAAGAACAATCTCATAAGGTACAATCTTGATGTCACACATATCGGAAATAATGTATTCGAAAATATTTTCAATACGGTGATGGATATCAAGGAGAAAGCGAAAGATTATTCCAAAGCAAGAAATGACTTAGAAATTATATACAGATACCTAGAGATTCATATAAACAAAGGGCCACTGGTAGTTGGGTCAAGCCTCCAGCACCATTCACATTGAGTAGGGATGATAATATGTGACTGGATTTTGAAGTTGAGATTTCTTGACGGTGTCAAATCTGGCGAGATGTGTTGATCCCAACGAACGCAAACTAACATGAATGAAGAGTCATGATTGTTGGAGTCCAGTCTGAATTTGGTAACAACATATTTGTGGAATCCAAATCTAGTTAAATATGTGATTAGATTAGATTTGAATGTCCATAATTGGTGTTGTACTATTTTAGATATAATAGAAATATTCTTATTTTAGTAAATCATATTATGATTTAAAATATGATGTTGATGGAATATTTTTGAATAATAAGATTCCTATTATTTTTTTACTTAGAAAATCCTATTATGACTAGAATATAATTTTCTCATCCTATATATATGCGATAAGGGTGGGGGCACAAAGCACAACACAAAGTAGAGATTCAGGATGCTTGTCTACAAGAAAATCTAAGAGAACGTCCATACTTTGCTCTTAGGACTTCGACATCCAAAAGAAGAATAAGATCTAATCGAGGAGTCGTCAATTTCAGTTAGATAGATTGCTACGGGTTGATAAGTGATCTCAATTGCAATCTTCTGTTTTTCTTCTTAAGAGTGGTGAGGGGATTGAACTTATTAGGGCACAGGATTCAACGTGGGTTCTGTCAATCTTGTAATTTTGTCTGAGTTATTAAAGATTGGGATTTTTCTAGGTGATGTATGTCACCGCCATTTACTTGTCTTCATCTTGTGCTTGGTGTCCGTTAGACGGGAGTTAGTTTTGATCAAGTGGATTGGCAAACGCTTCTGCACACGCCCAATAATTGGTATCAGAGCTTTGAGGGTTTTGGCAACAATATCTATGGAGCAGATTATCCCTCGTATGATCACCCTCACAGAAGAAAAATAGGTAATTTGGAAGCCAAGGATGGAGGATATACTCTAGTACAAGGACTTGCATGGTCCGTTGGAAGGTGACAGTGCAAAACCAACGGACAAAGCTGCTGAAGACTAGAAACAACTGGATCAGAAGGCCATTGGATTCATCCGTCAATGGTTGGATGATTCGGTGTTTCACCATGTGTACAAGAAGAGTTCGGCAAAAGTATTGTAGGAGAAGCTGCATTCGCTGTAAGAAAGGAAGACGGCTGGCAACAAGATATTATTTATTCGCCAACTTGTCAACTCAAAGTACACGGAGGGTCCCCAGTGGCACAACATCTGAACGAGGTTCAGGGTATCATCAATCTGCTATCTACGATGAAGATGGTTATGAGTTTCAGGCCCTACTGCTCTTGAGTTCTCTATCGAAAATCTGGAAGACGTTGGTGGTGTCGGTGAGCAACTCCGCACCTGATGGAGTTGTCACGATGGAAACAGTCAAAAGTAGTTTGTTGAATGAGGAGCACAAGCAAGTGGAATTGTCCTAGGAGTCCGCTCTGGTGGCTTCCTACGGGAAGGGAAGACCTAAGTCATAGGCGATGACAGGGAGGAGTACTCAGGATCTCGTGATTATGGACCGCAAGGAGGGCTACTGTTGTCACGTTCTGACCCAGAAAATCGCTCGTCATCACTATATTTCACCCGAATCATCATCCTCGCTGGGGTTACGCTCGTACAAGTCAAGATAACAGGTTTACGTAAGTTTATTTCAAATTAATAACATAAGTAGCGGAAGGAAATAAAGTATACAATAAGAATCTCTTTTATTAATAATAAACTGAAGATTACAAGGGCACTGAATAGCTCAACTGAAAATGCCAATAGGCTACAACACTCATGATCTCTCTAGCTCACAAAGGATTATATTGTTCCATACATTATGCATCTTTATAGCCAACAAGTAGTCTTCGGCCAAAATCTCCATGTTGTAAGTTCGAACGCCAATACGGTAGCTCGCCTCGAAACGCTAAGGACTCCATGCCTCGGCGCGTCCAAGCCAAGCCCCGCCCCGAGCCGAACATATCTTGAACCTGCGAGCAAACTAGTGGGCGATTAGTGCTTTCGTCCTCGCTGCACTGATCAAGACCGACTCACACCCAAACCAACACTTAATTATAAATTTAGTGAAGCATGCATCTTTATTTGGTGATCTTTCTATTTAGCCTTAGGATCAGTTTAATGGCAATATTCAAGCAGTTATTGATAGCAACTAAATCATAATTGTGTCCAATACCATGTCCCTGCAACAGATACCGTTAGACATAACATGAACATAAACATAGTGATCGTATCCATCTCCATCTCGTTTTACCTAGCCTAAATTCTTTAGAAATTTGCATAACCAATCATACAAATCACGTAGCCAACAAAGCAAAATTAATATAGGCATAAGGATGGCAGGCCCTACGCCTGCACCCAATGCTAGTCTTAGCCTACTGGTCCTATCTATATGAAGGTTACGACGTTCTGTGCCGTAATGGACTGGCATCTTAACTTGTAAGTCGGCGATCGCTTGGCACGAGTTGCTAGCCCACTACTCAAAGGATTCCAAACTTAGCGGTTTTGTGGCTTATCACATCAATAGGAGGGCACAAACCGTCTGAATGAAGTGCACCACCAATACTCCTTAATTTCCTCTGCGGTCGAACGGTTCCGGCGTCCCAGCGATCCTATATTCGAGGGAAGCACGCCCGTACACGGGCCACACATCCAAGTCCATTGACCATATGCAACGCATTCTGATTTTCATACAACCAAACAAGTTCGCCTATATCTATTCTATTGGAACGATGCCCCGACTCAATATTCCTCAACATATCGATCCGAAGGTCCCAACTATCTCGAAGGCACCGTGTCACATTTGACAGTTCCATCAGAACATTCGTGCCACAATTGTTCTCTTCTTAACGAAGCCGTCTCTTATGAGTCCCGTGCACCTACGTACACTTTGACCCTAATATCCTTTTTCCTTCGAGTCGTGCATTCGATGCACGCCTCGATACCGTATTTCCATGTTCTATGCCTTAGTTGTAAGCCCCCTGAATTTTAGGGTTTATTTAAAATTTTCTAAATAAATTATTTTCAATAAATAATTTTATTTAATTATTTTGATCATTAAATATTTTTTTGTGACTTTGATTTGTGGAGCGTCAGAGATGTCAATATCTGGAAACTTCTTTCATGAGTTTGTAATTGACAAAATTATCTTCATTTTGATATATCATGTCCTACTCGAACTTGTTCTCTTATACTATATTTGCATCGCACAACTTTTGGATCAATTTAGGTCATTTGACCATTCCCACTTTTATTTATGATTATCATATGCACATTTGTATGACTTTTAATTTAGGAGCACAAGACTGGTTGTTTTCTCAAAACCAACTTCACATGTATGATCTAGTCAGGATACCCTAAACCTATTACCTTCGTGTCTCACTTAGACACGCCATCCCGTACTTCATTTTTATCGCACAACTTTGCTAACGCAAGACCCAATCTTAATTCATCCCACGTAGTCACATTTATTTTCGACTTGAATTGGGAACACCATTTCGACCCAAACCTATTTACCCAAGATATGGAAACGGCCCATATTAAGTCTACTACACACATGATACTTGTGCCCCATTCAATTGGGCCCCTGTATGCTACTTATTTACTCGTGATCATAAATCATAAATGACTAAATTAAGCCATTTATTGCACCAAGTCTGATTTTGATCCGACCCGACTCCTTTGAACCAAACCCAAGCTTCATGTTAGCCCTTCATGAATACCAAAACACTCATCCCCCTACAAAATATCGAACACCTATTGTACCCATTAAAATATTCAAGGACAACTCCATTGGATAAATTCCTAAAATATTACCTAATCTCCGTACTTAATCTTGGCCCTTGATTTTGTCTCCATCAACAACTACCACTCATCCCTTCATGACTACCCACAAACCCTCACCTAGGATATCGAACCCTAAAATCCTTATACACACTCTCTCTACTTTTCCAACTCACAGCCAAACCCTCTTTTTTATTCATAATAACTCTCTCTCTATTTTCTCACACACAGCAGCTCAATCCCCACCCACAAGCCGACCACTTCTTTCCTTCCTCCTTCTTCTTCCTTATAACCAGCAGCCACAGCCTCCATGGCCGAACAACAAACTCTATCTCCTTCATTTCTTCACTTCTCTATTTCATCATTCACACCATCTTCACATCCTCACCTTCTTTATTTCCATCACCATCATCCTCCTCCTCCTCTTCTATTATCCTCCACGAACAACAGCATGCCACCGTCGGACAGCCGTCATAGCCACGTGCACCTTCCAGCGTGTAGCCAGGCGTGCATGCTATGCAGCAGTAAGCGTGCACGCACGAGCAGCATCAGTACGGCCAGACGCACGTATGCGTGCAATAGCAGCTGCATCGGCATGGCAGCACCATCGTGCCCCACCGTACGACCAGTGCCCTACCGTACGACCACCACGACGTCCCCTTGGCCTAGTGAATCTCCGATGAACCCCCCCATTGCTGCCACCTCCTTCCCTGACGTGCAACCTAGGCTATTCGTGCATTTCGTACGGAATTCCGTCGTGACGCGTGCAAAACCTAATCCAGAATTTTATTTCGGAATAGCAACTTCGTATGCATTTTCTGGACAATCTAATCTTTTGATCGACGAACTCTTTCCTCCATCATAATCTCGGTATATACACCTTCACTACCGTCAAGTTTCAGCCATTAATTCGATCGTTTGATAGATCAAAACTGGCCGCCAAGTTGACTATTTAAATTGTATTATTTTTGGACAGTTTTGTAGAGCCAACTTCGTCGACTCGTATCTCCGTCGTCACAGCTCCATTTGATGTACCACCATTTCTTGTGCACAGCTGGTATAACCATCTTCTTTTCCTTCAAGTTTTGTTTCATTATGAGCTCGTTTGGTTGAATGTGACGTCAAAGTTGGCCGTCCGAATTCGTAATTTCTAACTTGTAAAATTTTAATTTTGGACTCCGGACTCCGGATTCAAATTCTGACACAACCAGTAAATTTGTGGCATCATTCTGGCGGGAATTCATATTAAGTTTGCTAGATTTGGAGGACTTGGACCCTGACACGCATCTCGATTCAAAGTGTACCCCACAATCCGAGTCAACGGACCATTTTAAGACCGACTCATCGGAATCCAATTTTGGATATATCGTTGGGTTCGTATCGTCATTCTAAATTTGTGGACATATAATTTATTAGGTTTAGTAGACTTTTATCCTGACAGATTTTTTGGTGCAAAGTGGGTCCAACACGGATATCATTTTTACCCAAAATTATCTTTTTCCCCCTTAATCCAAATTGGACTTATGGATAGACTATCCTAGCTAATTTGATCATTCTGGACACGTTAATGACATTTGTTTCATCATTCGACAACGTCTGTAGATATTTTCTTTATGTATCCATATTAGTTATAATTAATTCTTATTTATGTTCGTATTTCGGAATAAGTGTAACGAAACTGAGATCAGCCGATTTCAGCAATCTTATATCGCTGAAATTGAGAAGATGACCATGTAGATCACTATGATAATATTGTTAACCTTACGGTTGATCATCTTATCTTGATTTGCGTGTCGTAGGTTTTGATGTACGAATAACGAGGTGCAATTTGATATTTTAATAATCTACAACTTGCCATTCATATTATATATATATATATATATATATATATATAAATTGGTTTTTTTAACTCTAAATAATTTTGGGTTTCTAGTATTACCTAATAATATCTTGTAAATAAAATTATAGTTTCTAAATATTATAAATAATTTGTAGATAGATATGTATTTATATTTATTCTTTTTTCTTAAATCATAAGTCACGACTATTATAGTCGTTTCCTATTCCTCGTCTCTATTATCGTGCTAAATCCTGATTCTAGACTGTTATATATATCAAACTAGGCTATTTGGACTTTTCTAAACTCAGTAAATCTGCCTGTGCCGTCGTTTGGGACCATCTTGTGGAACTTAGCATCATACTATTCTGTGTCGACATGTTCGTGTCGTGCATGTCGACTCCCAACTAAAATGAGGCAAGTACATTCTCTGATAATTTTTATGCTTTGATATCTACTATATCCTATTCAGTTGTAGTATTTTACTTGATTCTCGACACGAGGATACACGGACTAGTATACGTTAGATCCTTTCATGAGATTTTATTCCTGGATTACCTGGTATATGGGTACATTATTTGATCTTATTTTTTGTACTTGTATAGACACTAATTTAGGAGTGAGCTGGCCCCATGCTCTTTGAATCTCGTGTCATGATGTGTCTTGTTTAGATCTATTATACCATTCGGGGATGGGGAGTTACTAGAGGTTGTATGATCAATATCCCTCATGTCACTTCCTATGCATAGATCCACCCTAAGGTGTAGCCTGACCTGATACTTCTTGTACATAGCTTTCTATTTTGGCCGACCTGATCCTATATACTACTTGTGTATAGTCGATCAAATGGAACAGCCTGATCTAGACCCAAGCCAATCACATAACGCTCTAATATCTCAAGGCACTATTTATATTTACATTGTACATCAGATATTCTTGTACTATTTTACATTCCAGTATTTCATACCCTGACATGATATTCAGTTTACTTGTACTGTTTTACTTCCAGTCTTGATATTTTATCTTGTATTCCATTATAACTGTCTCTTATAGTATTTGTCAATTTAATGGAACTGATGTTAGTTTATGTACTCACTCCCATCCTGACTAGATACGTTGACAAATTTTAGGAATTTTTATGCCCCACATTATTGGACTATAGGATGATGCTAGCTGAGACGGATCTCGATATTCTTTCACCGTGAGTTATCTCCCAGGAGTTCTAGGCCTGGTAGTTTGATTTAGTTTTTGTTATTGTTTTGTCTCCGATACATTCTTGTCTCATATGATCATTTTGTAGATTCTAGTTGTTCTAGTGATACTGTTATCTCTTCTTATTCATATCTTCTTAGATGTTTGTGATTGGAGTAAATATTATTGTTATAGATCATCTAGATATTGTAGATATTTATTTGGTACTTGACAGAGTTCTACCGTCAATACTGCGGGGTAGGCTAGGCGTGGCCCATGTACTCGTGCTCGAATATCCGGGAGCGGGTCATTCCACGTTTTTATGGTGGCCGATACAGTCAGTCTTTGCAACTAAAGCGAAGTTGTGGTAGTACTTAGGCTTAGCCGTACTACTGTGAGCCTGCCCTAGGATTGGATTTGAATTATGGAATATTTTAGGATTTTTGTACTCAATCACAAATTAGGATCCCTTGATTGATTTCAGGGATGACCCCTAAGAATCTTACTTCAGAACTATATTGAGTCTATTTCCACTCATTTTTTCTTATCTTGATTTCTGAAACATCTGTCCGTTGTCGAACCCTATTCTTGCATGAAGATGAGTTTATGGACTCTAGAAGGAACAAAAGAGTAGAAGTTGAACTTCTACTATTTGGATTGGTAAGATGAGATGATTTGTAAATATTATATATGAAGATTGAGATCTATTTTAGAGAAAAAAATTGAATTTTAACCAAAATAGTAGGTTTGGAACTCGAGGGTTTAATGAGATAAGTTGAGAAATAAACAAAAGATAACAATCTAGAGAAACATGGGTTATATAGTCAGGCTAGGAATGATTTATAGATGTGGGTTATAAGTTTAAAGGATTAGAGGATAGCGTTGAATGGACTTGCGACAAAAAAATGTTAAAGAGCGCATTATATAATTTTATAGTGGTAAGAGCTATCGAAGAGAACGTTGAATTATCTTTTGCTATAGTAGTCAAGGAAGTAGCATGGGATGCGATTACTATACAAATGATGAGAAAAATTCAAAGAATTACCAAGGCAAAAATAGAAGAAGGATTTGAACATAATTTACATGAGAGATGACTGATAATTGGATTATGGATACTTAAGGTTTACAACTTATTTTTAGGATTGGGCAAAGCCAGAGTCTTACAACTTTAATCAGTTACTGACACATGAAGTCTTAAGAACGGTTACATATATAGGATTCCTGATTTATACGAGATCTTCGACAAATTGATTTTTGAAAAAAAATTTAAGATTGCTAATGGGATAAAGGATAATTTTGGAACTGGGTTTCTATCATCTTATATTTAAAAATTTCATACATGGAGTAAACATTGGTGGATGATAAGGGTGATGAAAAAAATGATACTAGGAGAGTGACAAATCTAGACGTGAAAGTTTAGAAGAATTTGTATGAGTATCAAGTAGATAAGTGACCCTTGGTATGGGATTAGACAAGACTATTAGCAGTGGATTATTAGTAACTGGAAGTCACGAAGAGGATATAGTGAGGGAGAGTGATTTTTAGACAAGGTGAACATCTTGGAGGTTGAAATTTTGCTTTTATGATTTTGGAAAAGTGCAAGAAAAGGAAAGGACGACAACTAGTTATGAACAGATGAGCAAGAACAAATTCTTATCATCATTCTTCTCCACCTTGATTAACTCTGTCCTATCTACATCCACAACTAGAATTATAGATTCTCTAGAACTCTCCAACATGATTTCTCTCATATTATCTTTTTTCGACAAATTGCTTTTGTATTTCATCTTTCCTATGATTTGACTAAACTCTTCTTCGTTAACCTCTTGGATAATTTTTCTCGTCCTTCTCGATAACTGTTGGAATACCTTATGGATTGATCAACCCAGTCTTAGACCCTTGCTACCTTCTATTTAATAGACAATCTCGTTAAGGGTTTCCATAGTATAACTATAATATGTTTGTGATTGTGATGAGTGATTTTCCTAGAGATTGATTAGGTTAAGCTTATGGGACAGATATGAGTGACTGACTATAGAGGAATTAGAAACTATTAAGAAGGTTTGCTTTGATAGTATAATTTGATGATAGGGTATCTAAGATGGAGTGATGTAATATTATATTATTGTGACTACGGATTAAGGATTTGAATCTTGTGCTTAGGTTTGAGGTTTGAGCATTGTAGGACTTTGATGACCAAGTGATTATTGGTTATCTACAAGCTAATTACATATGATTGGAGGGTAGATCGATACGTGGAATGATATAGGATAAGTTAGAAGGAGGTAACATTGCGTACAAGATCGGAAGATAGCAGTTAAATTAACAAGGAATAAAGCAAGGACATATGTACATTGGTAATAAATAAATTGGTAAATGAATCAAGAGTTTGAAATTGAGGGTTTATATTCAGGAGTTGTTGAGTAAAAAGGATAGAAGGCTCAATGCCAAGAATAGGTTTTGAATGTATAATTTCAAAGAAAAGCTGTAGAGAAGGACTGAAGCCAATTAATACAAGGAGCTTGAGATTGATAGGATAAAGATTCTTAGGATAGGATAAAGTAACAAACTATTTGCAACTGAGATTGGAAATATAGTTGATGACCAAGCATTGTTGACATATATATACATAGCTCGAGTATGACCTATATTTTAGAGTATACGTAAAGGTTCTATATTGGTATAAAAGATTCTAGAGGGTAAAATGACATAGTTTATAATGAAAGAAGCTTGTTGAACTTGAACCAAAATAATTGTAAGGAGAAACAGAATATATGATCACAAGGGTAACAGATTGACTACTGTAGCCGTAGCAGCTACATACTATAGCTTGACCTATTGGATGATTTTTATTAATTTCGAGGATGAAATTCTTATAAGGTGGGTAGGATGTGAGTCCCCTGAATTTTAGGATTTATGTTTAAATTTTTGAAATGAATGATTTTCAATAAATATTTTTATTTAATTATTTTGATCATTAAATATTTTTTCTATGACTTTGATTTATGGAGCGTAACAGATGTCAATCTCTGGGAACTTCCTTCATAAGTTTGTAGTAGACAAGATTATCTTTATTTTAATATATCATGCCCCACTCGAACTCGTTCTCTTGTAATATATTTGCATCGCACAACTTTCGAATCAATTTAGGCCATTTGACCATTCCCATTTTTTTATGATTATCATATGCATATTGCTATGACTTTTAATTTAGGAGCACAAGACTTTCGTGTCCCACTCAGACACACAATCTTGTGCTTTATTTTTATCGCACAACTTTTCTAACGCAAGACCCAATCTTAATTCATCCCACGGAGTCACATTTATTTTCGACTTGAATTGGGGACACCATTTCGACCCAAACCTGTCGACCCAAGATATGGACACGGCCAACATTAAGTCTACTATACACATGACACTTGTGTCCCATTCAACTGAGTCCCGCATGCTAATTATTTACCAGTGATCATAAATGACTAAATTAAGCCATTTAGTGCACCAAGCCCGATTTTGACTCAATCCGACTTCTTTGAACCAAACCCAAGCTTCATGTTATTCCCTCATGAATACCAACACACTCATCCCCCTACAAAATACCAAACACCTAGTGTACCCACTTTGTCCATTGGACAAATTCCTAAAATATTACCTAATTTCCGCACTTAATCTTAGCCTTTGATTTTGCCTCCATCAATCACCACCACTCATCCCTTCATGAAAACCCATACACCCTCACCTAGGATGGCCGGCCCTAAAATCCCCATACACACTCTTTCTAGTTTTCCAACTCACAGCTAAGCCCTCTTTTTCTTTTATTCATAATAACTCTCTCTCTCTCTCTCTCTATTTTCTCACACACAGCAGCTCAATCCCCCCTCAAGCCGACCACTTCTTTCCTTCCTCCTTCTTCCTTACAACCAGCAGCCGCAGCCTCCATGTCCGAACAACAAAATCCATCTCCTCTATTTTTTTACTTCTCCATTTTATCATCCACACCATCTTCACATCCTCACCATCTTCATTTCCATCACCATCATCCTTCTCCTTGTCACGCCCCAGAACCAGAATACTGGAGAGCGGAGGATAGACTGTCATGACCCGCACCCGCTTTTCAAATATGGGACGTACACAAGCCCAGCCTACGCCCCAGAGTCGACGGTAGAACGCTGTCTATGATAAGCATTTATCCATACAAGTGCACAGTCCACATATATCATCCACAACTAAGTCAATACAAAGAGATTAAACTTAAAAGTCTCAATAAATGGTTTAAAGAAAGATCCACTACAACTCAGCTAGTCTCGGGAACAAACCCGCTAAAATAAATATAAAACCACTGAAACTAAAGTTCGCTAAGCTCACTAGCTAAGAATAACACAAAAAAAAATGGTACTCTGCATCAGTAGAAGTAACCGGCATATTGGTAACGTCAGTGTCACCAAGATACGTACCATAAACCTCGGGGCAAACCACGTCGTCTAAAGCTGAAAAACAGTTATCCAGTCAGGATTGGAGCAAGATTACCATAACACTACGCTACACAATATAATATGCAAGCACACAAAATAGCAATAAGGAAAAGATGAATATGATATGATACAATAGAGACCACGCTATCTTGGGAAATAGTTCAAGAGTACAATTATGACATGGAACAGTTGAAGGTATAATTGAGACACGAAGACAATACAAGAAAACGATGAATATAGGACAAAACTCTGGGCAAAATGTCAACACGAAATAAATCATGTGTACTGTGTGTTTTAGAATACAAGCGTTCCGCATGTGGACCGGTTAGGACATCCGGCAGTCGGTACGTGAGGTGCAACGACAGCTATCAACATTGACATTAGAAAAAAATTGTACATTGCGTAGACCACATGCATACTAGTTGTATTCCCCCTCCCGACTCTCTCACAGGTAAACATGATCTATTTAACATTAAATTTAACTTTAAACATTGAACATTGAACATTGAAGATAGCACATTGAACGAAAATATTACGTGAACATGTATGGTTTTGGTAACAAGTATAACTCTCATGCACCAATGGTATAAAAGATAAGACTGTCAATTTAAGGAAAAGAATAACATGCAGCATAAAATAAAGGCAACATAGGTCATAGTGATACTTTCTTTGCCCCGCTAGATGATGAAGTCACAACTCAAACGTCGTAGATCGATCTACCCCATCACATAAATAATCATAAGTTAGATTTTGAAAATCCCACTCCTAAAATCCTAGAAAGTGGCTAATGGTTTAACATAACTAAATATATTTAGTTCTATAATAAATCATCTAAAAACCTAATTTAATCTAATATAATTCTAGAATTAAGATTAAATACTAATTTTTAGCCAAGGAAGATCACATTTTCTAATTTGGAACCCGTGGCACGCAAATGAAGGCGCATCGGTGACTAAATAGTCAAACGACACAAACTCTATAACTTGAGTGTGCACCCTAGTATAATTCAGCACCAAGAGTTCACTGGAATCAACCGTGCCACAAAATCATGCTTTGGTCAAAAGATATCGCCGTTATGGCTATCCATAACTAAATCGGTGATTTATTGACAAAACTAAGTTCTACGAATTAATAAAAATACTTGATTAACTAATTAACTTCTGTGAAAAATATACGTCATAGAGCTCTGTGTTAGCTTTCCTAAACTTCAAACGGTTCGTGATTCGGATTCCTGGTTCTCCCGAAATCACGAAAACCCCAAACGTGTCAAATTTCGGACAACTACCACTCTACGAATTTTTCCAGAAATTTAGGTTCAGAAATTACGAAAATAAAATAGATATTCAGAAAACATACCCCAATACGCTTCCAATATAAAAAACGACGTGTGAAAAGCTCTTCTGGTTTGGCGGCAATCACTTCGGGAAGTTGAAGGACTCCTAGATGAAACATCTCTCAAAATTGGCAGGAATTTAATTAGGATTGGAGAATATAATAATATATATATAGGAGAGAGCGCGGTGGTTTACTGTAGCAGTTGGCGCCGACAGGTGGGCCCCCTGGGTGAATGACTGGGTAATTAATTATTTTAATTCAGAAAATCATTTAAAAGTCATTTTAAGTCCAAATAAATCAAAATAAATTGCAGAAAAAACAAAAAAAAATATATAGAAAATTCTAGAAAATATTTCTAAGTGTCTAGAATCTAAATAAAATATGTTAACATAAAATATCATCGTGTGACCTCACAGTAAATTCTAAAAACTTATAAAATATAAATTCTATATGATTTAATTATCTAAAAATTCTTAAAAAATCCAGAAAAATCCTAGAATATTCTATAAAATATTTATAACCTAGTAGAGCCTAAATAAAATACTGGGTCCCAAAAATAACTCTGAATGGCCATATGATAAATCATGAAAGTTAATAAAATATATAAATCTTTACAAAATAAATATTTAAGAATTATCTAAAATATCTAAAAATCATAATAAATTATAAAATAGCTATAGAATGTTTATATAACCAACCTAGAGGCTATATAACCATAAGATGGTCCTAACTTACCTGTGGGCGTAGGCAGGACATCCTATGATCATAGAAATAAACCATAATCTAATCAAATAAAATTTTAAAAAAAATCCATAAATTTTTAATCAGGGTGGCAGATGCCACACAGACACAGCCAGCTACGTACATTGAAGTGAATCTCACCTCGCAATACGGTCACCGCTATCCAGATGCATGAGAGTTTACTACAGGCTATTAGTCTCTTAAGGTCAAGAACAAGCCTAGTATCGCAATCTCAAGCAAGCAAGTAAATTTAACAAGATGGTAGATCATCAGACATACAAAGTAAGGCGTTCCAAACATTACATATTCAGATGATCATGAAGCTAGTTATACAAAATGCAAAGACAAGCAAGGGTTTAAGTCATACGTGATCAACCCTAGGATTTGTCAATCATGTTACAGCCCTTAGGCAGACAGGAATGAAAATTCAATACGAGCTAACACTTGCTCGACGGCTAAACGCCTCAAAAGAATAATTTACAATAGAGTAGGAGAGTAAAATAAAATCCACTCGTTGCCAAGGTTGCGTCTAGTATTCACCATCTGGATGGAAGGCTGGAAGATCCTCGGGAGCTACTCCAAAATTTGGTCATACAAAACTAGCTGGGTCAGACCCCAGAAAGCGCAAGTACCACAAGGGAGGCTTCACTTAAGACTAAAACCAGCATAATAGCACATAAATACATCAATGACAACAAAAGACATGAGTTAGAGAAACAAGGCGATAAACGATAAGATAACTAAAGGACTATTCTAGTAGCCAAGTTACAACCCATAAACTAAACAAGGACCGGGGTTGTAACCCTTCACCTGAACAGAACTTAGTCTCTAACCAATTATCAATAAGGTAAAGTGTAACAGTAATTTGCTGAAATAACCATATATTGGTCTTGCCTAGGCAAGACTAGACGGGACTCCATCCATCAATCACGGTCAAGCAATGAGTACGGCTTGATACTTTAACTAACTAGGGTTATCACAAGCTTAGTTACTAACAAGATGCATCGAGATGTTCCAACAACCACAAGTCCTGCAGTCTTAATCCAGGTTATCTGGTCATAAGTTGAGAGAGTTGGATTAGGTGACTTAGAGGTGCAACACATGATAGTGTACTGGAAATGTGCCCTACGTGACGGCAGGCTACAAGTCCAATTAGAGCACCTAGATAACGGGACTGCCTGTTGCTGGGAAATCTCTTCATGGACTACTTGATCAATCTATTCATTATCCTAGTCAGATTTAGTACGAATCCCTGACCGTAGAAATCAGGAATTCATGTCCTAGACATGATGCAAGACGAGACATGTAGCTTATACAAGCATAAACACCCATGGTGTCAAGACAAGAGTTACTTAGCAAGTCAAGATAGCCGTCACAACAGCATATCGAGATTATCATGTTAGGTTTACTTATCAAGAGTGCGCCACGACGGGCCACTATCATATCATGTTACTTGTCAAGAGTGCACCACGACGGGTCACTATCAAGAATCATCATGTCAAGTTACTTGTTACTTGTTAAGAGTGCGCCTTAACAGGCCACTATCGTGTTCTATCTTTACATTATCATGAATGAGAGAAACTTACATAAAATAGCTAGTAACATATTCTTGAAGCCAAGAAAAAGATCTACAACTTTAATGTTGGGAGTTGGAAGAAATTTTGGCCACAATTCAGCCAAATAGGACATAAAATAGCCAAAAAATAGCCAAAATAGGCACTCTGCGGCTAAGGGTAGATGGGTGCCCATTTTTCCATGCGGCCAGAGTCGATGGGTGCCATGCGACAAGAGTCGATGGGGTGCCATGTGGCAAGAGTTGATGGGTGGCATTCTTTTCATGCGGCCAGAGTCCCATGAGGCCAGAGTCGATGGGTGCCCATGCGGCAAGAGTCGATGGAGGGCAATGCGACAAGAGTCGATGGGGTGCCATACGACAAGAGTCGATGGGTGCCCATCTTCTCACACGGCCAGAGTCCCATGCGACAAGAGTCGATGGGGTGCCATGCGGCAAGAGTCGATGGGTGCCCATGCGACAAGAGTCTATGGGATGCCATGCGGCAAGAGTCGATGGGTGCCCATCTTCTAAAAAAAATTCGAGAAAGATGGCCATGGAACGCATAGCTCCAAGCTCCATAAAACCTTCACTGTAAGTCCAAATTTGGACTTCCATAGGTCAAAATGGGGTAGAACAAAATTCTTTACAACATAGAACAACTGGATTTTGAAAACAAAGAAGTTTGATAGATCAAAACCCAAGTAAACCAAAAATGGCACAAACTTAGATCTACAAGAATCCATCTACCAAAATAAAAAATGTCAAGTCCTAAAGATGCTTAGAATCATGTAGAGAAGAAGATAGAACAATAAAATAGAAGATCCATCATGAAGCAAATTGCACTTGCCTAAGCTCTCTCGGTTGGTGGGAGAGTAATGGATAAGAAGGAGAAAAAATAAATGGAACTAATGAAGAGAGAGAGAAAAAAGGGTGGTTGTGCTTTATAAATAGAGGGTTTTCTCATAATGAACCAAGCCCAATCAAACCAAGCCAAAACAAAATAAACCAAGCCAAGTCATGACCAACCAAGACTAGGCTAGCAAGTCAAGTCCAACTACGGGTTACCTGACAAATGTCAGAGATCTCGTATACGCATATTAAAATACTTATAACGGAAAACGGGAGTAACAACTCTACCCACCTTAAAAGAATTTTGTCCTCAGAATTTAATTAAGAGGCTAGAGATGTCGGGACAAGCTATATTAATCATAAGCACGCTACGACTAGCAGTCAATCAAGCAATCATCCATGCAAGCAAGAAATATAAAAGCATAAGGCATAAGGAAGATATTATACCTTATGAGTCAAACAGGTGTGGATATCGCGAGCGGATATCATCCTCACGCTCCCATGTTGACTCACCCAAAGAGTGGTGACCCCAAGCAACCCGGACTAAACTAATAGTCTGGTTCTTGAGTACCTTTTCCCTTCGGTCCAATATGGATACGGGCCTTTCCTCATACGAAAGGTTGGTACCAACAACCAATTCTGAATGATCAAGAACATGACTCAGATCCGAGATATACCGTCATAATTAGGATACATGGAATACATCGTGTACCTCACATAACGACGGCAAAAGAGCGAGACGATAGGACACATCACCTACTCGCTCAAGGATATCGAACGACCCTATATACCAAGGAATAAGCTTTCTCCGTACGCCGAATCGAATGACGCCATGGGTAGGCGAGATCCTAAGGAACACGTGGTCGTCGACTGAAAACTCAAGGGGACGCCGATGAGAATCGGCCCAATGGCGCTGGCGATCTTGGAAAACTCGAAGATGATCTCTGATTTGTCTGACCACCTCGATTGTCTGCATAATCATCAATAGACCAAGCATCTGCCTCTCACCTATATCATCCCAGGCTAACGGGGATCTGTACTACCTTCTATACAGTGCTTCAAAGGGTGCCATCTGGATACTGGCCTGAAAACTATTGTTATAGGAGAATTCCACTTGGTGCAGGTGATCTTCCCACGAACCAACGAATTCCAACGTATAAGATCGTAACATGTCTTCAAGAGTCTGAATCGTGCGTTCTGACTGACCACCTATCTGCGGATGATATGCTGAACTGAACTTAAGACGAGTCCCCAAACTCTCTTAAAGAATCCGCCAAAAGTGAGATGTGAATCTTGAATCTCTGTCTGATATGATACTAACTGGCACTCCATGTAATCTGAAAATCTGCCTGAGGTACATCTCTGCTAGTTGTTTCATCGACTGACCAACTCTGAATGGGAGAAAATGAGCTGCCTTCGTGAGACGATCTACGATAACCCATATAACATCTCTGCCAGCCGAGAATTTAGGTAACCCAGTTACAAAGTCCATGGTTATATGCTTCCACTTCTATTCTGGGACCGATTAAGGTTGAATAAGTCCAGCTGGCCTCTGATGTTCAGCTTTAACTTGTTGGCAAACTAAACATCGGAAGACAAACCGGGCTATCTCCCTCTTTATGCCATTCCACCAGAAATGCTGACGGATGTCTTGGTACATCTTCGTGCCACCGGGATAAATTGAATACTGAGAACTGTAAGCCTCTTCTATGATCTCCTCTCTGATATCACTACTGGGTACACAAAGACGTCTTCCATGTCGGAGAGTACCATCTTCGTGAATACATAACTCTGCTCTCCGTCCTGCTTCACACTCTGCTGTGAGCCACTGAAGCTTGGAATCTGCTGATTGCACCATCTTGATCCTCTCAACTATGTTGGACTGAACTTGCATGCTGGCCATCAATACCACATTGGTAGAAAGAACTATCTCTATCCCCATCTTCTGAAGATCGGCTAACAATTCTGGTTGTGTTGTTAGAAAATGAACTCCAGCTCTTCTCCTTAATGCATTTGCTACTACGTTGGCCTTCCAGGATGATACTGTAAGTTGATGTCGTAATCCACAAGTAGCTCTAGCCATCTTCTCTGACGCATATTAAGATCCTTGTGAGTAAACACATACTTATGACTCTTGTGGTTGGTGAAAATCTCCATCCGATCTTCATATAAATAATGCCTCCAAAGATTCAATGCAAAAATTACTGTTGCTAAATCTAAGTCATGGGTAGGATAATTCCTCTCATGGTCATGAAGCTGACATGACGCATAAGCGACTACCTTACCATGATGCATCAAGATGCATCCCAATCCTCTGCCGAAAGCATCACAATAAACTGAAAATCCTCTAGTCCTATCTAGAAGCGTAAGAATGAGGGTCGTCATCAATCTCTGCTTTAACTTATCAAATAAACTATGACACTCTGTTGTCCAAGCAAACTGCACATCCTTGCGGGTCAACTGAGTCATGGGTGCTGAAATCCGAGCAAAGTCTGAAACAAATTGCCGGTAATAGTCGGCCAATCCAAGGAAACTACGAACCTCGACAACTGTACTGGGTACAGGCCATGACTCTATAACTACTATCTTCTGGGGGTCAACTTACACTCCATCTCTGGTGATGATATGACCTAAGTACGAAATACGATCAAGCCAAAATTCGCACTTATTAAACTTTGCATACAACTGGTGCTCTCTGAGAATCTGAAGGACCATTTGGAGATGCTGCTCATGCTCCGTTTTATTCTTGCTATAGACCAAGATGTCGTCTATAAATACTATCACAAACTGATCCAAATAAGACATGAAGATACGATTCATGAGGTACATGAATACGGCTAGTGCATTGGTCGCTCTAAATGGCATAACCAGGAACTCCCAATGCCTATATCTTGATCTAAACATTGTCTTCTGGATGTCTTGCTCTCTAACTCTAATCTGATGGTACCCTGATCGCAAATCAATCTTCGAGAATACTGCCGCTCCCCTGAGCTGATCAAATAAGTCATCTATGCTTGGTAGAGGATATATGTTCTTAACTGTTACGGAGTTCAGGGTACGATAATCAATACATAATCTTGACGTACCATCCTTCTTTTTCACAATAAGTATCGAGGCTCCCCAAGGTGATCTACTAGCACGAATGAATCCCTTGGTTCTGAGTTCTTCAATCATCTTGTACAAGATCTCTAACTCTGAAGGTGCCATCCTGTAGACTCCTCCTGATACTGGTGTCGTCCCTTGAAGCAAATCAATGGTGAACTCTATATCTCTCTCTGGAGGCTTGCCTGGAAGCTTTTTGGGAAATACATCAGGAAACTCTTCCACTACTCTGGGAAACTGAACTGCCACTGCTACTGCCATCCGCAATACTGGTGGAGAAGGTTCTACTTCATCTCGAGAGAATGATAACTCTGCCTTATCGGGAATACCAAAAATAATCCTGCCAATATGGCAGTCTATTATTGTGTATTGCTCCTTCAACCAATCTATTCCTAGGACCACATCATAGTCGGCCATCGGAAATTCTATCAACCTAGCAAAAAACTCTCTACCGCTAACTACGATTTAACACGAGAAAAATACTCTATCTAATCCCACAAGATCGTTACCAGTAGTAAGTATATTGAGCCTTACTGATAATGACTCGAGCTCTAGTCCTATCCGTGTTGCGAATCATGCCGACATAAATGAATGCGATGCACCCGAATCAAACAATACTGATGCTGGAAAAGATTTGACGAGAATGGTACCTGCCACCACCTCACCTGGTGCCAATTCTTCTGCTACGGTCAGAGCCATAGCCTGACCTTGTCCTCTTGGTGCTGGTCCCTTCTGCTGGTGACTTCTCTGCCTGTTCTGAATCTGAGCTTGGGCATACTGCTGAGCCTGAGGAGACAATGGCCTTGGAGGCCGGTACTGCTGCTGCACTGGTGCTAGACCCCTAACCGATGGGCCGGTTTGGTTTGATGACAATGAACTGGCTCTATTCGGACATGACGCTATCTTGTGATTCGGTGCCCCACAAGCCAAGCACAATCCTTGTGCTCTCCGATACTCTGATACAACATGTCATGGCTTCCCACAATGAGTGCAGCATATTACGGAAGACTGTTTCTGCTTCTGTTACTGAGGATACGCCGGCGTCGAGTGCTGAACCTACGAAAGTGTGGTCGCCCTCCTAGGTGCTCCAATAGTCAAATCCTTAGCTGCCGGGGCTGGCGCTGATGACTGGGACATTTGCCCATGAGTCCTCTTCCGTCCTCCGCTTCTATCTATAATCCTCTGCGAGGTATACTCATGCCTCTTCGCTGCTCGCAAGACGGCATCAAATGTCTGGTGCTCAAACTGCTCTACCGATATAATAATCTCTAGGTGGAGCCCTGCTGGAATCGCTGGGCTCGATCCAATTCGGTTACCACCAAGGTAGGGGAAAACCGACTGAGTCTTGAAAACTCGGCCGCATATCCATCGACCTTTCTTCCTATCTGTTTAAGATTAGTGAATCTCGTATGCAGATCATACCGAGCTACTACGTCGAAGTACTTGGTCTGGAACTCATTGTTGAACACCGCCCATGAGACAGGCATCGGTAATCCAACTGCTAGCATCGTCCACCAGCTGCGGGCTAAGTCCAATAACTGCAGGCGCACAACGGCCACCTTCTCTTCCTCAGGAATCCTAACTGCCTCCAGGATAACTTTTATGTTCTGAAGCCATGCATCAGCAGCGATAGCATCTTTACTGCCGTCAAAGAAAGGAGGGTTCAGATGCTTGACGCTGTTGGCCACGTTGTTCCCTTAGTAACCAACTCTTCCCATGGCATCTTGTACTGTCTGGTACAGGGCATCGCCCCAACAATCTTGAGATGCAAGCAATTCCCTGATAAGAGCCACCAGGGTTCCATTATCAGACTCTGCAGGCTGGACTGGCTGAACTGGAGGCTCTGGATCCCCGGAATGAATGACTCGGGAGGCCGCACGAGAGTGTTGGGCTTGGTCCCCAGGTTGCTGCTGGTTCACTGGAGGTGCTCCACCTTGCTAATCGGTAGGACCAAGAGCAATGCCACTGAGCAAATAACATAGGAAACAATAAGGAAGGACCAAGATAGATCGAAGATATAAGCATATGATCTGGTCAAGATTTCAGAAAGATTAGGAGACACGAGTAGAGATCAAAGGCGAGTGTTGATTGAGACATCTATTCGCTAAAACCCCCACGCATCTTGATTTACAAGACCTGTATGGGCAACCACTTAAACTGTGTCATGCCCTAGAACCAGAATACTGGAGAGTAGGGGACAGACACAGCCAGCTACGTACATTGAAGTGAATCCCACCTTGCAATACGGTCACGGCTGTCTAGCTGCATGAGGGTTTACTACAAGCCATTAGTCTCTTAGGGTTAAGAACAAGCCTAGTGTCTCAATCTCAAGCAAGCAAGTAAATGTAACAAGATAGTAGATCATCAAACATACAAAGTAAGACGTCCCAAACATTACATATTCAGATGATTATGAAGCTAGTCGTACAAAATGCGAAGACTAGCAAGACTTTAAGTCATACATAATCAACCCTAGGATTTGTCAATCATGTTACAGCCCTTAGGTAGACAGGAATGTAAATTCAAGACGAGCTACTCGGCGGCTAAACACATCAAAAGAATATTTTACAATAGAGTGGAAGAGCAAAATAAAACCCACTCGTTGCCAAGGTTGCGTCTAGTATTCACCATATGGCTGGAAGGCTGGAAGATCCTCGGAAGCTACTCTAAAATCTGGCCATACAAAACCAACAGGGTCAGACCCCAGATAGATTAAGTGTCACAAGGGAGGCTTCACTTAAGAACTAAAACCAGCATAATATCACAGAAATACATCAACAACAACAAAAGACATGAGTTAGAGAAACAAGGCGATAAATGATAAGATAACTAAAGGACTATTCCAGTGGCCAAGTTACAACCCGTTAACCAAACAAGGATCGGGGTTGTAATCCTTCACTTGAACATAACTTAGTCTCTAA
Organism: Iris pallida; assembly: GCA_029216955.1. Classification (NCBI taxonomy): domain Eukaryota; kingdom Viridiplantae; phylum Streptophyta; class Magnoliopsida; order Asparagales; family Iridaceae; genus Iris; species Iris pallida. The sequence continues at coordinate 154,814 of JANAVB010006394.1, forward strand.
ACAATTATCAATAAGGTAAAGTATAACAGTAATGTGCTGAAATAACCATGTACTGGTCTTGCCTAGGCAAGGCTAGACGGGACTCCATCCATCAATCATGGCCAAGCAATAAGTACGGCTTGATACTTTAACTAACTAGTGTTATCACAAGCTTAGTTACTAACAAAATGCATTGAGATGTTCCAACAACCACAAGCCCAGCAGTCTTAATCCAGGTTATCCGGTCACAAGTTGAGAGAGTTGGATTAGGTGACTTAGAGGTGCAACACATGACAGTGTGCTGGAAATATGCCCTACTCGACGGTAGGCTACAAGTCCAATTAGAGCGTCCAGATAATGGGATTGTCTGTAGCTGGAAAATCTTTTCATGGACTACTTGATCAATCTAGTCATTATCCTAGTCAGATTTAGTATGAATTTCTGACCATGAAAATCAGGAATTCATGTCCTAGACATGATGCAAGATGAGACATGTAGCTTATACAAGCATAAACACCCACGGTGTCAAGACAGGAGTTACATAGCAAGTCAAGATAATCGTCACAACAGCATATCGAGATTATCATGTTAGGTTTACTTATCAAGTGTGCGCCATGACGGGCCACTATCATGTCACATTAATTGTCTAGAGTGTACCACGACAGCTCACTATCAAGAATCATCATGTCAAGTTACTTGTTACTTGTTAAGAGTGTGCCTTAACAGGCCACTATCGTGTTCGATCCTTACATTATCATGAATGAGAGAAACTTGCATAAAATAGCTAGTAACATATTCTTGAAGCTAAAAAAACGATCTACAACTTTTATGTTAGGAGTTGGAAGAAATTATGCCCACAATTCAGCCAAATAGGACATAAAACAGCCAAAATAGGCATTCTGCGGCCAAGGGTGGATGGGTGCCCATCTTTCCATGCGACTAGAGTCGATAGGTGCCATACGAAAAGAGTCGATGGGGTGCCATGCGACAAGAGTCGATGGGATGCCATGCGACAAGAGTCGATGGGTGCCCAGAGTCCCATGCAGCCAGAGTCCCATGCGGCCAGAGTCGATGGGTGCCCATGCGGCAAGAGTCGATGGGGTGCCATACGGCAAGTGTCGATGGGTGCCCGTCTTCTCACACGGCTAGAGTCCCATGCAGGCAGAGTCGATGGGTGCCCATGCGGCAAGAATCGACCGGTGCCCATCTTCTCAAAAAAATCTGAGAAAGATGGCCGTGGAACCCATAGCTTCCAAGCTCCATAAAACCTTCACTGTAAGTCCAAATTTGGACTTCCAAATGTCAAAATGGGGTAGAATAAAATTCTCTACAACATAGAACAACTAGAATTTGAAAACAAAGAAGTTTGATAGATCAAAATCCATGAAAACTGAAAATGGAACAAACTTAGATCTACAAGAATCCATCCACCAAAATGAAAAATGTCAAGTCCTAAAGATCCTTAGAATCATGTAGAGAAGAAGATAGAAAAATAAAATGGATGATCCATCATGAAGCAAGTTGCACTTGCCTAAGCTCTCTAGGTTGGTGGAAGAGTAATGGAGAAGAAGGAGAAGAAATAAATGGAAGTAATGAAGAGAGAGAAAAGAGTGGGTAGGCTTTATAAAGAGAGGGTTTTCTCATAATGAACCAAGCCCAATCAAACCAAGACAAACCAAAATAAACCAAGCCAAGTCATGACCAACCAAGACTAGGCTAGCAAGTCAAGTCCAACTACGGGTCACCTAATAAACGTCAGAGATTTTGTATACGCATACAAAAATACGTATAACGGGAAACGTGAGTGACACTCCTCCTCTTCCATTCTCCTCCGTGAGCAGCAGCACGCCACCGCCGGGCAGCTGCTGCCGCGACACACACCTTCCAGCGAACGGCCAATCGTGCACGCTGTGCAACAGTACGCGTACGAACAGCAGCTGTGCGGCCAGACGCACGCGCACACGCAACATTAGCTACAGTAGCGTGGCAGCACCACCGTGCTACCAATACGACCGCCCCCTTGACCTGGTGAACCTCCGACGAACCCCCCATGGCTGCCACCTCCTTCTCCAATGTGCAACCTAGGCTATTCGTGCGTTTCGTACGGAATCCTATCGTGACGTGCGCGAAATCGAATCCATAATTTTGTTTCGAAAAAGCAACTTTGTATGCATTTTTTAGACAATCCGACCATTGGATCGAGGAACTCTTAGCTCCGTCACAATCTCAGTATATACCCCTTCACTCTCGTTAAGTTTCAGCCGTTAATTCGATCGTGTGATACATCAAAACTGGCCTCCAAGTTGACCTTTTAAATTGTGTTATTTTTGGACAGTTTCGTGGAGCCAACTTTGTCGACTCGTATCTCCGCCGTCGTAGCTCCGTTTGATGCGATACCAGTTATGTGCAAAGCTGGTATAACCATCTTCTTTTTTCTCAAGTTTCGTTTATTGTGAGCCTGTTTGATTGGTTGAATTTGACGTCAAAGTTGGTCGTACGAATTCGTAATTTCCAACTTGCAAAATTCTAATTTTGGACCCGGGACTCCAGATTCAAATTCTGACACCAATATTAGACTCGGGGCATCATTCTGGCACTAATTCATATTACTACAAGAAAAATACCTTTTTATGTCGGGTAAAAATCGTCATATATGACATTTTATGACAATTTTTTTACACCAGCAACCGTGATGAAAACGAATGTTATAAATGTTTATAAAAACCGTTATAAATAGTTATACCTTATATGACATTTTCTATTTGAAAATGATATAAATAGTTCTATTATATATAACACAAAATTTTAAACCGACATTAAAGACACAATTATATATAACATCAAATTTTCATCCGACATTAAAGATGCATTATACATAACATTTTTAGCCTGTTCTAGTATTCTCACACACATAAATATTATATATAACCTGTGAAAGCTTACAAATCAATGCGCTATAAAAGCAATGATCAATTTGAATTTCCAAAACATGCATAATTTCCAGAACGACACAAATATTATAACATCTAAAAAAATTTATTCGTAATATCCAGTCCAAATATCACACCATCTTAATTACATATATATCTCTCTTTTTCCGTCTTTGCTTAACATATCACCATCTTAACCAACATATTCCTCATTTGAATTACATTTCAAAAAAAAATCAAATATATCCTTCTTCTTTCCTTTTTAGCGCAGCAGGCCTCAAAACATTTCTTTTGCATTCACAAACACAAAATTTCTTTCAAAAGTACCCTCAAAACGGTCGAAATGAGCAACTTAAGAATCCTCGATTCTACAACCAACAAATAAATAAAGGAACAAATAAAATACTTCAAACTTGAAATCAGATGAATCTTATACCTGACCAAACTGTACTGGATGAAGCCCAAAATTTTGATTGTGTTCCTGGAAAATCTTTTCTGTAAATAATCAGCGAAAGTAAAATTTTTATAGGTGTCTAGAATCTAGATGTTCGATAGTTTTGGATAATGCTTACCAGCTTTCATTAAGAAGAACTAAAGCAACAAAAAGAACAATGATCATCAACAACATTAAAATGAGAAGAAGCCTACAGACAACACATAAAATGAGAAGAAGCCTACAGACAACACATCCAAGCAAGTAGGCAACATATCCAAAGCTCAAGTATGAAAACAAAATTAAATAGTAAATATTAAATATATTATACTATAATGGGCTCAGAGATCAGAGATGGATCACCATATCATAATGAAGAAAGTTACTGCCTACAGACAAGTAAAGAGGCATCCAGATTCCAGACTAAAGTAGGCAACACATAAAATGTGAAGAAGCCTACAGGCTACAGACAACACATCCAGGCAAGTACGCAACATAGCCTCCAAAGTATCAAGTTTGAAAACAAAATTAAATAGTAAATATATATACTATAATGGACTCAGAGATCAAAGTTGGATCACTACATCATAATGAAGAAAGTTACTGCCTACAGGCAAGTAAAGAGGCATCCAGATTCCATATTCCAGTAGGCAACACATAAAATGAGAAGAAGCCTGCAGAAAACACATCCAGGCAAGTAGGCAACATAGCCTCCAAAGTCCAAACTCCAAAGTATTAAGTATGAAAACAAAATAGCATAGTTAAAAGAAGAAACCTACATGCAACATAGCCTACAGGCAAGGCAAAACTATAAAAGTCTAAAGTATCTCATCAGCGACCATAAATCATAATAGTTATATATAAAATTTATATTAATGCAAGAAAACTTTAAAAGTATCAATATTTCAGACTGAACAGAGCTCAGAATAGGGACTAGACTGCACTGCAGTCACTGAACATAGCTCAGAATAGAGACTGCACAATAGGTATTAACTGCACAATCGATTTTACCTGAGTTATCTCTGCTGCTAAGTTCTATGCATGACTGCATCACATGCAAAATTAAAAAAAAATGCATGATACCAAAAAAAAGTTAGGATTCTAAGAAACATAGCAAAGAAACATATGCATGATACCAAAAAAATATTTACCTGGATCAAAACAGTTGCTCTAGAAAGTAAACGGATTGGCATTAAATTTGGCAACCATTCTGAGAAGTTGAGCCAATCCCAGTGAAGCGTTCTCATGTTAGGATTGAAGCCATAAAAAAATAAAGATACATAGGAGCGAAGCCATACAAAAAATAAGTTGGGATCACATAACAACAACATCAAATTATTACAAGTACGGCATGAACAATGAAGATAATCCTTGAAATAGATTTTTGTAATGATCGAGGCATTCTTTAGTTAAAGTTTTGTAATTTATTCTTTCGGTTATTATGGTGATCGCAGTTATATGTAGAGAGCAGGATTGATGTGCTTGTGTGGTAGTTGAGGTTTGATCTGTTGTTATATGTCAAAAAGAATTATTAAGGATTATATTGAGCTCCTATAATACCTTTGATGGGATAATCATGACTAATTAAGATGTCAATTGCAATAGTATTGGAATAAGGCTGATGTTATATCAAGCAAGTCGAATTATAGTAGCCATCTAAAAAGAAATTGTGATGCATGATCATCTCATGAAAGATTAAATCAAAGCTCGATAACATATTTCTAAAATTCTTTGAGGATAAATGCTATAATAAAATAGGGCATATAGTTGCTAACCTCCATATGGATATGACTCTCTTATTCTATCTCTAGTATCATGGTGTAATAGTGTAAGTAGAGTGGCCATAGTTTGCATAAGTATCAAGGCTCACTCCCAAATATGAAGAAGAGGATGGGATACTTACTGTGATACTGCACAGAGGACTACAAATATGTAGGTGCTATATAGTTGAGCCAGGTAGGCCCCGCCAATAAGTTGGGACATGGCACAAGGTGGTAGGCCCCAAATATGAAGAAGAAGAAGAGGATAGGATACTTAATGTATATATATACATAAGTATCAAGGCTTACTCCCAAATATGTAGGTGCTATATAGTCGACCCAGGTAGGCCCCGCCTGAAGAACAGATGGCAACTCTAGAGAGGGTGAATAGAGTTTATAACAAAAATAACCAATTAAAAATTAAACTCTTTCACAAGCTGAAAGTAATCAGAGTAAATGAGGAAATAAATAAGAAGCAAGAAAGCATACGCAAACACAGCCGATTTTTAACCTGGTTTCCCTCGTGGAGGACTAGTCCAAACCTGAGAACTCTAGCTCAGGATTAAATCCACTATTTGTGAAATAGTAGTTACACCCCATGCCTTTTCTTCAGAAGAGCACGTCAACTTCTTACAAAGATCGCAGTGGCGATGCTTGGAATTTTCCAAGCGACTTCTTGAACTCTTGCACAAACTCCTAACTGAAAAATGCTGAGCACTTGAGGGTTAGGGAGCTTGTGGCTAGTAGATGAAGAAGGGTAAGGCTTGTATTGAGCTTTACAGAGAAGAGAAGAGAAGATTAGATATTTGAAATGAGAGAAATCATGGCCTATTTATAGGATACCAGGTAGGCAGAATTCGGCCAAAATTCTGATTGGATTATTCAAAAATTTGGCCGTTGGACAACTTACAACCAGCCAACCCTAAAAATTAGGGTACTGATTTTTACGGGACAGAGTTCGGCCCGAACTCTGTCTCCAGAGCACAGAATGGGTCATTGGTCCAATGGGCTTATTTGGATGTGTGTGGAGCTTTTGGATTTTGGGTAGGGTATAGGTTAAGTCTCAGATGCTCAGCACAACTCATCTTACATAAGTCTAGACTCAATAAAGTTTATAAAATACAGACTCAAAAATGACTTGCATTGCAAAACTGGGCTGTCGTCTGACTTGTGCTGGATGTAGTCTTCATGTGTCGTATTGAATTACCACAAGTATTATTTAGTCAATTCTATCAATATTTGGTTGACTGTGACTTTGTGTCAACAATCTCCTCCATATTGATAATTGACAAAATAATAATTGTATATTCAATATTTATACCTGGACACATTTAAGGACAAAAAAGCATAGCTCTCCCGTAATCAGTGCCGAGCTTAAAAAAATAGCTCCTCCGTAAACATTGCTTTGAATCCTATTGGCCTGATAAGAACATTCTCCCAAAAGCATAGATACAGAGACAAAAAGAATATAGAATATACCAAAATATCTCTCCCTTTTGGCATTTAGCAATTAACCATAATCAAATAAGAACTGGCAAGCACACCAAAAGATAATAGAAGAAACTGCATAAAAACTGATAAAACTACTAAATGTCTCAAAAGTCATACATAATAATAAGTCTAATACAATCAAAGTGCATAAAAGCAACTAAAATCCAAAGTGCAGAAAGAAACATAAGCTATGATCCTCCGTAGCAGTAGCAAGTAGCAGTCCATATCCATCATCGAGCTCGTGAAGGCCCAACGTCGTCTCATGGATCAGTGAAGGAACGACGAGGGTCCACGAAGGCTGCATCCGGATCCAAGTAGCGAATAACCCAAGGGTCATCGATACGATATCCCTCACGACCAGGGTCCCGCTCCATAGGAATAGGCATGGAAGGATGGCGAGACATGGAGTACCGAATATCGTACAGCGAGTTGCTGATGGCACTCATCTGCAGGGTGGTTCGGTAAACCAGCCGAGTCCAACGATCATCCTCTAAGGTGAAGCGATCGCGGAGCATAGTTTGAAGAGACTCGAGAGTAGCAGGAGGAGGAGGAGGATCCTGTCCAAGAGGAGGTGCATCGGGCTCATCATCAGAATGCTCAGACACGACTGGTGAGCCAACGGCTGCCTGAAGCCTCCGTGCCTTAGAGAGGAAGGCAGGGGCAGGTAAGAACCGGCACTCATCGAGTGGTATGCGAAATGCACGAAATACCATAGGAAGATACAAAGCATAAACCAAGGATCTTGGTTTCTTTCTACAATTAATCATCCAGTCCATCATGGTACGTGGAAGATTAAATGGTACATGAAAGTGAAGGTGATATAAGGCCGAGATTTCAAAGTAGGTGACTTCATCGGTGGATCCCGCTTTGGGTAGAATAGTGTTGAAAATAATCCGATAAAGTTCATAAAAATAGGGATTGAGATACTTGGCCAAAAGCTTACGAGGACGTGTGTTAGGGGTACACAAGTCGTCCTTGAAGCTTTCAAGTGAAGACCCATCAGAAAATTGAAACGATCGAGCTTCAACAAGCTTTTCCCATGAGTTTGGCTCTTGGAGTTCAAGGTATTCGGCCAAATCGAAATCATCAAAAGAGATGTCAATTCCCGCAACCCGTAAGAAAATATGTGTATCATCATGAGTTAGGTTGCAGTAAAACATTTGAATAGCACTACGATAAATGACCGAGTTGGTGGTGACAAGTTCGTCAAGGCAAAGGTCATAAAAAAGTGCATCATGTTGAAAAAAAATAGTAAAATTGATAGGGTGACCCGCAAACACCGGACGTGTCCGAAAATCACTAAACAAATCATTAGATGCGTCGAGTGATACAAATATTCGATCATCAAATGTGTTCGGGTCAAGTGGACAAGGTGGGTTGAACAACGGGTGGATAGGTGGTTGTTGTTCAACGGGCGGTACAACGGGCGGTTCAACGCGAGGAAGAGCATTCGAAGAGGACGCTCCCTCGGTTTGAAGTCTCTTTCCGCGATTGAACAAACGTGGAGCCATGAAACACTAAAGATAATGGAGGAAATTGAAATAAGAAAAGTGTTGAGATATACCTCAAAGTGATGATGAACAATGAAGGAGAATGGTGAAAGAGGCCTTCTCCTTGAGTTTGGGGAAGAGATGAGCTCTAGAAAGGAAGAACTAGGGTTAAGGTTTTGAGAAAAAGTGTTTGGAGAAGTAGAAAAGGTGGAAATGGAGGAGAGGAGAGAGGAGAGCCCGAATATGTGTGAAGGGTTCCAATTGGTCGGAACAAATATGGGCCATTGGATCTATTTATGATCAGCGGCTGAGATTGTTCCCGATTCTGGAACAGCCAGGCCGAATTCGGCCCGAACTCTGGTTAGGGCAGAGTTCGGCCCGAATTTTGGATTCTGTTGATAGAACAGAAATCAGGCTGAAAAAAGGAAAAAAATGGTTAAGTGTGAGAGACCAAAGGAAAAGGAAAGTGAGGACATATACAAGAAAGACTTAAGTGGAGAATGACAGAAAGTTAACTTTGAAGCAAAGTGAAGTTTTGAAAATTTGTATTTTAGCATGTGATAAATTAAAAATGAACCATGTAATAAACAAAAAATTATGTCATAATTCAATATTTTGAAGCTTCCATGGGTTAGCTGCAGGGGCCGGATCCCAGCTAGCGGTAGTCCTGAGGACTAGTGCACCGTGTTGCTTAGGCTTTTACGCCTTGTTGTCAGAAGGACCCTTTCGGCTTGTACCCATAGCAATTTTATTATAAAAGAATCAAGACATACTCGATATTTATGCAGGTTTATTTTAATTAATAACAACTTCATCCAAAATTCCAAGTTTATGACAGAGAAAATTGAAGCGCTCTTCGGATAATGGTTTTGTGAAGAAATCTGCTAGCTGATGATCAGTGTCAATAAATTCAAGTTAATAGTGTCATTTTGCTGATGATCATGCAAAAAGTGGTAACGTATTTCAATGTGCTTCGTGCGTGAGTGACAAATGGGGTTCTTAGTGAGATTTATAGCACTAGTGTTGTCACAAAAGATTGAAATGTGCATAAAAGATAAGTTGTAGTCTTCAATGGTTTGCTTCATCCACAGAATTTGTGCACAATAACGCCCAGCTGCGATGTATTCAGCTTCTGTTGTAGATAGTGTGACAGAATTTTGCTTCTTGCTAAACTAAGAGACTAAAGCCTTTCCTAATAAATGACATGTACCGCTCGTACTTTTACGGTCGACCTTGCATCCGGAGAAATCAGCATCAGAGTAACCATTGAGGTCAAATGATGTTGACTTAG